>JANQDE010000029.1:300324-374052 GCA_037157785.1 Cephalotes varians
CCGCCGCCGCCACCACCGCCACTGCCGCCGCCGCTACCGCCACCGCCGGCGCGCCGAACCGCTCGGAGAACGTCGATCGATCCCGGGACCGGCCGGCCTCCTCATTTCATCGCCGAGACCGGCAAATCCGGCAATCGCTCGACCTCTGACCTCCAGTCTCGGAAACGTCATCCTGGCGACATCTAACGGCACGCGACATCACGCTACCCTAATTCGAGGGGTAGTTTGGAGCGAGTTGTCAGTGCGATGAGCGGACGTCCTTGTCGCTACATTTTATGCTCTCATTCATTTTTATTAGGTTGACGCAAGAGATTTGTCTCGTACTTATCAAATAAAGTTGGAAGCAATATTGGAATAAAATATCACCGTTAGGCTTCAATATACTCTTTTTTTTTTTATTTGAAGAGAAATTTTTTAATTCTTTTTACTCGGAAAACTTCGATTTTCTAATTTCATTTAATATTCAATGCTTAATGGAAAAACGACAAACCTGCTGCACCAGCTCTGATATAAAATATCTACATTTTATCGCTAATATAATGCCTTATCATCAAGAGTTAATAATCGACAATTTAATAATCGAAATTTACAAAAATAATCGACATGATCAATTGCTAAAAAAAATCTCGGACAACACGAGAGGAAAAATGTCATATGGAAAAAATTATTGATACATCCATTCATAAAAACTCTACTTGCGATACACAATCATTCTTTTATTGCTAATAAATCGACGAAATGTTTTACAAAATTGCTCCTACAAAGATAAAGAAATTGTCAGACTTACCTTAACGCATTACTTACGCGCCGCAACGATCGATCATCGCCCCCGAATTTTTCATCGTGACATTAAAATATTGAGTAAGAAATAACATTCTAAGATCATTCCAACCCGAATGACGCACGCAATGATTTATGCAGCTTGCACAAGTAAGGAATATACAGCTTGCTTTATTACCGAGTAACGATTTTATAACGTAATCTGGTAGCGTGAGTGTGAAATCGAAATTGCTGCTTACACGATAAAATCTGTATGACACTTGGTGGTTTTCCTCTATTTTCCCGATCGGAATCTCTAACAACTTAACGTGTTTTTATCTTAATCGCACGCCGTTTGAAGCAGGGATCAAACGCGGTGAAAATTTCACTTCGACTCAGCCGTTTCTCGAGCGCAGTCAGCTTAACTTTTTATTATCTCATTAAAGAGAGAGATGCGGATTTGACAATTAAATCCCTCTGGGATAGCCGACTATGAAAACCGCGAATTAGGCTCGTCTACGCTTGCGAACTACGTTGAAATCATCACGCGACTCGTCAAAATTATATACTGACTTCGATTTCATTTAAGAGATGCCGTCACTTCGCTCAAACCGAGTGTGCTTTACTTATTTACATGATACACATGTTATACACTGATTTTCTCTTGAAATGTCAGAAGCGTCGTAATCGAATAGTACCCTACATAAGGGTAAGCCGAGGTGGTGTGCACCCCCGCGTCTCGAAGTCACCGTCGCAATTCGTTCCGCTCCACGAGGCGAGGATTCGTGCTCGAAAGCCTCGTGGGAAACGATACCGCTCGAAACCGCTCGACGTGCTAATCAGTAAGACAGAAAGAAAAGAAAGGGACGTGTATAGCAGCCTTGATCGTTACGCTGTATTTCCAGAATATCGCACGTCGCTTTTATCATCTACGCTTCGCAGAGGGAGTCTCGCTCCTCCTCTCGTTTTCCTCTCGTCTCGTTGTTTACAAAGTATTGCTAGAAAACACGTTAACAGTATGAACTTTCGGTTTTCTTTTTTTTTTATTCGTGATACAGAATGTTTCGCCGGCGCGGAAATCCTGAATCACCCTGCACATCGGCTCTTAACGTGGAGAACCTATAGCGACGACAAAATGTTTAAAATGTTTCTTTCTTTCTCCACTACGCATGTGTTGTTAACATGTTACACACGACGCCACGCAGATCGTTTGATATACAACTACGTCGTACATGTATAAAAATAACGTTTCTATTGTTAAAATATGTTTCAACATACTCAGAGTTTAGAAATAACTAATTCGATGGCTGTCGCCACTTCGCCCCCGTCTCCCCCTAAAACTGGATCCAAGATACTTCGAATCTCGTACATCGAGACTACAATTACATTACATCGTCGTATAAAAAAAAGGGCACAGTATAGAATGTGCATAGATATATATGTATACATGTACATACGCACACGCACATGCGCACGTACATACGCACATGATTGAGTATCGTAAACGTGGAATTCTTTCTTTTTTATGCGGCATGCAAACAAAGTATTACCGCACACTACGAATTCACACCACAATACTCCTCGTGCTTACGTCAAATAATTGAACAGCATTTAACTCGTATCCGGGAAAACACTCAATTCTTTAGTCAGAAAGTCAAAGTTACCTCCTAAAATACATTTCCTAACTCCGTAAGTCTTATACATGTAATCTTTGATTATATAAAGATAAATATATTTATATAATAATGTAATAGTACGCGAGACTCTTAGAGAGAAAAAATATACGTTTACCCGTTTGCCTTTAAATGGATCTCCCGGATAAGGGTTAATCGATGAAAATTAATCGTCGCCGCGGTATCTACGCGCCGTACGGAAACCTGGAGACAGCTGGATTGCCGCCGATGTTATTCCTTGGAGAATATACGCGCGCGTGCGTATGCGATCGCATTAAGGTGCGAGCAGTCGAAAGTTAAAGGTAAAACCGAGAAAATGTGTTGCTGATTCCCTATCGTACAACGCTAGCTATATCTCATGCAGGAAAGTAGCTCGAGTGAGAGAAGATCTTGAGGAAGATCCTTCGAGTGAATATTTACTACCTTTCAACGTGAACGACGTGATTGGTACATACTCTACACACGCAATATGCATTGTCCTCTCGAGGGAACTTTGTCCCCCTGCTTCTCGTCGTGAACGTGTGTGATATAGGGATACGATCCGACATCTACGGCAGCCTTTTCTGGCGCGCCCGGCTGACGATCTTCGGAGGAGAAACAAAAAAGCAGTGTGACACCGTACGTGTCGTATATGTATATTACGCGTAAACGCACGTGTCGCGTGAGTGTTAATCAAGCGAGAACGAAAATAATGTTAAATAGGCACATATATGTATGTATATATGTATGTATATATATATATATATATTACAATGTTCTTTATTACTTAAAATATATGCACTTTGAAAATATCGTCGAAAGACTTAGAAGGCAGGCAAGGGGCAAAGCGACATTCGGGAGCCAATGATTGGAGGGGTGCAAACGAAAGGGACCAAGGACGCCGACGATCGTACTGAGCAGGTCTCGATGAATAGTCCGATACAAGAATGAGCAGGTTCGTCGTCAAGTGTATGTCGCCGGCCGCGCAACAAAACGAGTGCTCTAACAAATCTCGAAATAACAATGACGATCAATCCCAAAATCAATTTCGATCAGCTTGTACAATAGGTTTTATGTGAATTTACACGAAGATCCTGATGGGATAATCGCGATAACAACAACATGTGCGACGAAACAAAATGACTTATAAACCATCTTGGCCAAATCATTGCTGTATTCGCACATATTCACATTATAGCTCTATCTATAGTACATAAAACAATAACACTAAAAATCATTTAATTCGAGTAATTCTATTTTAATTTATATGATTTTTTTTGTATATATAGTAAATTATTGTATTTAAACGCACGCTTACGCCTAGCTGCATACGATTTTCTGATTTCTTCTTTTTTTCTTTAATAATATATATAATATAATAATATACTATGTCGCATATAAAAAACAATTACTTAATATAGAGTACAAGATCGTTCCTTAGTTAAGTTTACAGATTTTTGTTTTTCGCAACTATTTATATAAACATAAGACGTCATCCATCTCTAAAATGAACATGCTTCCGCCGCTCCCAGAATAATTACGAAAATCAAGATAACAAAGAGAAATCTTCGCGCCGATTCGTCAAAATAATATCAAGAAAGAAAAATATTTTCTAATCGTTAGGGTGCGTTAAGTGAAAATTAAGTAGACTCGTTAACGTCCGCGGAAGATTAGTTCGGCTCGTGCAATGAATTTTTTCTTCTTTTTTTTCGAAGCAAAAACAGAGCACAATGTATAACAGTGCGTCATTTATTATCTCTCCCCTCCGTAACCATCAGCAAATTTCGACTGCATCTTAGATTGGATGTTTGATTGATTTTCCGTTATTGAATACGCCTTGACACGACTTGCGCTTAAATGCAAATAAATTTGATTACACGTTACCCTCCGATGTGTCGCGAGCTAACGCGAGAATCTCGATTGTATGACGATACGAACGACAGTCTAACAAAAGCGTCACCTTCGCATGAAATGATCTCAGCTTCCGTCTATCATCGACAACGGTTATTCTCTTATCGTGGAATCGTCATATTGCACAATGCTTGCTTGTTACTAACTAACGATGCGCGAGTCATCGCGGTTGGTATACGAGAAATTGGTCCCGTACACCGTCGCGCGTACATCCAGGTAACGCGCTAGCCGCGATTTAACATCCAAGTGGACTTCGCAAACGAAGGTAAACTGATATCGGATACAAAAACAAAAGAAAGTAAAAAGGGGGGAGACATAAAAATAAAGGGATACAGAAAATCATATAAATAGTCACAACAATGTCAAAAACGTGACATGGTCGATCACGGTACATGTGCGATCGGCCACCGGGAACGGGGAATCAGCATCGTGAACTGCCGCTTCTCGTTCTTGGTCGGCGTAGTAGTTATCCAAAGTGACCGTCCATCCGATTTAAGCTAAAAATTCATGAGGTGTCATTTTGGCTGGCAGGTCTGAGCGTTCACCTTGTATGTTCGTGTCTGTGGTGTGAGATCGAGCCAAGGCACCGATGAATCCGGCTGCTCTAGCTGAAGAGGCACGCGACATCGCGATGTTGCTGCGTTAACAGAACAATCTGCTCCACGTTCCGCCTCTGCATCCTACAAGATTCCTTCTCTCAATGTTTATTGCGACTGGGAAGGTCCGTATGCATATCAGAAAGATATAAAAGATATAATAAATACTATAATAACGATGGAATCGCCGCGCTCAAATCGAAACAATTTTCAAACTGGTGCACATTTCCTACCTTAACCTTTCTTTGTATGGAATTTCCATATCTAGATGAAAAGGAAAATCCGCGTTATTTATTTAGAAGAGAGTTCATTCCTTAAACACTTTATTCTACAGAAAAGAGAGTTTTTTTCACTTCTTGTAAATATTTTATTTTATAAAACCAAGATTTTGAAAGATTATTCACGACATTTTTTTATTTAAACTAAATCTCATTTACGCGTCGGGAATTATAAAACTTGCGCTACTTTTCCTCTTCTTTGGACGACCGGCTCTCGTCATTCGTACATATCTCATTCTCGGCAGAGATAAATACAAGTGTGTAGCAACTTCTCGATAAGCCAATCCGAGTGAATTCGTGATCTTGTTCGCGTGAATGCAAACGAATGTTACTCACCATACTCGCACTGGTAGAAGAGGCGGACGTGGCAGCAGAGGTAGGCACCGTCAATATTGGATAATATTATCTACTACTGCAAATCCGCAGGCCCCTAGGCCATTAGTCGACATCAAACGAACGAGCTCCCTAGCATGAGATGCTGCGACTTCCAATGGCGGCCGACGGGATAAGTTACTAGACTCTGTTGATCATAATAATCGCAGTCGTTCGTAAATCGACAATTACATTGATAATGAAAATTCTGAGATTAACTTCTAATTGTTCGAATTCCACTGTTCATAGTTGAGCAATGGAACAGAATTTAAAAAGATACAAGGATCGTATAAAAATAATAAAATAATAAGATAAAATTAATTTATGAGCAAGATAATTTCATTTTTTCTCGCGGAGCAATTTGATTCATAGATATCAAACATGCTATCATTTTTCATGCTATTGCAAAAACGTGCTCGCTCTCTTACCAAGAATAGCAGAATTCAATCTCGCGCAGACCGTTTCTCTTTCCTGAGGATTCAGTTGCCAGCCAACTGGTGAATTCCACGGATTGGAGTACGCTAATAGACTGAAAGCGTCCTGCAACATCTTCTTATTGCTTTCGTTCTTTCCGTACTGCTGTCTTAAATGCACCGACTGCGAGTACAATTGTTTGCCGAATTCCAACATTTTCTCAATCGCCTGCTTGTTACCACCACACAATTGCTTCTTGTTACTTTTGTTACATGTCACAGTATCAGCGATATTACTGCTTTGCTGTTGACTCTGATTGGCACTGTTGTCGATTTCTGCAAACAACAATGTTTGTCTGTCCTAAAAATTACATTTTACTAGATAAACATAGACCGATAGTTCATAGACGGATAGGCTATTTAGACAATTTATTAGATGTTCCGGTTAGTTTTGAGAGTTCACTATAGAATGGATTGCTTCAAAAGACATTTTTTTTATTGCGGAATTCACTTATTGTCAGAAAAGTGAGAAAAAGTTACAACCAGCTATGAAAAATATTTTGAATAAAATACAATTTAACGTCTCTTTCTAAAATAAATTGTTTTTGCAGAAATCTCTCAAAACTAACCGGAACATCTAATATAAAAGACAATTATCACATCTATTCTAATGTCTACAATTTTACTTCGCTCGTTATTTTCATTTATTTATTGCCTAATTTCTAAGACGATCGATTTAAACGTTTTATCTAAAGAATAATTTATCTCTTATTTATTTATTCATGATATCAATTATATTGAGATCTCACCCATATCTACATCCTCCCCATTTTGACACTTGTACCCATTCGAGTCCAGATTACCATTCTGATACCCGTTACTGTTCTTGATACCGTTTACTCCAATAACGCTGCTTTCTTCCATGTCTACGTCATCCTCTATCTGACCGTTGACGAATTGTGGGCTGGTGCCATTTATCGTATTATTGATATTCATCTCTTCCACAGTACCGGTCGGATTTGCGGACTTCACGTACGCTTTGGTCGATTGTATCACACTGGTCTGATTGGGGTTACCATTCTGACAGATCTCCGAGTCGCTGCCATTCACCATTTCCACAAACTGGCGACACTTGAGCGCGAACAGCAGGTCCGGATCCCGATCGAGAAGACCAGGGTATAACCGATTGGTCGTGTCTATCGCTTCGCCGATGCGACCGGACAGTATCAGCTTTATAACCCCTGTGAATCATTATTGAATCACGGCGTAAAGATGCAGTACAAGTTTAATAATTGACAAACGGAGTCGTTACTTTTCCTCAAATTTTAAAGTGCGATACTTAGATAAATTGTATATATTTGTAACTTTCTAACATCTATTTATTCTCTCTTTCAGATTCTTTTCACTGAGTGACAACTCCGAACGAGGTTGCACCTACTCTGTCGATTTTTGATAGAGTTGTAATCCTCTTCGAACACCTGACCCGTGCTGCTGGCGAACGCCTCGGCGCTGTCGAGATACCCATGATGGACGAGATACGTACACACCATTCTGTCGAATTCGTACAGAGCTTCGTTAACTCTCGAGAGATACCGCGAACATTGGTCCGTGGCGATTTTTTCCCGCTAACTTCCTCGATTTATCCGCGCAAGCATTTGGGAAGAACTCTCGCAAATCAAGGAGGATCTTAACGGACAACAATGACAAACGAAGGAGGAGCAAAAGCAACCACGAAGGGAGTGGAATCACGCACCCGGTCCCCGTCTCGCTTTCCGGTCGTATATGTACCTGTGAAGAATCGCCTGCCACTGCCCCTGGCCGTGGTCTGGCGTGGGATAGTTTATGATCTGTAATCTTGTTCGTACGCGCAGTTCGTTGATCATATCCCCAATGTCGAAGACAAACGGCAACTGTCCAAAGTTTGCGTCCACCACCTCGCCTGGAGTCTGCAGACCGACCGTCGGAAAGAGATTGGGCTGCGAAAGCGATTTTAAATAAAATTTCGCTTCATCATATGTAATACACGAGTAATACAATTCGGCAATAAATAAATTTCGGCATTTTATTAATATTAAGTAAGTTAAATCTATATCTTTTATTGAATGATTTTGTGATCTATATTGAAAGGAAGAAGGAAGGAAATTGATGCATTTTATGTAACTGAAATTTATAAGGAATAAAAAGTGCGGAGACAGGTCGCCTCTGTTCCTACGGAATTTGGGACCTTTGATTCCTCCTTCTCCGCTCTTTCACTTGTTCTTTTCGGAACAAAATACCTTTTTTTTTCTTCCGTTTATATTATTTATGTGAGTTGCTTACAGGAAGATCCGTGAAGGCGATGCCCAAGTGATGGCCATTCTTCGTGTAGAAGGCGGTGTTGTCAACGAGATTTACGCCGCAACCGATCACATCGCCGGTGGTGAAAGTCGGTCCGTAGGGTTGACCGGTACCACTTGAGCAGAAACTGTGGCCATCGTCACCGTGGTAACCGTACGAATGCTTATCCCAACCGGGAAGTCTATTTACGTTGACGCCTGAGGCCGAGAGGCCGATGCCCATGTAACCGTCACGTCCCTTGCTTACGATCTTTACCTCGAAGTAGTACAGGCCGCAGGCAGCCGGTATCGAGTGCGTTGTACGAACACTAGCAGCGTCTTTGTGGGTTTTGCCGTAACCTGGAAAAACAACACGGCCCCGACTCTCTTTAAAGGAATCGGTGAATCCGACGACTATAGCTATCGTACGAAAATTTCGATTGCGAGGAGAAATATTTAGAGGAAATATATTTTATACATTTTAGCATAATCCACCACAATAATGTTTTACATTCTTGAATTCTGCGTAGAGAGAGAGAGAGAGAGAGAGAGAGAGAGAGAGAGAGAGAGAGAAACGCATTTGTGAGTGGGATGTAACTGCGGCTCGAGATTGAAACCAAGGTCGTCGTACAGCTCGGAGAAATACAAGGACGAATATCATGTATATATACGTATCTTCCTGCCTACTCCTCCAGTCTGTAGGATAACGTATAGTTATCAAAATATTGCACGTTAAAATATATGGGAAAGATTTATCAAATTATAATTACATATTGTAAAAGCAATTTATTTATTCTTGTACTATATTTCTTCTTAAACCAATTCTTATTGTCATTTTATTGGGCATAAAGGAGAGAGAAGTAAAAAAAAATCATCACCAAGTATGAGACATTTCATATCTTATCCAAAAATTTCACGAAAGTACTATATATATATATATATATTTTTTTTTTTTAAGAAAAATCAAAAATTAAGTTTGTAATTTAGAATTTTTATTTATAAATCGATCATTTTTTTCACTTTTATTTTATTTCATCTCGTGTTAATTGCTACTCTTTTTTTAAAATATTTTTAGAAATTCTGATTTTAGAAGAGGCAGAGTTCCGTCAATTATATAAAAAAATCTACAAATGAGAAATGAAAGTGAAAGAGATGAGCCCAAGGGTAAAAATATATTTTTATTTGTGAGAAAGAAAAAGAATCCAATATCTTATACGTCTATATTCTTGTCTACTTGTAACGCGCTCGCTGGAGCAAGTTTAATCAAATTGGCTGACCACGTAAGTCTACGTGTCAAGATAAAGGTAATCGGGAACTATGGTCACCTTCGAGATACCCTATGTGCCTTGGATGTGAAATATTGATTTCAAGCTGCATACATTAGTGCCACAAGGAAAAGCGTGATCTAGAGAAACCGAAGTCATCGCAAGTGAAATGGCCAGTTCCTTCATGCAATGTAACTCGGAACGCGAGCGATGTATTTTCGGAGCGGTAACAGTACGATGTCCGCGTAATAGCGATAAACAATGCGTGCTTTAGGAAGCAACTTTCGCCTGTGGAAAACATTAATGTAAGTAGAGGACCTTCGAGCGTACGTTTATGTAAGTTATACAAGATATCACAATCGTGCACGATATACGGGGTATTATTACATAGGTGTGCATTTTTTCTCAACAAATCAAACATTAATTTGGTCGGTGATTGAAGTTCAGGGCTTTTAATTATCGCGACCTCCTGTAACTTTCGATGTTAAATTTTTAAATAAATGTGAAATTAATGCGAAAAATTTCATTGCTATGTGAAAACTATGAGCGTTAAGCTAAATTGCAGAAAATGATTTACCTATGCAGATGTAAGTAGGGCATTAGGTCATCGCGCGGCACATCGATGCAATATTACAAGCTTATCCACGATTTGTGATCTATGAATTTCCAACTGTTAGGCGCATGTCTCTTGCCCTTACACAACGTAATATTATATCTATCACCGAGCATCGTTTATGTAACTTTCGAAAGCTTTTACTAAAGTATCTAAGAATAAAATAAAAAATCCTATTCTTTGTCCGAACAATGGTCTTTAGCAACGCTGTTGCGATCACGTAATATCATTTGACGTAATATCAGTATTAGTGGGCCGGATTGTTTCTCTATATCAATATCAATGTCTGATTCATTTCGAAACAAAGAACGAAGTCTCTCGTGCGCGAATACTTTTGTAAAATAATGTAATTACTAAAAATGCATTATTTCGCATGTAGAATCGGAATCCTTATTATTAATGCTTACTTATTGACAACGAATAATAGCATAACATAAGCCAACGAATAGTCAGTCAATTTTGAGTGCTTAATTTTGAGATAAATATAGACATCTAAACAATTGAATATTTATTAATGTACGTAACGTGAAATATTTTATTAATAGTTCCTATGTTAAATAATTATATAAAGTTTTCTTTTCTTCTTTATATTAATAAAATATAATTCTCTATTAAATTAAATAAATTACCATAATAATAACATATTACATTAAAAATTGATAATAAAGAAATGATAAAGCATATTTTCTAAACATTCGCGATCTTAGATAATTCTCTATCTTGTATATGTAAAGAGATGTGTGTTAAAAAGAAACAGAATAAATCAATTAACTTATCCGCTAACTATAATCAATGTTTGCAGAAACGGCTTTTCGAATCTGTTGAGCTCCGCAAAAATGACAAGCATTTATAACAGCTTCAGAGATTAGAAGACGAGGAAGTGCTTAGAGTGCGACCAAGCTCGGTCGGTCTGAAACCAAAGAGTGATATGTGTGCACATGCAGAGAAGAAGGGAAAAGTCGATGACTAACGGTAGATGCGTTATTGCAAGTGACGACGGCAGCCTTCCGCTTTCTCAGGCACTCCCGTGCAAGGGAGGCCACGTGCACTCGTTCGTTGCGCCGATTCATAAACAGATATATTCGCGGATCACGATCGCCGACACGGAGAGCCGACACGATCGATTCTCGCACCGAATTTCTCGCCGAGTTACCACCGGGTTTGCGTGTAAGCGACAGGTGCCTTGGCGGCTCTTTGAGTCTCGTAACAACGATCGCAACTCGTCTCTTAATTAGAAACGAAATAATACAGGGAGTTTCTCGAATGGGCTGCAGCCATGAATGCAGTTGTGATTGCGTCTCATGATTCCGACATGATTATCTCTGCACATAGATTATTCTATTGGCAGATGCCTCAGAAACATCATCGTGTCTCCCATCTAACTTGTTTAATTAATAATAAAATTCCAAATTTGCATTTTTCCTAAAAAAGAAGCATTGGGTTATCGATAACTGAATCACGGCAAATGACACAAGAGAGAGAAAATAAAAGTAAACATATAATAAATCACATACGTATAAAATATAAATATATTGTAAGAATAAAATATAATAAAATACCTTCTAATCAATTTCAGACGGAATTTGCTTTGACAGAATTTCGATTTGAGTGAAATATTATGCTGCGAGCTGAAATTGCCTGAACGATCCGAGACGTGTGCTACGATTCTCTAGAACCTCAGAAGTGACGATCGAAGTTAAATTAAAGGATTCGCGAGCGACGGATATTATTGACGCGCAGCATGGCTAGGGTCGAGTGTACGCGTGCATTATGCTTCATGTCTGCCGCAGTATTGTGACTTCTTGTAGCTCACGCTTTCCATTCATAATAATCGGAATTTTATCAGGGATCGCGCGACTGCTTAATCACACAGCTCGGCTTTATCTTACGAGCAACGGTAATAATAAATTTGTCAGCATTTGTGTCTTCATGAAGACACGAGTTTAATTTCTAATGAATCCCACGAATAAACAGCTTTCGTCTTGCACAACTTTGCTATAATATTATATGCACTTTCTATGAAAGAAAAAAATATACATGTAACGAAGCTTATCTTGTGCAATAGTTGCGTATGTTTAATGCATTATGAAACAAACGTCCACAATATTCTAACTTTCATTTTGCATCCTGTATTGGCGTTATTCTTACACGTCAAACTAGCGCATGATGATGCAGTTTATTATTTATTCTCGTTGGCAAAACGGAATACAAAAGAATCGTACGGCAACAATCTTGCAAATTAGGATCGGGAAATTCTCGAATCGAAAAAAAGAAAATATCAGTTCAAGATCACCTTTGGCGTATCATTTGCTCGCAAAGTAATCGAACAAACGCGCGACGATTGTTTATCTTTTTCGCTTCGCTTCCTCTCAACAATCTTCGTGCGCCGGATCAAGGAGAAACAATATTTTCGTTCGCCGCACGAACACATCACGTTCGTCGAGCGTGAGCACTCGGTGTATCGAAGCCGATATACAGCGTAATTTAAATGCCTCTTAACTTTTCTTGTTCTGTGCATCGCGGTGCGAACCAAGGGAACCGATATGCGCGTCGCTCGGTGCCCCGTGGCCGTCGTCGTCGTCGTTGCCGTCATATACGTTACGGTGCGGCCAAGCTTGCGGCACACACCGTGTATATAACGAGCAAGGAAGCGAGGAAAAAAAAAGAAGAATCCTCGCCATTTCTGGCATCGTCAGCTCTCGATACGGGAGAAGAGGCTTGTCCGTTGCGGAGACGGAGAGAACTCACGGGATTTGAATGCGCGGAGAAACGCACGGTGCGCCCTTATCGGCGTCAGATTTTAACGACAGGCTCCGCGGAGGAGCCGTTTCATTAGCGATAATCCGGTGGCTAAACATCGCGTAACAAGCTCTCCATTTTCCGCCATTAAGTATCTCGGCGATCAAGTCTCGTATCAAGTTGCTGACGCAGCAGCTTTGGCCGTTTTCAATTCAACCGGGGAACGTTCTTTGTTTATTTCAGCTGAAACGCGATTTATCTTTCTCTCGATATTAAGAAAAAAAAAGAAAGAGATAAATTTGCCTTGTCAGATTTAGGAAACGTTTTAGATGAAAGCGGGATACCCTGTATATTAAAATGCAACGTGACCGGGGGAAGGGGGAAAGTCGAAGCGAGGATTCCACCGAACGACGCAGGAGACGTCGACGAGGGTCGAGGCGCGAGGTCGAGGCGCGAGGTCGAGTCCACGTTCGTATCGTTTTTACGTCGACGACGTAGCTGTCATTGACATTGTGCGTGTTCCATCTCGGTTCCTCTCCGTGTCGCTCTCTCTGTCTCTATCTTGCTCCCTCCTCCTATATCTCTCTCTCTCTCGCTCTTTCTTTCTCTGGCATTTCTTTTCCCTACCAGACGCGTCGACAGAAATCGACGAGCGTCCTTCGAGGAGGCACCGCGAGGATCGACCGTGGGGACGGACGTGGTATCGCCGTCGCGTCGACGGCGACGGTGACGGCGAAAAGCAGAGGCCCGACCGCGGGGGGGACTGGCTGACTGATCAGCTGATTCCTTTGTTTAGGTCGCTGACACACGCTGAAATAGCGCCCTGCCATTTTCAATCGATCGACCGTGCCTGCCCCGGGAGCAGCCCGATCATGGGCACGGGCACGAGGCAGGGGATGGCGTCCGGGTGACCGCGGCGCGACGCGGAGGCTCGCGCCGAGGACGCGCACACGCGCCGCGACGAAGGAAGCGCATCGTCTCGCGCGCGCGGAGGTCGCGCGCTGACGGGCTACCCACGTACCTTTGTAGTGAACGCGGAGATTGTTTTGCGACAGGCCTATGTAGCTGTACTTGTCCTTGGTGCTCCAGGAACGCGGCAACGGCGTCTTCTCCTCGTCCACCATCGGGTAGAGCAGCTTCAGCCGGTCCACAGGCTGACTCTGCCCCGAATTCGTTTTCCCAGGCTCCATAACACTCCGTTCATCGCTGGTGGCGGCCATCATTGTCGTCCGCTGCCCCACTCGCCCCGCTCTGGCCTACGTGTCGCGATCCGCGATTCCTGGACGTGAGTGCCGCTGCGCACGTCGCACGCGCAACTCTCACGGCTCTCGGCTCGCCTCGCCGCGGACGGTACGAGCGAGAAACAAGCGCCGGATGGACGAGCGTGCCACCTGCTCGCGCCGCATGCCCCGCCCCCTTCAGACCGTCGACGATAGCACGCCACGCGAAAACAGGAGCGTGTTCTCGTGGAATCCTGGAGCGACCGGAGACTTCGCTTCCCCACGATTTTTCGCCTCGCGAGGACTTTCCTTCGGAAGCGGCGCCTTCACCGATCTCTCACCGCGATTAAGTAATATGTTCGAAAGAAAATTGAGGGCACTTGGCTACTTGGAATGGGATAAAGTCAACGGAAATAGTGAGCGACTTTTAACCCATGTCATAACCTATACGCGATGTCAAAAGGAGAACTTTGAGAATGTTAACAGATTTGCTGGGAAAGGAGTAATATAAAGACAGTTATAAGTTTGAATTATTTTGCATATTTAATTCTTGTATAGAGTGAAGGCATCTATGTGATCAAATCATCCGATGACGTATGACGCTCGTAATAGGCATAACATTAATGTATTGATTGTAAAAATTGTTATAATCAGATATTTCTTATTTGTGAAATGGATAGGAAGCTTCTTAGGAACTGTAATATTGATGCAATATTGTAATGTTTCAGATACTCAACACTTCAGGAAAGTGATTGTATGGTTGGAAGATCAGAAGATACGTCATTATACTATAGAAGATCGTAAGAAGTTGAGGGATATTACCTCTTCGGAATGGCCAAACACTTTTGAAAAGTACTGCGATGATGTCAAGTGTCCGATAACCAAGAATGAGAGTGATCAGTTAGAGTGGTTCATAGGATATGCTCTTAGGCTTGAGTTTGAAGATGACTGTAAGTAGGATTTATTTGAAGTTTCATAAGAGTTTGAATAATCATTAGTTGCCTAATCGATAAACAATAATAGTGTTAATAGAGTATATAATTTATTTTACTAGGCCAAAAATATCAGCAAGTTGTAGGGAGTAAAGCAAAAGATAAAAAGGAGGTGAAAGTGCCCAGTATCAAGTCCACGAATCCTCTAGATAATTTAGATTGTAAGTACATCTTGCGCTGCACTATACGATATTTGCAAGAATGTGTCACATAAAACTTACACATGAAAATATCTAAATCTTACATCTCTATTTTTTTTCCAGTTAATAGTGATGCTTTCAAAAACGGAGTTAATTCGCTAGCTAAGTTACTGAATGTACCGAAACATTCTGATCATCTTATAACGCTACAAGCGTGCAGTAAACTTGTGTGCAACAAGTTGAATGCGGATGCGATTAAGCAACCTAACAATGCTGTGAATACCAAGGGTAAATCCTTGACGAAGATGATTATAGGACCTAGCTTTAACATGGGTGATACGATGTTGGATGATGCCGCCAAAGGCCTTTCTTTGTTGTACATTCAAGATCTTAGGAATCTCCAGACAAAAATTAACGAAACAATAGTCGCTGTGCAAAATATAACAGCTAATCCAAAAACGGACACCAAATTAGGAAAAGTTGGTAAATAAATGGTTGTATATTTTAGAAAGACAGGTATTTAATATTTTGAATGAGGAATACATCAAATTAGCAAAATATTTATTTATATGTCACACACATCTCAAAGCAATCTCAAAAAAGTTTGTACTCCAAAATAAGATATCTTTGACTAATGTAAATGTTAATTTTTACATTGTGCCAAATCTGCGAATATATCTCGAAAGAAACAATATGATATTTGATTCTTTCTTGTATAGAATTGATGCATTATGTGTATCAATAACATAGATAGATTTGCTAATGTAACAAAAAATACTCATTATGTGCAAATAAAAAGTGCTGTTAATTTATACGTAATATATATTAGAATCATTAAAATAATACATTTTAATCCCATCACATTAAAATATATAATTAAATATTGAGAAATAAATATAAATTTAATTCAGATTTGTTCATATTTTTAGTGAGCTTTTGGTTGTTAGATTCTCATATTATTAAGATTATTTTGTTTCTATTAAATGTCCAAATAATCTGTAATATATATAAAATTGGAGTATATCTATGGAAAAATATATTCTTTAAAAGAATAAAATATATTTAATATATTGAATATGTACAAGCTGTTTTTTTAGATTGATTTGCTTCTTTGTAATTATTTGGTGACCTTTTAAATTGATATTTGTATTTGATATATATCTGTAATTGTAATATATTTAGATTATAAATTAAATAGTAATTAAAATTCTGAGAGCATAGTCGCAGGAAAAAAGAAAAAAGAACTGCCTCCTACTACTGAACACTTTATTGAAAAATTGTTGTATATGTATGAACATTTTTTTAATTCAATACATATCTTGTAGGATTTAAAAAAAGTTGTCGGAAAAGTTATATGTTATTGGTCGCATAAGTTGTTAAAACATAATTTTATACAGCACATCTGAAAACAAATTATGAATTATATATAATATATGATATATAATATATCAATAAATGAGTTTTTTGCATAAACGTGTATATGTATTTATATATTTATGAAATTATCTGCTTATCATCTCCTTGCTTTTATTATCTAAATATTTCAAATTTACTTATAATATCAGAATTCATTAAATATAAATTACTACATGTATAAGAAGATACGCATGTGAATGTGTATATATATATATAGGAATGTATAATAAATCACCTCTTCTTATTTTGAACGTTTCAGAAATACTGGGAAGCAATATATTTTTGTAGATTTAAATTAAAATAGAAAAAGTAAAAAATTACAATATTACTTATATAAAGGTTCTCTATCTAAAATATAATAATTGCAAGAAGATAATAAATGAATCCTTTATACTTTTCAGTAGCTCTGATACGTCATAGATAAGTATAATATAACAGTACTAAACAAATCTTTTAAAGTAGTAAAAAAAGCGTATTTCTATTTACATATTATCAAGAATTGTATTATTTTCGAGTCTTCAATATTAAAAGCATATTATTCATTGGTAAATATATATATATAATGGCAAGCATAAAGCATACATCTGCTATTGACTATTCATTAATTGTCAATGCATTCGTACATGTTATAGATATTTATCAATATATCTCTATTTAATATAATTATTTTAAAAATCCATGCTTTATATATATATATATAAAGCATGAATTTAATTTCTAAAAAGAAAGCTTATTCTACATTTCCAAAGGAATGAAGTAAATTAAGGAGAACTGAGAGTACTGTAAAATTATATATATTTATAAAAATATGATAGTTATCACAGAATTTATGAATATCAGTTTTGTCAATGCAGCATCTTGAATATAAAGTTTATATATTTATTTATTTATTCGTTTGGTTGTATTTTGAGGGATTTTTATGAGAAGCCTGTTACATGACTGTGATATGTTCAAATGTGATTTCTATTTTGAGACTTTGCTTAAGTTATAATATGAACACGCCTAGATCGTACAAATGCGCAATTTCTTCCTGCCATCACAGTTTTTGATATTGCACTATAAAAACTCAATTATATATAATTATATATATAATTTGTTAAAATCTCATTCATCATTGATAAGAAATACGTAAATTTTCTTGTACACGCGATATTTTTATAAATTAATAATAGATAATTTTTAATATTCCGTTAAAAATAACATTAAATTCACAAATATGTATTTTTATATCGTATGAAAATCTATGTATGTAGCCATTGTTTGAAAGCAGTTTCTATAGCAAGTCAATTATAAATATCAATAAGCGTGAATTTAAATAATTTTTTTTTATTATTAGAGTGAAGAGATTTTATGTAAATAAGTGCACATTTTAGAAATATATGCACTTATTGTAGATTATGCTTCGTCTACTAAGGCACTCTATACTGAAGCTTTCTCATGTAATGTATTATCAGAATTATTTTATTTTCGGCAGAGTATATTTCCTGGTTGTAAGCCAGAGTTTATAATCTAAATAAAATGTATATATAATATATAAGACAATTCACATTTATGATATATGTAAAGGAAATATCGAACATTATGAACAATTTGTACTTGCAACTTAACATAAAATCTTATCTAGTGATGAATAACTTCTTTTTAAGATAAATGCTTTGATATACAATTTTGCTTAGGAATCCCGTAAGATGCTGTGATAGTGTGCTTAATTACGTGAGCAATTTTATAATACGTTAAATACGTTTTAATTTCTATGCATATAAGGTAACAGCAGATTATAGATATAACAGCAGTTATATCTATAACAAAACATAACAGATCAAAAATGGATAGAGCAATAAATATAACACTTAACTTCCGTTGTACGTGTTGTTTAGTATGTGCATCCTTTAAATTACGTCAGACTATACACGATGATTCGCAATTCACGATTCATTGTATAGTGTAATTCTATATATGAATCAACATCGACTGATGATTTGCACTCTTTAATTTCGTTAAAAAAAACGCTCTATAATAAACAACGAATGCGATGAATCTGCCCAGTCATGAATTGCGAGTCACAAACTGTGCATGTGTCTGGCGCTAACTTTAAGGATCATATCTTGTGTCCATAAATTTTCAGGAAACAAGAAAGAAATTTTTTCTCTATAACGATATAAAATGTGTAGTTAGTTATGAAAGTCTACATCTATCTCGATTTCCAGAAGGCACTGGTTGTAACATACGTCTGTTTCTCTCCTCGTCATCTAGGGAAGCTTGGAGAGCTCTAGCTAATGCTTCATCTTCGGTCATCGTCCCTTGAAGGCTTCGAAACGGATGGGAATTGCTGTTGCTACTATTCTGCGATCTTGCCGTTTGACCTTTTTTGTTTAGTGTCTCCAACCTGCGTAGTCTCAACGCCTCTTCCGCTCCGATGCAAGCGTGATCGGTAGGATGTCTGTGCTTTAGGCAAAAATTGGAACCGCATTCGCTGCACTTTACCGGCACCATCTCCTTGACTTTGCACCCCTTCGAAGAACATTTGTTGGAGAATATCTTCCTACGGCTTTCTCTACAGTCGTTATCTATATGTAATCCCACGGCCACATCCGGCAGATCGCCGCGTTTTATTGGTATAGGTACATCACACAACGGGCACACAGGCACCTGTATGTTCTTCTTGTACTCGCTGGGACAGCTGTGACTTATGTAAGTTATATGATCCGTGCAAAAGATTCCCTGACAGGCGTCGCACTTCAAAGGTAAAAAGTCCAAGCGATTGCACGTGCTCTCAGAGCAATGTTCTCCCAAGTTTGGAAATTCCATTCCAATTACGTTGTGCTTTTCCTTACTTTTCCAGATATCTATAAAAATAATATATGAAATATTCGACAAAATCAGAATAAACGACACAACTGTATCTTCTTTGAAAACAAAAATGCATAATCTGTTAATCAGTTAGATTTTGTTCTCGAAGGCAGAAAATGAAATCGAAAATAGTGTTTTAAAAAAGATCAATCTTAAAGGTGACACCTCTTATTACATAAAATATGATTTTCTATGTTTTAAAATAATTATGTTCTCTGCAATCACTTAGTCGTCGCATCAAACGTACGTTGTACGCCAGGCTAAATATTGACGTGGAAGCCGAAGACACGGGGAAATCGTGCAACTGTCATGATGAAATCTCGCAACGACGACGTACATACCTTGACTCAGCCAAAATGAAGAGCTAGGATCTCGCGAGATTACGGAATTTACAGATGCTGCGCGTACTTTCTTCTCCCTCTCTGCCGTCGACGTGAGTCCGTAAGCACGTGATTAATTGTCCGGATTTTACCGTGCGCCGCTA
The DNA here is from genome assembly GCA_037157785.1 of Cephalotes varians. NCBI lineage: Eukaryota > Metazoa > Arthropoda > Insecta > Hymenoptera > Formicidae > Cephalotes > Cephalotes varians. The sequence goes on from JANQDE010000029.1 coordinate 320,340, forward strand.
GAATTTCCAATGGCAGGACAGCATTCGACTCCGACAAACCAAACTCGACCCCATCCACGACATCCGCATGCACTGATGAAGGTAGACACGTGTACCTCCTTTATATATTCTCGCGCGGCGATAGAAACCGATGACCAACGATGATCGACGATTTTCGGACCTACACTCTGACGGAGGGTGTCATCGAGGTCGGGGACGAAGAGATCGAACGTGACGCGATATCGCGACGTCGCGACGGTCGCGTTTCGCACGGACGTGCAAGTAAATTAAGATCACCCGCTAGATTCAAAAGAGGAGATCACTTTATATTCAATCCGAAGAACGCGAAAGAAATAAATTATAATAAATCTATATAATATTCCTAGATTATAAATTAATTATAAATTATAATTAATAAATTATACTAATACTATTACGAAGATAACAAAATTGTCGACAAAATACTGTTAAAGACTTTCGGCAATTATAAACAAATTCTTATATTTATCAAGCAGATCCTGAAGGCGATTCAAGTTCAGGCAATACAAATTCGTATTATATTAATTAGGATAATCACAAGATATTATCAGATAAAATGTATACAATAATATATGTGTACAAGCGTCTTTACGCATCTAAGACATTTGCAACTTCAAGAATAATGTCTTGAGGTATCGCGCCTCGTAAACGATCGTCCGTTTGCCCTGAGGTAAAACGTTCAGCATGTCCTGTATGTCAAACGGCTGGTCTATCACCGTCATTATGTCCTTGCCATAAACTGAAAGAAATACACAAGTAACAAAATGCTATAGGTATTACTTCAAATATTAATCGTAGAGTAAGTTAGAGTTTGGTTGAAGCTGCACACCTTCGCAATGCTCCAAAAATAGAATGCATTCCTGTAACGTGGAGTCCTTCAGAACCACTAACTGCTTCGCCAATTGCTCCAGGAGCGACAGGAAGCACCTCTTGGCGTAGAACCAGGTGTCGGTGCCGAGCTTCTTGTTGTACGGCTCCAAACTCTTCATCACTCGCGATATGCCGAACTCGTAGTTGCCCTTGGAGCAATACAGCGTCCCGATCACCAGATTCACGATGCACAAGTGAAACAGCTTCTTGTCCTGATCCTCAAACGACACCGCCTCCTCCTCCTTCTCGATCTTCTTCATCAGCTCCTCGGCCTCCGCGTTCTGCGAGGTCATGATGTAGCTAACGCAGAGGTTCGCGAGGACTATGGCGCTCACGTCCAGGATCTGCAAACAGGCGACGTGTCACAGATTGGAACGAAGAAAAAAAGAACCTTGTTTCATACTAACACTGTCGTATTTCTTCTTCACGATCGGTTCGTAAAAACGCGTCGCGTCCTTGAATTTATTTTCCTGCATGAAGAGCGTGTGCGCCACGTTCAGCTTCCACACGTCGTGATCGTTGCAGAATTCGACGCTCTTCTTGAAGATCTTCTCCACCTGGGTGTAATTCTCCAGGTCCCAGTAGATCTTCGCCTGCGCCATCAATACGGGGACGTATCTGTCGAGAGCCTCCTCGTAATCGTTCACGGCCTTCTTCACGGCATTGTCGTCGTGATTCAGCCTCGCCTCCTGGACCTGCTTGGTCGCCTTGCGAAGCGCTTCCGTGTGCTTGTTAGCGAGATCGTCGAACTTGCGATACGCCTCCTCCGGCGAGGTTTGTTGCGTTATTAGCGCGTCCAGGAAGTCGTATAAATACTGGAAAGATAAGGCAAATTTAAATAATTCTAATACCAATTAATATTGAACATATATATATCAGGAATGTACAATCTTCTAATTAAAATTGTTCGCTTAAAAATCTTTCCAAAATGGTCTTTAATTTTGCAAAATATCACGTGTTAATACTTGTTCTATGTTTTTGGTCTCAGTCATTTTTTTAAATAAAATTAAATAGAATGTTAAATGAATTATTAGCCGATAGAATACATATATTGCACATCAAAAATTGTAATCAGAATCACTTTGAGAATCTTTCCAAAATATTTTTATTTTTTTTGCGAAATATCAATTTTATATATATACATTTTTCATATCATATCATTTTGTCGCATTGTTCTACGAATATTAACATACGTTATAAACACGTTAAACAAAACTTCACTTATCTTGTTAATGAAAGAATAAAAAAAAAATGTCCATTTGCACCCCTAACAGATACACGCGAACATGTCGGTACTACGGCCCTACCTTTGTTGATAGAAATCTAACCTATAGCGCAATTTTTCTCTGTATTGATTTTATACTCGAAACATCATCAGCTGTGTACAGATTCAATGAGAAGTTGAAGCAAAATGACGAAATGCGAACTGAATCAGATATTTCTGGGCGAAGTCGCGTCCGTGCAAAATTACGGAGCCTTCGTCAGAATACCAGGTACCCCGCAGCAAGGCTTGATACACCGGTCACAGGTGTGTATTATCAGACTCTAACATAATAAATGCTGATCCCTGACATAATGTAATCCATTGATTTCCATGCAATTCTCCGTCAGGTAAGCACGGCTCATGTCGACAATGTTGCAGAGGTCTTGCAAAAGGGTGAGCGAGTTTGGTGTAAGGTGATCTCTGTGGGGGAGGACGGAAAAGTAGGGCTGTCCATGAAACATGTGAATCAGGGAAACGGCACGGACCTGGACCCCAACGGCGTGGAGTTGCAAAGAGACGTGCAACGGAGAAAGAATCCGGGAACGATTCAGCATAAGACCATACAGTTGGAGGCGGTACTGAACACGACGTGCACCAAGTGCGGGACCAGAGGACACTTGTCCAAGGATTGCTTTATGTCTCCCGACGGCAAGAAGTACGAACTGATCCCGGAAATCGAAGAGGAGAGTATCCCGGAACTAGACAATGAGAACGCTGAGAAAAAGCTGGAGAAGAAGCATAAATCGAAAAAGAAGAAGAGGAAATCGAAGAGAAGTAAACAGTCTACTGATGACAGCGATACCGAAGAAACGGAGAGGAGCAAGAAGAAAAAGAAGAAATTTTCCAAAGAACGCAAGAAGCACAGGAAGAAATACAGCAGCTCGAATGACTCCTCGGACGACTCGTCGTCTAGTGATGTGAAGGCTCACAAACGAAAACACTCGGAAGATCACGAAACTCGTACCAAAAAATGCAAACATTCAAAAAGCAAGCATTCAGATTAATTGTCAACCGCTCATTTTTTCTAAATATAATTTAGTTTCAATGTTATAGCCTATGTTGCATATGGCTTGTACATAAAATATGCTACACTTGTTTCAAATGTTTAAATTGATATTTAATAAATCGATCAAGAATTAAACTTACTGGCGTCAGGTATTTGTAAGTCAGATGTACATTTTCAGCCAAAACATCGGCGGCGAGATCGTAATATTGATATTTACAGTACAGAAGTAACAAGTTGGCAAAGGTCTCAGGCGGGAATGGGTTCTGCTGCAGCAGAAACTGCAGTTTTTCGAATCCTTCACTCGGTTTTGTATCCATGTTTATTAACGCCTGATTGTGTAAAGTAACGGCATCGAGCTCCTCCTCGGAACGCGGTGGCATGTCCGTTAATGCCTCCTTTGCCGCGTCATCTGTAATATTAAGGAACGATAAAGAAGATGTAGACTCTTTCAGAATCAAAGCCGACTTGAAACTACAATTTTGCAATTGATACTCGATGGCGGCTTTTAAATTGAACGCCTCTGTCAGAGCTGTTTCGTGCAGTGTCAATGTATTTCCGACGCTTCGAACTTCGATACCCTCGGTGGCCATCCCTACACTCAGCTCTGGATGCTCCCTTATACCGTATTCAATAATAGTAGCTGAAAGACACAATAAAAAGTTCAATTTAAAATGAGTAGACAAACTTATGAAATCTTATCAAATTGATAAAATTGGTCGTAAGGATTATACCGATGTGTTTCAAAGATGCCGCATACTCTTTCAATTTGAAATAGCAAAGGGCAACGTTATATGATAAATGTGGTCTGAATCCTGCAATTTGTAATGCGTTTGCAAATTTCTTGAGGGCCTGTTCGTACTGCTCCTCCTAGAAACGCAACTGTGCATATACGTCCATCAATCAAGTTTATAGATATCTATACCTTGTACAAGAGACATCCCAGGTTGATTTCTGTATCGATGTCGTCGACGGGGCATTGATCCACGAGATTTTTCGCAGATACCATGTCTTCCTGCCCGTACTTTATAGCTGCCTGCAGTTTCTTTACCTTGAATTCCAAGTTACTTTGATTCATGATGCTCGAACAGACCGCCCATGCTTCTGGATACATGCAAGCTTGATGCAAGGATTGGGCATAGTAGAGTTTATACAGGGTCTCTTCTGGACACAGTTGGACCAGTTTCTCGTAACATTGAGCCGCGGCCATGAAATCTTGCGTGTAAAAGTAGCAATGGGCCAGAAGGGATAAACAAGGTCTAGACTGAAAGAACACTTTATTCGATATTGATGTTTACACAAACCGGAATATCGCATTGCAGCATACATACATTAGAATGAGAATCTAAGAGATTTAATAAGACTTTAATAGTTTCAGTATATCGTTGTTCTCTTATCTGGAACACAATATCGTATTTATAATTACATATTTATACATCTTCAGAGGTAAAAAAATCAACAATGCAATATATTTCGATATTATTCTCTTCTATTTTTTAATTTGAAGTTGGCTTTTTTTTAAATGAAAATTTCAAATTTATATACATATATATATATATATATATATATATATATATATGTGTGTGTGTGTGTGTAATCATGCACAGTTCAGTATGTACCATAGTATATATGATTTTAGTATATTCCCCATCCTTTATATACACATTTTCTATGAACGACATTGCGAAATAATAATGCACTATGAAACTTTAACAGCTAGCTAGTAGTTTCTTGCTTTTTATTTAGTATACATGTACATGTGGTTGGTTGCAAGCATTCATATGTATTGTTTTGACATGAGGCTAGATTCGTCGCCAAGGAAACAATATAGAGATACAAGTTGTAAACTCCTTTAGATTCACATTGCTACTAATAATTTTACAAAATGTGAAACCTGTTCACTTAATACGCACAACTTTGAACTTAAAAAAATTTATAATGCAGGTTGGGATTTAAAGTAATTTCTCTATTTGTATATATTTACACAATTATACAATATGTAATATACAATACAATATATAATGAGATATTACATTGAAAAAAAAGTACAGCTAATGCCACAATAATTTATTTACTTCGCACAACTTATCCTTCTTAATCTGATCCAGGGTGGCTGTCAAGTTATCAATTTTATCAATCATTACTTGCAATTTATACTCTTGCGTCTTTAGTAATTCAGTGGTCTCCAAGAAATTCTTTTGAAGCATCGCCAAGTGTTCGTTTGTGAAAGATGGCATATCCAGAATTTTTGCCGGTTCTTCATGGACTTTCATCATCTGCAACGAATACAATAAACACAGGCAAATAGAAAGCAATGTTAGCAGTTCCACAAAGAGCACTTACGTATATCTCGTTGGTGAGCTTAATGCAGCTTTCAAGCTCACTCGCACATTGCAGCGGATACCTCTCTCGAACGTCGCTTAGCTCAAACACCGCGTCTTCGCACTGTTGCTCGAGATCATCTAAATTCGGAACAAACATTATGGGTAACCGTACGAACTACTTCCAGTTTAGAACAATTTCGTTTTCATTGAGGATTCAGATTGGGAATTTCCGACGATGAAGAAAGGTATAGAGCACCTACCCATTTCTAGATACGGTTGGATCGTCCTCACATCCGACGTGGCATTCCTGAGATCTTCGTGCCTATTTAAAAAACAAACAAGAACAAATCTTAATGACCCCTGGACGTCAACAACGCTCCGATTTCGTCCATTCGTCGATTCGAAGAAATTCTCTGTTGAAATTCTTTTAAGATTCGACTTCGGTTCTCACAGCAGCCTGTAGACAAAATTGACGAGCGTGACAGCAATCGCGAAGATCAGATTGTTTGTAACATCGGAATCAACGAAACAGTGTCGAGAGATGTTTTGAAAGATACGTTGACAGTCGTCCCGCCATCAAGGCGTTCAGAAACTTCACCCAACCACGCTAAGGTGTCATTCTATCTTTGTTTACGTCTAATGAACAATAAAGATAGAATGACACCCTAACGTGGTCGGGTGATGTTTCTGAACGCAGCCCAGGTGTAAGGGCCATTCCACAATAAGCCATAAGTCGTAAATCAGAAGTCACCTAACCTAAATCCAAAGAAGTCACCCAATCACCCAATCTGAAGTCCAATCGCAGACAAATGTGAAAAAAATACTTGATTGATCAATTTACTGCTTCTGACTTCCGATTTGTGACTTATGGCTTATTGTAGAATGGCCCTTACACCTGGGCTGCGTTCAGAAACATCACCCGACCACGCTAGGGTGTCATTCTATCTTCATCGTTCATTGGACATAAACGCAGCCATGCACTTAAAATAAAGTCTGTTCGTGCTGCTCGCACTTTTGCGCTCAGAATCTTCACTTTTTCCTTTCTCCGGCAGTCTCGAGATGCTGACACGGTTCTGCGATTGGCTGGTGACATCTTAAGACTGTATTTAAGACGGTCTTACACTGGGTCTGCTGGGTCGCAGTGTTGTTGCGACTCCGATCAATCGGAGAAGAAAGCATCGTACAACGTACGATGATTGGTCGGTCGCAGAGTCGCGACACATTGCGACTTTATTGTAGACCCAGCATTAATGAGAAACTGGGGCCCTAAGAACGGAGCCCCTGACCGTGAATAACGGCCGAACAAACGCGGCGGGAAATCAATCGCCGGCCGAATAAAAAGTGCGCTAATTGCATACGCGATTGGCCGATCCGCCCGAGCAGGCTGTAGGTTTGTTTTTTTTTTTTACTGCTAAAGAATTTTTCTCCACACTTTCACCAAGTTTCATGTATGTACTTCGCTTTAGACCACGGTCCAAAATGGAGAGAGAAAGAGGAAAGCTGAAAAAGTTCAGTTAAAAAGAACAGGCCTTTAAAGTACAAAAAGCGCGCATTAATTCAGCTAATAAAAAATAAAAAAAAAAAAAGATATCTATTAATGCGCGTCACCGTGACTCGGTGAAGGCTCGTTCGACGGAATGAGTTAAATGACCCTCCGTCCGCGTGGCGATCGTCGTCCGACTTCCTTCGCACGAGGATTTTGCAAAGCGTCACGCGCGAAAAAGCGAGATTCACGAACGCCATTGGATCGGCACGGGTGCCGTTATTCTCCTATCGCCCAAGAACAGTTAAATCACAACCGCAAAGGCCGCCCGTTCCCATTCTCGGCGCGTCCGCCGAACGTTGACAACGTCAATTTCCAGTGTAACAGCCACGAACGGCTCTACCGAGACGCGTATCCTCGCGCCACGGATCGACGAGGAAGAAGGGAGAAAAGTAGCACCGCGTTCTTACACGAATACTTGAGGCGAGAAAGGTATCCTTTTGCGCATCGGCGAGATGAGCTATCTAAAGCCGATCGGCACCGTCATCATCTATATAGGTCTATTCCTGGCTCTGATCACGTTCATTCCCGGTCTACCGCCCGACGCGAAGTTCAAGGAGTTCAGGTATTGCGACGCGAGCGAGAAGAAAAAAAAAAAAATGACGCGAAATGATCCGTCATCGCGATCTCTGATTAATCTTGACCTGCTCTTGCAGCGTGATTCCGCCGCGACAACTTGATCCCAAGGTGGGTCCGAAGACACGGCTGAACGATGGCCAGAAGCTGTTCAAGGGTGAGCTCGTTGGCCCGGAGGATTTCGACTCCTACAATGGAAAGCTCTATACCGGTGTCGTAGGTGGTTACGTCCTGAGAATCGAGGAAGATCGTACAGTGCCGATCGTCAAGTTCGGCGAGAAATGCGGTGAGTTATATAGGTAGGAATGATTGTCAAATCAAATTTCTCTTCAGCCGAACAGAATTATATAAGATTGATCGCCATCATTGAGACGATGATATAACGACATGTAAATGGATGTCATAAAAATTAATGAGATTTGGCCTTAACTTCTAGAACAAAATCATAGTTGGTAGCAAAGCTCTTTGATCAAGATCAATCTATGAATAAATAAAGATAGAAGACAAGTGATATGTGGTTTTGCTAGTGACATTTAATATATTTTTTCAAATTGAAACGATAAATTCCACAGATTCAGAGATAAATTTTGGAGATAAATATCAATACTGTATATACTTATATAATTGTGTACTCACATATTCACATTGGTAAATTATTTATATTTGTTGTAGAACTTTAACCTTTGTTTTTTTATATTTTATGTACGTATACAAAAATGTATATAAAAAATGTAGATAAAAAGAAATAAATCACCTCAATTTTTTCTATAGCTATGAATCTTTGAATCTTATCAATAATTTGTAGTCTTTTTAGAAATAAAATTTGACTTGTAAATTATAAATGAAAAGCATGATGAATATGCAAAATTAACATAAAGCATAAATCAAAGATAAAGTGTAAGTCTTATGTAAGTAAGGAACATTTAAAAATTACACATACAGAAAAATATAAATGTACGTAGATATGAAAACATAACCATTTTATTTCAATTTGATACAATTATATTTCAATAAAACAATTCGAAAGATAAAAAATATCGCATTATAGTTTAAAAAATATATACATAGTAGAAATATAAATACATATTCATTATTGATTTCTTGTCAAAATTTTAAATTATCAGCAGATTTGCTATTGTCTATGCCATTGTGTACACGGACACTTAATTATCTAGCAGGAAAAAATTAACTGATGTGTTTGCGCTCTAGTTACTTAATTTTCTAATTATTTATGTTATGTATATATATACATGGAAAGATTAGTTAAATATTTTTTTAATTAGACATTGCTTAAAGAGGTATTAAATTTCAAAATTTTTTTAAAATCTTATATATTATTTTTCAAAATTTGATATATTATTTTTTATTTATTTTTTTTCTCTTTTGTTTCACAAAAAGTATGTGTGTAAAAAAAGTAGACGTCTGGAAATTTAATTAAACATTAAATTAATAATAATTACTGTAATTAATCTAACAACTGTGATACTGGTAAAATGATTGAAGTTAACATATGTCAGTATTATATAGTCATATAAATTTGTGTGTGTGTGTGTGTGTGTGTGTGTGTGTGTGTGTGTGCGCGCGCGCGCGCGCGCGCGCGCGCGCGCGTGCGTGAGAGAGAAAAAGAGAGAGAAGGGGAAAGGGGGGGAGAGAGAGAGAGAGAGAGTTAATACATATAATTAACAAATATAAACAATTTTAACAGGGCTGGAATGATTTAAATCAATTGATAAAATTGAGTGATTTAAATCACGAATTTGATTAAAATTGTAATTATTAATTTTTATTAGGATTTAATTATGCCCAATACTGACTGTGTTGTGCAGTAATTTTACAAAAGAAAGAAGGATATATGAACATGTTTTGTATATAATTATATATTTAATTATATTTGGTGTCCTCGGGCTTGCTACAGACCTTGACTTCTTTGTTTCTTTTTCGGTTCTTGTTTCTTGAAATTTAAAAATGTGTTAAGAAACAAAAAGACAACTAAGTTAGTTTTTATATTTAAGTATATGCATTCATCTTAGTAGATTACAAATTATATTATGTATGTAAATTTAAGTATTCAAACATATTCATTAAAAAATAAGTTTTATTTCATTTATAAAAGTTATTGATAAAAATTAATTTAAAATTAACCATTTTCACTTGACTATTTTGAATCCTATAGTGTTTGAAATCACTGATTATTCACAATAAATTAAAGTTTAGTAAGCTTTTAGTAAAAAAAACAACAGATTTTTTATTTTGTAATAAAATTTAATTATTTTCTTACTACTAAAAATAATTAACTTAAACAATGAATCTAATTTAAAAAAAAAATCTGATTTAAATTTAAAAAATCCCAATTTAAATAAAAAAAAATCATGATTTTTTCCAGCCTTGAATTTTAATGTGATTAATACAATGAATTATATCAAAGTAACAAAATTGATAACATGTTTTCTTATCAAATTTACAGATGGCATTTGGCAAGAACATAAATGTGGAAGGCCATTGGGATTGAAGTTTGATAAAAAAGGCAATTTATATGTAATGGATGCCTATTATGGAATTTTCAAAGTAAATGTTGCAACTGGAGAATATAAAAATATAGTGAACATTTCTAAACCGATTAATGGGAAAGTTCCACGGATACCCAACAGTATAGATATCGCAAAAAATGGAGATCTTTATTGGACTGATAGCGACACAAACTTTGCTCTTCATGATATAATGATATCATTTTTAGCGAATCCATCAGGAAGGTAATAAAATGAGAAAGCGAATTCTAAAAATAATAAATTATATGTGTGTATACATGTGTGTTATATATATATTTTTTGTGTATATATAAATGTATATACACATATATCATTAATTATATATATATTGTGTTATTACAGACTTATACGTTATAATGCAGTTAAGAAAGAAAACGAAGTATTGATGCAAAATCTTGGATTTGCAAATGGGATCTTATTAAGCGACGACGAAAGTTTCGTAATTGTAGCAGAATCACAAAAAAATCGTATCATGAAATATAATTTGAAAGGATCGAAGGCAGGCCAGCGTGAGATTTTCATTGATGGATTACCGGGTATGCCGGACAATATTCACAGCGACGGTCAAGGTGGTTTCCTCGTCAGTTTGATTGTTCTTACTGACTCTGAACATCCTCATCTTATGCAATCTCTTGCGCCACATCCGTACCTCAGAAAAATGTTGACACGGTTGTTAGTGATGATGGAATTGCCGTTTAAACTATTGAATGATATTTATCCCAATACCTATGCGGAGAAACTTTTACATGTGATTGGATCATTTCAAGGCAATGAGTTCTTAATCGACTTAGCGGAGAAAAGTCTGGTGTTGAGAATAGACGCATCTGGTAATATTATTGAAGCTTTGACTTCAGATGATGACACAATTCATCGAATAAGTGCAGCTTACATACATAACGACTTTTTGTGGTTTGGCTCTCCATGGCTAAACTATATCATCAGAATTCCGTTGAAACAGGCTTTCCCTGATCTAGCTAATAATGCAAAACAATCTTCTTTTACAAGGAATGAAAAGCAATCACCTAATGCCGCTGCTTCAGGTGCGAAGACAGAAGCAGCGAAACAAAATACGGATTCTACGACAGAAAAATCGGTTGAGTCGGACAGAGTTTCTCAGAAATCAACTATCACTCCTACAACAAAGCCTAAACCCACTGCTGCTCCCACAACAACGTCTAAACCAACTGCTACTCCTATAACTACACCTAAGCCAATCACTACGCCAAAACCAGCTCCTAAAGATAAACCTACTGTTACAGACAGCGGTAATGTGAAACCATCAGAAACGTCTAAATCATCTACGAATGCCGAAGTCAAAAAGGACAATACAAAAACAGTTAGCGACGCGAAATCTAATACAAAATCAAATTCCCCAAACATGAAGTCCGAAAAGAGTAGTAAAAAAGAGGATGCTGCAAAGACACAATCCATAAAGAATACAAAAGAGGAACAGGATGCACAGAAATCATCACAATCCGAGAAAGTTAAACGGGTCGAAACGAATCATCTGAAAGACGATCTCTAATAAATGAATCATGATATACTTGTGATACCACCAACACTTGTTGAACGGTACACTCCATATTTTTCATTCCATTAGAAGAGTAAAACAAGTTGAGGATAGACTTCTCATCACTTTGCTTATATGCATTTATATCATCCATGTTGTTACACCCGAAGTTATGCACAAATTATGTCTATACAAGTTATGTGATCCATTACAGATGCTATGATCGTAAAAGATAAATTTTAAAAAAATAATTAAGATCATTGGAATTTGTAGAAGCTTAAAGTTAAAAGAAGATAGTTGAATGAAAAATGTGTTCTAATCTTAAACTCGATTTTTTTCTAAAACTAATTCATATTTTATTTGTTTCTTATTTTGATTTTATTTTTTTTAATATAGAATCAGAATTCTTAGTTGCATTATTGATGAGGAACTTGCATTCCAGAGATGAGAATGCGAAAAGTATATTAAAGGAATTTATTAGCTTTATTACGATAACTAAAAACTTACGGATAAAAGTTTAGAGAAAGTTATATGTTGCGACTATAATGTATATATAAAGTTAAAAGATCGTTTTTGTAAATTTTATTATACGTTTTCTATTCATATATATAATATATGTACTAATTTTTATACTTTATATCTTATCTATATTGTATTGAAATCTATATGACGTGAAAAGAATTTATTATTTTTTTTCACAGTCTAATTATTACTTTGGACTGAATATCGCTTTTTCTAGTTTAAATATGCGCGGCGTTAAATGCTGAAAAGATTAGCTGGGAGTATAAATATTTTTTTAAAGGAAACAAGCGATCTTATCAGAAAGTTGGTTATTTTGCATCGTTCGCGCAATAATTTTCTGTAAGTCTATTTTTATATATTACATTTTTCTTTAATTAGAATTTATCTTCAATATACATATTAGCAAGAAGGGGGTTTGGTTTACAATATTTTTCTTTAATTATGATACGGATAATATCCAATAATTGTAATTATTGTGGATAAAATATAATTCACGTAAGTTTCAACAAGTGAGAATGAATAAATCCCAAAATGAACTAGACTAACATAAGTTTTAAGTTGGTCGACGATTATAAACAATAACTTTGTTATATGGGGTCAGGCGAAATGTAAGATAATTGTACAGTTTGGCAACTACACAAATAAAATTGACTTTTTCGATAGTTAAGCACTGTGTGTATTAAACTTTACAAAGATGCTCCACTCGTTTACTTATATATATTAATTTTAAATAAATCAAGATATATATTTGACATTCGAGACAAAAGATTCAACACATTAATTTTATATCTCTGGAAGTCAGAAACTCACTTTTTTTTAAAAATTGTGAAAATTTATTAAACTTTTATTTAAAAATCCTTAAGTACATAAGTACATAACATATATGCATTCTTGTACAAACTATTAAAAAATATATCAATCTGGAAGTTTAGTGTTCAAACAAACAACCGAACACTACAAGTCAAGCCGTCTCACTATGTTGATGGGCAACAACGATTTCATTTTGTCAATCATGAACATTTGTATCTTCCATAGAACTGTTGGTTGTTTAACAAAATGCCAATATCCGTTTCTCCTACGTACTGCCCACTTTTGTGCGTTTGCTAAAGACTTCTTGTACCCTAGAACATGCTTATCCTTTAGCTTTATCCAAGGTTCGTGTACTGTAGCTAGACCTAATTTGACTAGTTCCTCGCCAATCTCTAACTCCTGTTTATGAAAGCGATATATGAGCATGATACAAGTATTTAATGTTGTGAACATAATCCTGTTTCTCTCACTTGATCTTTCTGTGGCATCGCGACCACGCACTCCAAATATTCCTTCTCTTTGACTATAGGCACGAACGTTACGAGTTTTCCATTGAGTACGGTTTGCAACCAGCTTACACCTACAAGAATCCACGTTTTGAGAAATTCACAGCTGTGAATTTCATGACCGAAATTCAACCTACCGTTGCCCGTAATGTCAATGCCACCGATTTTGACAGGCAGGTAAGTCTTGCTGTTGAAATGGGGAAAGGGCAGCAAGGATTGGTGATCGACCATCAGTAGGACTCTAGTGGAGCTCGGTTCCACGCGTCGTACAGTGCCCTGGAGTGGAACTCGGGATTGCAGGAAGTGCAACGGGACGTCGGACGGTCTCGTGAACTTGACGAACTGAAATGTAACGTGAAAGAGCCAACGTGAAGTCCAGTGAAGACAGTGACGGCAGGTAGACGAATGCATTCGATCTTTGTACTCACAGGTCTAATTTTATACAGAGCTGCGAACAGGCCGGCGCTGGCGATCCCATAGGTGATAAGCTGAAAGGAGAAGGATAAAGAAAGATAGCGAGTACAGAAGCGCGCGACCGACGAAGGTTAGGAGAGGGTCGCATACCCTTCCCGATCCCATCTCGTCCTCCATAAACATCTGCAATCGTTCGAAGATCGAAGGGGTGTCCTTGCGCGCCATGCCGATCCAGGAACGTTCGTTCGTGTCGCGATCAGCTGACTCGTGATGCACCGCCGATCGCGATCGTTCGACAAGTATTTAACGTCGTGTCCTGCGATTCCCCTTCTCGCAGTTCGGTCGCTCGGTATCCGTACGACTACAGAAACACAACATCACGCCTGTAACGATTTCACCTTAATAATTCCTTGCTTTTTTTCCGATAGCTTCTCGGAACGGTTGCCTTTACTGACCTTGCGCAATTTAATATCCGATTAGAGACAAGTACGTGTTGAATTTCCCGGTCAATTTACACGAGGTCCGCAAGTTTTCTGCACCGTTTGCGCCCGAAACGAAACGTGAAATGCACCGGGGCGTCGGATAGAGAGAGACAAACAGCAAAGTGTGTAACTGAGCAAAACGCGGCGGTTACATAATTGCTCGCCGAACGTCAAATTCGCAAAATTTTCTCCTCGGTATAACCGAACGATTCGATCACGAGCTTAAGCTTAAGTTTCTCTATTCTTTTTGAATTATATTAATTCTATATCGTAACTCTAATAAATTAACGACTGTTTTCTAAAAACCGCTTTCATAAAAAGTCGCAGTTTTTTTTTTTTCAGTCATTGGAGACAAAACGCGAAACTTCACGCGAGCTTATGTCTCCTCGAATATCCGGAATCAGCTGATCCTTAGGTCTTGAAGTTTTTACGCTCGACGAAGGAGGAAAGAGATGCCCTCAGATGACTCACGTGTTATCAGTCGAGAATGTCGAGATATCAAAGCGAAGAAAAGTCGCTCGAAGGAGAAAGGCGCCTTTCCTCTTGTCTCATTCGAAACTTGCAGCGTGCAGAGAGGTATCTCCGACTACCTGCACGACGATTCGGTAATCGTTACTCCGACGTGTAAAAGGGAAATCGAAGGTCGCCCGAGGGAAAACGCTACGAAAATATGAACGTAAAAAAAGACGTGACTTCACGCGCGTGCGAGCGAGCGCGGAATCGGGTCCGCGCTCCAAATCCGCGCCGCCGCCGCCCGCCCGGCGAGCGTGCGCCACGGAAGCAGCGTGGCGCAGACGTCGTCAGCTCGTCGCCAGCCGCGGGAGACGTCCTCGATTACGATCACGTCGATCGGCTCGACCACCACGCGAGGCGGCGGAGACGAGCGCCCGGCGCGAGGGGGTCCCGAGCGTGCCGAGCGCGAACATGTTCCGGGACGGCCAGTATCTGGAGGTGATCAAGGTACCCGCGTGCAACAGCTGTCAACAGCTGGTTGTCAAGCGCGCGCAACAGGCGGGCGCCGCGCGCACGAACGCGCCTTGTGAAACATCTGTTACGAGCGATTAGCGCGGAACGGTTCTCCTCTCGACATATCAGCGATACGTCTTGACATCTTTTTTTTCCAAACTGTCGAGAAGTATCGTCCGCAATAAGTGGATGATGGACGATTCACGCTTCGGAGATGACAGATGGCGATGTCACGACGGTTCACGCGTTTTAATTATCGCGAGTACCGTCGGCGGAATGTCTGTCATTAATTTTGTGGAACGATACACAGTGATTTGTATCGAGCGCATTGCTTAACGTGTCGCAACGTGTGTCCGCAGGCCTCGGACGATTGCCTGGCGACCGCTGTGGTCACCGTGCAAGAGAGAACGGTGGAAATCAAGAAGCGAAAGGTCATCACAAACAAGTGGCTGCAGATCGAGGATTGGGCAGCTCTCTATAAGATATTGGAGCGAGCGGTGCTGCGGAACGGCCGCCGGGATGATGGATCGCATCGCGAGAGCCGGGGATGCGAGTGGAGAAAGTCGACTCGTCAGCTGGAAGTCACGTAAGAGTGACTGACAATCGTCTCGGTTCAATGACTTTGGATTCTTTAGCGAATTGATTAAATTTCGCGAGGATAAACTTCGGTCAAACTTCGATTAATTTTCTCAATAAATCTATCAAGTGATGACCTGTATTTCATTTATGTAGATAGGATTGTTGATTTTTTATTATTTGGAACGTGGGGAAAGAAAGATTAGAGAGAACGACGAATTGTACAGTTAAAAATTTGCTGATTAAGTTAATCGGAATTTAATGTTGTTTGTAATCCACATTGTTATCTGAATAAAAAATATATTTATAATAGTTGGGCATTAAAACGTATGTATTTCTTAAGTGTTGATGACAATTTGAGTTTGCTATAGATAGTTCATATTCTGTGAGATCACGAATTCTTATTCTGTCGCAATCAGGAACTTATGCACGAATAACACGAATTTTGTTTAATAGGTACACTTTCGAACACTCAGAAAGCACAAGCGACACGTCGTCCTTGCCCACGATCAAAGTGCACGTGTCACCAGCGCGGAAGAAACCGATGAAACGAGAAACAACTAACGAGACATCAAAGCGGAGCAAAGTGAAAACGGACGATGATTCGGTGAAACGAACAAAAGAGGAAAAATTTCCCATTCGAATAAAAGCCGATCGATTGAAGAAAGCACCGGAGAAATTGATGCGGACTTCCCCGAAGAAGACTGAGACTCCGAGCAGTACCGCGACGGAGCAGAGAGACCTGAAGAGGAAGTGTCGGACGTATACGCTCTTCGATGATCTGGAGAACGCGCCGTTGGAGGAATACATCCCGGATGCGCCAAAGACGAAGAGATCGTGTTCGGACTTCAAGTACGTGCCCAGTCAGAAGAGCGCGTTGAAGAGTATGCGATTAACATCGAACGAGTACACGCCGACTCTGTGCGATGGCAAAAGTCGCGTCGTGGAAGACACAAGCTATGTACCGAACTCTGTTGAAAAACTAGAGACGAATTACGAGATTTACGAGCCACGCGCCACCACAGTGATACCCGACAGCGTTTTCGAGGAGTACGTGCCTAATTCCAAGGGATTCAATCCCTCCATAGAGGAATACGAACCCGACTTCAAATCCCCGAGCAAACTGATGAAATTCGACGACAGTTACGTGCCCTCGAGCGTACGACGAACCGCGCCAAACAACTCGAAGAGAACGTCAAACAAATTGGAGAAACCGAAGATGCAGAAATTAGAGACAAAGGGAATAGCAGACAAGAAGAAAATGCATTTGTTTTCGTGAGATATAAGAGTGACCTGTTTAAGTGTGACGATAGACGATTAAAGAAAATTTTACAGAGAGAAAAGATTTTGACGACTGATATCTGTAAAAAGTATAGTTTATCTTAATACGATATATAAGATTCTATATATTACATTATTGTATATTGTGACATCCATAATAAAATACTTATTCTTGCTAAGTACAATGATATCGATGGATTGATCGTTAACGAACATCGTTTACGATATCTTGGAATATTGACGTATTGGAATTGGAGCAAGTAACTCTTTTGTTTCCATGCTATAAAATCGATTATTCCATTTCCGACATGTCGATTTTCTAATGTCTTGTATCAGTCTTGCACATAGATACATCAACGTATGATCCATTCAGCGGTCGTCTTCGGCCTCGCTCGGAGGATCTTCGACCAAATTCTTTATAGGTTCATATTTGTTCTCCGCTATTTCTTCCTTGGATTCTTTCGTTTCAGCGTTATCTTGGCTGAGTTCCTCTTCATCGTCGGTATCGTCATCAGCACCTGGATGAGCGGAAACCTTATGCGTCGGACTGCCCATTGTCTGCATGGTTCCCGGCTTCTGCCACATCTTTTGCGATCCCTGAAAATGAGACGAAGAGATCATATAATCATTATTTCGAAGAAACGATGTACGTAAATCAATTTATAAATAGAAATTACCTTCATTCCGCTGACTTTCCCCATGTAATAATCGTAAACAAACTTAGCCATATGCGGCATATCCTCGATCTCCATCGGGGCTGTTGAAGGCACAGCGTCGTTTGGTCGTTCGGTGGGATAAAGTTCCTGCGGCAGTAGTTGCAGCTTCAATGGTCTCTGCATTAATTGATCAAATGCTGGTGTCAGCTCGAAACAATTCTTGAAGAGGGACACGCGAGCGAAGACGTAGAGACCAAGACGGGCACGTGACATCGCCACCACTAGACGTCGTGCGTCCCTCAGGTGACCAACTGCGCGCGTCTTCACCAGAGACAGCAAGATGTAGTCGTTTTGCTGACCCTGATATTTGTCGACGGTTGTCACTTTGTTCGGCCGGCCTATCAGAGGATTGTTCGCGCACCGAATATTTATAACATCTCTTATTAGATGTTTCTGACCGTTGTACGTAGTCAGGATACTGATCTTGTCCGCCGGATATCCCAACAGGCGCATGTACATAAACACCGCGACGCAATATTCAGCTTCAGCGAGATTCTGATAGAAGTAAGCACTAGGCTCGCTTTCGCCGACGCCGTTGAAGTCCTCGACGTTCACCAATTGGAAGTCGTACAGGAAACCGGCGTTTGCTACCAAATATTCAGGACTGCGCTCTACGTGCGCCAGATTGCCCAGTTTCTTATACCGCCAGTTGTAGAGATTACAAATGCTAGGTCTGGCGCGACCTTGGCCATCGAGATCGACCGTAGGTACGCCCAGTCTCACGAATCTCGCAAATAGTGATTGTTCCATGTTTGAGTATTTCTGAAAAGCCATATTCTTGATGACTGGCGGCAGCTGATGATGGTCACCTATCATTATCCAACGTTTTAGGCGATTATACCCATCCTGAGGATTCTGTAGCAGCAACGGTATGAAAGTCTCTATTTCCAAAATCTGCGCGGATTCCTCCATAAGGATATTATCGTATTTGAAACCCATGTCAACAAGCTCGCGACGTTTGAGCGCCGCGTGTGTACAGGTCATAGCAATTACTTTGGCTTCCTTCACGAGCAAATATTTTGACCTATCGAGACCCGATCGCAACAATTCAAAAGCACGGAACTCCTCCAACTGCGTGAATATTCTTTCAATATATCTACAAATGATATCTCGTTAGAAGCAGTCGTGATTATTCATCTTGAAAGAGTATAAGATGTGTGTTCTTACCTAAAGCAACTGCATGCGATCTTGAAGTCTTCCTCGTACAAGTTTCGTTTGAAAAGCGGTTGCGGGGCGTTGTCGAAGAATTTGTGAAAGGGAAACTCCTCATCGACTATAGAAGATAAATCAGACTTCTCGCTTGTGTGCTGCCTCTGCTTGACTCTAGCTTGGAAACGATCCCATCTCGTGGACACTTGATACATGAAGAAGTAACCTGCCGTTTCACACGTGTACGCGACATCGCCCTTCACGTTCAGGGATTCCTGAGAAGAAAAATGCATTATAACAACTGTATATAACTTATTATATTAACTTAAAAAAATAAATACCTGTAATCTCTGAACTTCCAGGAGCAGATCCAAACGCTTGGCGAGAACGTAATTAACTCTACCATAGCGACTGAAGTCCTTTTCCGTTTCCAGAGCTTCTTCTCCGTGACCGAGACGCAGCAGATGCCGTTCGTCGATATCAAGGGCCATTATTTTCTCGAACAACTGATTGAGTGCTTGATTGGAGTGCGTTACGATCAGCGTTCTCTGATTGGGAAAATTATGATACAGATTCGAGATGATTTGCACAGCGACATCCGTTTTGCCAGTACCGGGCGGACCGACGACCAGTGTCAGACCTGGCTGCATGCCAGCTCGTATAGCTTCAACTTGCGTCGGTGTAAAGGGAATCTGATTTCTGCAAGATGACAACATGTTTTTCTTTCGTTCAAAAAATAACATGCTATTAATACACTACGATGGAACAAACAAAGTGGGTACTAACTTTTTCGGTTCATTCGCTCTGTATGGACCTCTACTGGGCGGCACGTGCGGTTTAACTGTAATGATCTTCTTGATCGATTCGTTGTTGCGCTTCGCGAGAACATCCTCAAAAGTTAGCTGGAACGGTCGTACCAGGTTTTCTTTGTCCTCCGGGTTCGTTTTAATCTCGTACTGAGGAAAACTGGCTCGTAAGTGGTCGATATCGAGGAATGTATCATTGAAGTCTATCGTCGCGATTTCATCCGGCATTCTACATCAAACATTTTTTAGTGCTCAATTAAAAATTATAGACTTAATATATTTCTCAGATTATAATTATAAATTATGCAAATTATTATAGAAATAGTACAAAAATGTTGATCTACTTTTCAAATAAATAATCAAAATAAATAATTATTGCTTAGAAGATACTGGCGGAATAACTGTAGAAAAATATAATTATAGAAGGATATATCTATTATTAAAATCTCAGATTTGCTCATCCGTTTACAATCGATGCTGTTCCAAGCAATCAAACGAGGAATACACTATTAGTTTTATTATTGGTATAGATGTATAGACAGATAATAGAGATTACCTAGAATAACATGCTGCACCCGGATCGCCGTATCCGAGGATTATGTCGTGCAACCAGTCGGGCACAACGCATTCAGTATTCATGAGCTCCCTTATAGTCTCTAACACGGCTTTAAAGTTGTTCTCTTTAGGTTTACGCCTCATTATGATATTAAATCCTTCATACACGTCCTCGCCGCCATGACTGGCGTTGTCCATATCGATCCGGTATTGATTACAGTCCAACCATACTCTATAGGTGCGCGAATCACCTGGCAGAATTGGCCTCGGTTCAGGGCCATCCTCTATCACTCTGCCGTTCGAGTCGAGCATACCTTCGACTTCGCATCCTCGCACCGTCATTAAACCCACTTGCGGCACGAAGGGAAGCTTATGACTGTATTTAGTGCCTGCGATAGTATGACAATTGTCTGAGAATTCTGATTTCATCTACATTATTATTATAATATATTGCTTATTGTTATATATTACACTAAGAAACAATTTTACTGTTGTAGCAAAACTGTTACTGCATATGAAACTTCGCTAATATAACCGATCATTTCATATTAATGTAAAACGAAGTATAAAACGTGTTTTACATTATTTTATTGATAAAATAGAAAAATCTTTGCTATTAAAACGAAATAATTTATCTCTAGATAAATTCTGCAATTACAACAAGATGTTTACAATTTTAATAACAAGAATGAATTCGTGTGTTATTATAGTGAGTCTCGCATATATACGTTAACGATTGTTACAAATTGTTAATATAGTATTATATAACAGATTTTTTCTCTGAGTAATTCTTATTTGTGAAAATTTATTGATTTCAAATTATTCTCTGTAATTTCCATTTTATCTTACCGATAGGATTCGGCGGCTTGACTGTAATGAGAAAACACACGTCGTGTTTACGAAGATTCTCCCACTCGGATTTAATCTCCTTACGAACGCTGAGATTTATTGTTACGTCGGCACGGACTCTCGACGGCCTGTTTTCACCAACGTTAGGCTTAGCTACCTCGACCACCGCGAATTGTGTGATAGGTTGAGCCATTCTGGCCCATCCGCCGAAGTAGACACCACCGTCCTCCGCTCGCCTAGAAGAAAGAAGAAATATTGTGGTCATACTTTTGCGAAAAGAGAAGGTAACGTGGTGATTTAACATACCAAGGACTCAGTCTGCTCACAGCATCTTCAATGTCTTGTCGTATCTCATCTATGAACAGCAATAATACAATTTGTTTAACAATAAATATATTTAATCATAAATTTAAATACAACAATAAACAACAATGCCATTCATTTTTTTTTACCGCTTTCTACGTACATGTAGATTCCAAACGGAACAGATTGAAGTTTCGTAGCAGATAATCGTGCAACGTGAGGAACTGCAGGTTTAGTTTTGGCAGAGCCAGACAGCCCTCGCCAGAAAAATATTCAGTCGGGACGATGCTCTCATTCCAGATGATTTCCTCGGTCGGATAAAGGGGCATTTCATTCAACTCTTCAAGCTGCGACGGCCTACGCTCGTGTCGCGATATCTGAAATTAAAATGCACGCTCTCAGAATTCAGATCGATCTTGATGGTGTAAAATTTCTCGGGGTCTCTCGCCGTTTTATTATTTTTTTTTTTCACCTACCAGCAATTCGCGCAAAAAGTCTATGTCCAGGCGGTACCAATTCTCGTCCTTTTCTCGCTCCGCGGGCGGTACTAAATTCAAATAACTCGCGATGGACCTCAATTTTTCTTGACTGAAAATAAAATTCAATATTATTCCCTTTCAACGCTAACATTTTTATGGTTTTATTATATATCTCGTGATTTTATATGTCAATATAATCATTTGCTGCAATAATATATTTCACGATATTATTTTCGAGAATAATAATTTACACATATTTTGTAGGACAATTTTATTATATGAGTAACTCACCTGAGCGAACCGAAATGTTTGAACAAAGCATCTCTGACGTTGACACTAGCTACGTTTGCCAATGCGAAGCTTCTCAGATCCGGGAATTTTGCAAAGACTGCATTCTAAGCAGAATTATAAGTGTTATTTGCTAATCTCAAGATTTCGGGAATTTATTATACATAATATTCGTGAATCGTGCACACGTCAGCGTTAATAGAATTAATTATAGCTACTGAAATTCTTGACATTAGATTGATAATCGATTTATGAAAATCATATATTGGATACTTAGGATTCGTTATCTTTGCGTTAAAAATAAAATCTACGTGATACAAAAGTCGGGGGATTTGCACATTATTCTACATATTTGAAAAATTATTCAACGTATACAAAATTGCTTTTTAATCATAATATCAGTAGCGATGGGAACTCTGTACCTGAAGAGATGTAATTTTAGCGTAATGCAACTCCGTCATGTCGTGATCCGTTAAGGGATTGCCAGTTTCCTCGCTGATCTCGAACCGGGCATAGAATTTGAGCATTTCTAGGAGCTGCAATCAAGAATGAAGATAATCAAATGAATAATTTTTCGGGTCGTAGTATTTATTGTTATGCACAAGAATCACATGATTTTCTTTTTATGGAGACTGGTTTTATCGATAAAATCAGAATCAACAGAATCGTTGCATTTATAATCGTTCTTCGACGTCATAGTCGAGAAGACCGGCTGTAGGCATATTAGTCGTTTTTCTCGACGGACGAGGTTTTCTTCTCTTCTTCGTCGGACTTCCTCTCGAGAAATTCAATTTTAGGCATCGTTTCTTTTTATTTATTTCTCATACGTTTCATTCACTGTCCGAGAAACTCAATTTTAGGTATCGTCTTAATTTGTATTTGTAAAATATACTAGGTCTTATTTGAAACAATACTGTACTGTATATTGTGTATGTGTACAAAATTTATTATTATACATAATTATATATAAAAATATAATAATAATGATAATTATATATTATTATAACATTATTATTATGTGTGTTTATATTATATGTAACGTATAACAATAATTATTATTGCATGCATTTGATAATATCTGTTAATAGACGCATTTTAAGTGTTCCGCTATATCATAAATCTAATAGCTATTATATTCTTTAGACAATTTTCAATGGAGGCTGATTAATTAGTTCGTGCCTAATAGGCGAACCAATTAGTACGGCTCGTTACTTCGTATGTTCCACATATCAAGCGATTCTTCGAATGTGATATTATGATTAACCGACTGCGGTTTGAAGGAAGCAGTAAATGTTAATGATAGTAATTATAATCATAATTATCGGAATTTCCTATCATTCACTGCGGCCTTCATTCGCATGTAATATACAATATTCCAAAGGATAACTCTAAACTTTCAGAATAGTTCAGAGCTATTGCAGCGCATTGCGGATGCATGTACCGTCGGCATTTTAATTTCTACACATAAAAAGATGCTGAGTGCATAACGGTATACTTCTTCAACATTTCTTTGCCACGTGAATAATCACGTAGCGTGATGTTGTAAAGTACTACGGTACACGCAATGCAATACACTGCCCCTGTGTTTCTTTTCCTTAATTAATTCATCTCCTTTTTTAGCATATTCTCCTTGGAGCACTACCCTTTCTTCGATAACCTTCACGATCAAATCCCTATTTGTATATCGATGTCTAAAAAGAAATCTACCGATTCGACGGACCATTGTTTCGTTCTGACCATCGTCCCCGAGGCAGTGCTTTGTGAAATAAAAAAGCAAGAAAGGAAAAGAAAATAAAATGTACGGCTTGAACGCACGAGTCCATCCCAAACGCAAAAGTGGGAGATGGTCGGCGCTATCTTTCAGCCTCTCCACATCACCGGTAAAATCCACTCAGTAAGAACAGTTCGCCGTCACGTTTAGTTTCGCTCGCAGCGCAACTGCGTGAGCTTGGTCAACGCGACTCGCCACTCCAATCAGCTTATCAAAGTCCAATCGTATCGACTATCACAACAAGTCTACATTTCTCTGTAGAAGCTCGCGTGACATACGTCAAAGCTTTTCTCGTAATTTCGATAACGTTTGCGCACCTCGTCCGGATCATAAGCAAACTGCCTTTTATGCAAACAGAACTGCCTTTTTTTTTCGCAACATAAGTTCTTCGTCAGTTTTCGAGTGAAGGTCGGTTGATAAGGTCGCCTTCGCAATCTTTTCTCCTCACGTTTGCAGCTCAAGGAAAAAAAAGAAGAAGCGTTGACGGGAAACTATCCGCGGGAAATCGTGATAGATGCGACCGACGACAGTAAAACCGTGGACCCGGTCTTCCGACTGCTGAAAAAACTTTCCACGAGAACTACGGAAAACAACCGCGGTCGTTCCTTCTGTAATAAGCGTCAGTCCATTGACCCTGAACGACGTGTGGCGCCGAACAAGCGACTCTTCCCTTGGAGAGCGTCCTGAAGTTCGTGTCGCCGACAGCTTCTCCTGCGTCGGCCAACTCGGCTATTTGTATCAGCGAGAAACCGGCTCGCTTTATATATCGTGGAACGAAGAAATGCGGTAACGAGAGCGAGAGATGATGTTCGACGTGAGTTACGGCAGGCAGCTAAGCACATCGATCAGAGGTGAGCTTTTCTTGAGTGTTCGCTTCTTCGTCTTTGTGCGCCTGACCTTCCTCCTTATGCGATGTTTTTACAGAAACCTCCCGTAGACCGGTTTTATCTACGTCGATCATAAAGCTACTCGTAATTAATTAAACTGTCATTAGCAAATCATTATCAAAAGCATTGACCATTTCGAGTACGGATCGTTGTATTCCATTCTCTCAAAGCTTCACGCTACGAAAATCCTCCCACGTGAAAAAGATCACACACATTGTAAAGTTCTCTTCTTATCAATCCTAAAATATTATAATTTTGTTATGTAAGAAGAGTCACGATATTCATAAATATTCAGAAATTATTCATCATGCTTCGTACTTTACGATTCAAATCTTATAATTTCTTCTCCATATTGTTTCATAAATGTGCGTCTCACGTTTTGTTCATCTATTTCTGGCATGTACAGAAACTTATTTTGTTTACGTAAAACGTGGCTCATTCGTATTCCAAGACGCAAGATTGTCTACATAAAATTGCAGTTATTTGTTTACGGCTGTCCTAGCGAGCACTTGCTCAAAAATCGATATTCAATTAATTTATCAATTATTAAAACCGGATTGAATGTTATACAATGCACGATTATAAGAAAATTCGCAATTGTCGATAAAAAATTAATTCCGATCTATCATCAGTGTTTTCTGAACAAGGAAGCTGCTGTACCGAGGAGAATCATTACTGGATAATCAACTTGCAGTCAATATTAAATGCGTACATCAGATCTGCGCGTGTATCTCAGAAATACAATATTTCGTTGTCTACTTGGAAAACGTGAATCCGCTTCAAGTCGTTACAAACCAATATCAAGATAAGCACACTGTGAATTATTGTGAAAAAGTCGCAACCGGCTCTATAAATAATTGTAGATGACGAGATTGATGCTTTATCATGATATTTCATAATCTCTATAAAGCTAATTTGATGTGCAGATACAAAGTGCATTAAGCAAGCCATCTTCGATTATCAGCGTCTTTCGTTCGTGTATTCTCCGTTGAGATATTTCAAAAATGAGATATCTCAAGCGAACAATCACCACGCATTCTTTTAGCTCGAATATCTTAACTCCAAACATTCTCGCGCTAATCGTAATACTGTCTCTGTTCTCGTAATAGTTCCCTACATAAATTTTATAATCGTATCGACTTGCGAGTTTATCACTTTGTCGGGTTCCTGCGACAATCAAGACTGAATGAATAGCAGAAAATTTATCAATATAACTCTTTTTTTCCATATATTTACGAATGCGACATGATACGAACAACACGTGAGACAAAAATGACGAGCGTTTATTCCGCTAACTTATTATACGTAATATGGCAATTGTATCTAATTAAAAATGGACGGTGTTTACATCGGTTTAATTAAGATGTCCCTGTTGTGGCGAGCAACGCCGATTCATAGTTAAGTTTAGTTCCACGGTTACTGAAAAGCAATTATTTTCTACGTCAGAATTTTCCGAGAAATTACGCGACTAATATTTGACGATTACTATGATGTTGTAAAGCGCGATTTATAGACTCTGTTAATGATTTGCGATATGAGATATCACGTTCGAAGTTTACAATCTTGATGTTTGTATGAGATAGTTACATCAATCGGGTCAGGAGATCGTCACAGAAAATGATGAAAAGAGAGAAAGCGAAAGTGTATAAACGTTAACAACGTCAATCGTTTCGCAAAAATAATGTTTATCCGACGGAGATTACGAGACCGATATCATTATAAATAAAAGATGCAAAAATAAATGAGACTCAACTGATAATAGCAATATATCACTGGCAGTGCAAAAAAGAAATGAACCCAGAATACACGAGAGTTCAGAAAACATACATATCGTGTCGATAAATAAAATATGACCTTTACAATCCATGGAAGGATTAATATTCGATGATATCAAGGGGAACATGAAATCTTAATGTCTTGTACGAACATTAAAATTTTTGCGATACGAGGATACGTTACATCGCAATTTTATAAGATTAATTATTACAACATATCAGTTTATGCTCTTTGAACTTCATGCTTCAGCATGGAATACGAACAATATACATACACCGTTGACAGAGTACCTGCACAGCCACGTGCGTCCGGTGCACACGTACGCACGTGTGCGGTCCAGCATCGTTAATAAAGAGTTAACAGTTAAGAGAGCCGTCCCTCTCCTTCTTTCGCAGCGATTGTTTCATATCGCACATCTGCCATTAGCGCTGAACTGGGTTACGTGCCATTTCTATCGTTCTTTCCATCACGTCTCTTATTGCGTTCTTCGGATCAGGCGATGCGCCCATTTCTCGGCTCTTTTCCTTCGAGAAGGAGGACGCCGACGTACTGCAGACAGAGCTGCAGGATGGATTGCGTCGTATCGAGTTCGATTTTTCCATCTAGAAAAAATTCCATTTTATTTTCCGTTTTATTTTCTGGAAATCTTGTAACCCCCAGATACTGATACACTCGCGTGATAACGGGTCTAGAAGAATTTCATAGAAGATAAAAAAACGTTCTGATATCAGGTCAACTCTCGCGTGACGCACGCGGAAACGCGTACATCTTGCGACGACGATAGAACGCGACATTTGCAAGCGCTATATAAATTAGATTATTTTTTTTAATATTCTAGATCCGTCGTCACAATTTAACGTGCAACATTATAATAAGTAAGATATAAAAGAAATCATGCTAGAAGAAAAGTACATCTTCATAAGTGATTCATTAACAACAAGATTATTGTTAGATGAATATATATTACAATCTTTCCGAGAAACTGACGACGATGTTCAATTAATGAGAAAAAAAATTCCTTGTCACGATTTCGTGTGACAAATTATTTGTAAACGTGACTTCTTACAGAATACTGCTTTACTGAAATGTATTTTAAGCTACATCTTTCTGGCGAGCGTATCTTTTCGCAGAAGTGTGCGTCAACTACATCTGAACAATTGAAATGCGACGTTTTACAGGTTTCCTCTGGTTGCTGTGGCTCTGTCTATTAGCGAGTTTGATCTCCCCTAGCATATCCGTCGATGTATCCTGCTGTCCCGAGGGCACGGTATGGCAATACTCGTCCAATTGTTCGGATGGCACAGAGATCCGCTTGGAATGTTCGGGTATCTTCCTGATGGATCCCGAGCTGAGCGAACACGATAACTTTACTGTTATCTACGAGGATGATACTGCGTGGCTGGTGCCGGATATCGACTATGAGAAAATTCCGGCTGGCAGGTAGGATTTTCGGATCTATTTTCCGATTACATTTATTTGAGAAGAATATCGTACTTATCGCAGGATAATTTATCGTATACGTGTGCTTATGGAAGGAGAAAAAAATAGAAAAAAGAAAGAGAGAAACACAATAGCGGAGAATGTTGAGAAACACAAGGAAAATCCTGATGTGCGGAAATTTCCTGAACTCACGTAGTATCCTAATACGCTATTATGACAAGTTATCATTGCGCAATAGTCTCATACAGCGTTAAAATCTTCCGTAATGAATAGACAATTAATAATGCTCAATCGTGATCCACGACTGAGCATTGATTTTTATCGCTAATGAATCTTTTAATTCATTAGATTCTGCGTAACCAAATCAGTGCGTAGAAGCGGCGAAATCGCCCTAGTGTGCTTTGATGAAGATCTGATGGATGAGAGCGTGTCGAAGGCGTGGAAGAACACGCTAATCTGCATCGTCAGCATCATCTCAGCGATCTTCCTGATTGCCACCTTAGCGATTTACGTTATACTGCCGGAACTGCGGGAACTGCAAGATAAGGCAATGATGGCCGCCGTCACGACTTTGGCAGTCAGCTATACGGTCCTTTCCATTCAGCATTTACGGTCGAACTTGGAGGACGATTATGCCATCTGCATTTCTCTTGGTACATATAATTATATATATGTATATATGTAATTGCTAGGATATAAGAAAATTTATTATCACAAAGTTGGACATGCGAAAAGCATATCTTAAAAAAATGCATGTAAAATGCATGTAAAAATAGTCTTATTCTTCTTGTTATTCTTTAATATTTATATGTCCTTCTAACTTTTTATTGTTATCCAATCCATATGTTTGCATTTCAGGATTTATATTGTATTTCGCCTTCATGTCCGCGTTCTTCTGGCTGAACATCGTGGCCTTCAATGTGTGGCGATGTGTGTGGTAAGTACCAGGCAAATAAATCACCTGAGGAACCATAATACATAAAACTGTAACAATGATCATCTATCAAAAAAAAGACTTTACAATTCTGTATATATCTTTAAAATTTAATTATCCATACAGGTTTAAGAACTTCAGGGTAAAGGATCAATCACTCTTTTATGCTTACTGCGTTTGGGGATGGGGTGGTCCAACATGTTTCCTGATTGCAGCACTGACGACACATCATATACCGGGAGATCACTTGCGACCCGGCTTTGGCGAATTTGCCTGTTGGTTTAGGGGTAAGTTTCAAAGAAATATTCCTGTTCCGACAAAGACAAAGTCACTTGCTTCATAACATTGTTGGAATATGATCATTAAAAGATCATTCGCCGAGCGTTTCTGATGTAAGATGAAATACTATTATTTTTGTCTATATATCATTTCATAGGTACTATAGAGACATGGGCGTACTTTTACGGTCCGATCGCTATTTTGTTAATGTTAAACATGATCTATCTCGGAATGACCGGTTGGCGTTTGTGGCATCAATATCGCGATTACACGGGAAGTAAGTTGCGAGTCTTGCGATTTAAATGCCTGCTGTATATTAAATTGGTGTTCGTTATGGGTATTACCTGGATCTTTGAACTGATATCATTCGCCATCGGTTCGAAGATGGAGGAATTTTGGTAAGTGATCCGTTAAGACATCCGCTGTCCAATATCTATTAGCTACTAGTAATCCACGAGTGTTCTTTTTCGTCAGGATACCGACGGACTTGTTAAACGGTCTCCAGGGATTCATCATATTCCTACTTCTGGTCGCTACGCGGAAAAGGGTACGGAAGCTGTTGGCGAAGAAGCGACCGTGCGGCATCGCTTTCCCGAAATCCTGGGCCGCGTACGAGGACGAGGAGTGCGAAGCGGTGCTTCCCGAGGAGCTCGAACTGTCTCAACAAGGATAAGGCACTCTCATGTTTTTTTTCCCTCTCGCAATTTCTTTTCCAGGATCATCACATGTGTGAAATATCGCCCAGAAAAAGACAATCTTGATTTGTATATCTATAATCGGGCACAGATAACGTGACTGTTATCGAACTTTCAATTAATTTGATATTAAAAATGACTCGTTTGCAGGTGTACTTTTTATACTCTGCACGAATATTCGTAGTTTCAATTATGTTAATCCTTTATCACTTGTGATTCAGTTAAATCGAAATCAATATTACTTCAGTGTTGTTAACATATTATTATCTATTCTTTTACCAGTGTAGCGCCATAAAAGAGACATAAAAAATACGACATTTGTCTGATAAAGATAACGAGTTAGGCAACGTAAACGTATGTTTTAAACACCCGATCATCGTGGAA
Organism: Cephalotes varians; assembly: GCA_037157785.1. Lineage (NCBI taxonomy): Eukaryota > Metazoa > Arthropoda > Insecta > Hymenoptera > Formicidae > Cephalotes > Cephalotes varians. Next base: position 350,862 of record JANQDE010000029.1, read on the forward strand.
CGTGTTGTTTTCATGATTAGCGTAATGGAATACATTATTGAGCGCTGTATAAGAATCTCCGCAAACATTATGCAAATGTTGGACCGAATCATTGTGTGCTGTGTGTGTGTGTGTGTGTGTGCTGTGTGTGTGTGTGTGTGTGTGTGTGTGTCTGTGTGTGTGTGCGCGCGCGCGCGCGCGCGCGCGTGTGTGTGTGTAGAACAAAAGTGGAAAGAATATAATGAAGGATAATTACTCATCGGTGCGTAATATCATTATACGTTCGTGATTCAATTACAATATCTTGTTTAAATTACTCACGGAAACGTGACAACGAGTCATCCCGCATTCCTACGATTTCCTACGAAAACGCGTAAATCCGAATCATTCACTCGTTGTTTTCGCTTCGCTATCGCGAATACTACGCATGACATATTGCGCGAATCTTCTGCGCGAGATATCTCGCGTGAAAATATTGCGCAAACGAGTCCAATCGTGAATCTGACGAATCTCCGACATTGAAGCATCAAGGTTTAGCCACCGAGATGTAACCGTTGAGCAATAAGTTGCGATATAAAAACTGCTCGTGTTCGGGCTTCGAGCCCGAAGGCTATCGGACACTTTCACCGTGGGCGAGACAATAGCTCCACGATATACGTTACGTACATTCATCAGTTCAGGGTAACTCCCAATAAAAATCTAATTGACGCAGTGACACAAGTTTAGACAACAGGTTCGTAAAAACTGTTGCCGCGGGCATGCGTTGAATGCGTTGTAAGCACATCGCTTGTCCCACTTTCATTAATTCCTTGCGCGTCATCCACTTCGACATGCGTTCAATATAAATATAATTAGGGTGTGCTAGATCCAGAAGACCTTTGCTTGAGAATTCTTTGACCAATCCCAAGCTGATTCATTAAAAATGGTCAAGGACAGCTTGTGAGTAGAAAATATTGATGCTCTCGATATCTTAATTAAAGAAACATCCACTCCACATCGGTTGAGGAATCCATGGACGAAAGATGGTCCGCAAGCGATCGTTCTGCCAGCAGAGCATTATAAATGTATCAAATAATGCCGCGTATAACAAACCTGATTGCACTCGCGCGGTGCATTCTAACTTATTGATACTAACATAGACAGATAGTAGGTCACGACACGAAATTTCTTAAGCAAATTAGATCGAGACAATCGATGCTGTTGACGCAACTATTCGACCTCGCAAGATGCAAACATGCAAATATTTCATATATTATTTCTAAGTCCTAAAAAATAAATCACAAAAATTATTACCATTTAAACGCAATTCTTTCATAATAAAAATATCAAGACTACAGCCCCAAAAAGAGAGAGAGAGAAAGAGAATTCCTATTAAATCTTCTTTAAATCTTTCATAATTTTCTGCTTTAAAAACAAAATAAATATCTTGATATTTGATATGCTGATTCATGCTATTACGCGCAGATGGATGCATCCATCATAGTTAGAGAATTTCGTGTTTTTGCTCTTTTTTTCTTCGTTTTCTATAATTATATTGAAATGACTTGATAATAAAGCAACGTGTCTGCGTAATCGAATGATCGTTTGGAACAAAGGTGAAAAATTATAAAAAACGAGAGAAAAAGAAAAGATAAATGAAGAAAAAAACCACGCAGTTATTACTATCTTCTCGCATAAATCTATGATCGGCAAGAATAACAGATTTATTAGACAGGCATAAAAATTGATCCACGATAATCCCGGAACTTTTGTTAATCTTTATCACAGCTATGTTAATGAAACTACGTTTAACAGATTGGAAGTGACAGAGAAGTACACGTGATTATTGCATTTTTCTCATGTGTCTTCAACACAGGGGGAAATTATACGTGAGAAAAGGACATTGATTAAAATTTTGATTAAAATTGTTTAAGAAAAGAAATTATATTGAATTATGACGTACATGTAAAAGTCGATAAATTTAGACCGTGTAAAAAATTAAAAACATGTTATTTCTCTCTCTCTCTTTCTATACGCGTAAGTTTACAATGATTCGATTGTTCAACGAAACGTACGAGAAGTAACGCGTCGCTGTCATATACAACTCATTGAGAGCGTAAATAGAGCATGTTAGCGCACATTACGTCTTGAGATCGACTGCAAAAAGAGAGTACCGACAAGAAGGGGAGAAGCCAGTAAATTACCGAGGCCCGGCAGTCCGGAAAGCCCTATTTGTCTTTCTCAAAAGAATCATTATTGGTCTATCTATTTTTAGCATTGTTAAATCGGCAAATCCTATGCAAAGAGAATTTTGCGGAGAATCTTTGAAATTTAAATTCCAAATATATGGCATTTAGAAAAGGGACATTACATCCTTTATTTCATTTTCATTTATATAGCTCGGCATATTTATTTTCACTCGCACGGTAATACAAAACATCTCATGCTAAAAGAACTGAAAATATTTTTTCATCTGAGCTCGAGACCACTCTCGATCTTGAATGTACATAGGTGCATTCGACACCGATACGTGTCGTATTTTACATACGCCGTTGCGGTTTAATGTTGACACGTTCAAAGAAGAAGTGGCGAATGAATAATATAAAGGTAGGACGAGAAGAAAACAGGAAAACATAGCAAAGAGTGTGGCTGCGTATTTGCGAATTCACGCAAATACCGCAAACTCATACTAACGCTAAACGCAAACTTGAACTACGCTAATGTTTCTGATAATATTTGAGTGAAATACCGCTGCTTTCGCGATTTTGTATCCTGTCTAATTTACCTTGTGATAATTCTGACGGATAAAATTAAAAATGTGTCGCGAAGGAGATCGTTCCTTATCATCCTTTTTACATACCTATAATATCGAAGATTGAAAAAAATAATAATGATTTCGATAAGGATAATTTCAGGAGATAGAATCGTTGCAAAAAATTAGTAAATGTTTCCGAGTTATCAATGTTGCCAGTGATAAGAGAAGTATCAGCCTGATTAAAAATACCAGTTCTTTCTTTTACGATTCTTATATTAATAAATCAGAAAATAAATGGTGCTCTTTTGAGATAAATCCGACAATTTAGTTCCCATGTCATTCATTAATTATCGCTCTCATCGATAATCCTTTGACATTTCATCAGAGATTCAAATTATCAATTTTTTCGTCCTATCGATAGACAATGCATGTTTAACTTTTAAGCGCAGACACATGATGTGCATATATCCAATTATTATATTGAATATCAAAGGCTCTGTATGTCTAAAAGCCCATTTAACTTCTATATTAACATTCAACGAATGTATTTCACAATAAATTAAAGTAAAATAAGATATAATAGACTATCTTAATAAATTTTGAAATAAAATTTCTTATGGTAGAGACACATTATTATCATTAATCTCTCTACAGAGCTAAAGTCTGATGAAGAAAAAGCAAAATGACGAGAAGAAGCGTATATATAACAGACAGGAAAGAACAGTATGATGTAACGAATCTTACACAACATTTTGAATCTTTTTAAAGATTAAGACATTCAAAGAGTTCACAGAATGTATCATCGAAAATGAAAACGAATACGCACAAAGGTGCATGTGAGCGTAGTGCTGACGCACGCCGTTGTGTCTTCGGAGCAGTTGGAATGAAGGTAAACTCGTTCGTGACCGCCGAGGGACGCAGAGGAGCCAGAGGGGGATGCGGCAAAGAACAGGAATGTCATGGCGGCGGACGCTGGCAGGGGTAGGTAGGTAGCCAGTCGCGAGACGAGAGGCACTGGCGGTCAGGCCAGGTATGGCGAAGCGAGCTCGACACGTATCGCGATGAGCTGAGTGAATCACGGATGAACGCATCGCGAAACAATCGATCGATCGCACAAACACGGCGGCAACTCGGTTTTCCTTTCGACGACAAAGAGGCGAGAGAACGTGCCCGCGAATGTGAACGTGAGGAGAAGACCGGCGCGCGTTTCGGCGTCATGTATCTGAAGATCGTGTTGCTCCTGCTCGTCGTCGGTTGGGAGAACGTGCTCGCAGACGCCGAGACGCGACCCGCCAATGCTGGGACGACGGTGAATATCGGCAAGTGTTGCGAGCCTGAAGAGTTGTTAGTGGACGACCGATGTACACCGTTGGCGGAGACCAACGAAACCAAGTGGCAACCGGAGTTTGTGACGGAACGAGGCGCAGTGGCGAGAAGAACGGGATTCGTCGAGCCCAGGTACGAGTTGAAGATCGGACGACCCAGATGCGACTCCAACGAGCATCAGTGGCATGTGTATCACTATCCATCCGGACCAGATCGGTTGGCGATCTTGCCAACCGGCGTGTTGCGTCACTACATCGATCTGGCTAAGGGCATGGATGAAAATCGTGGTGTCTATAGCGTCGCGATGTTGAATCTCGAGGACGATGACGACGACGACGACGAGGAACACGCGACCATACACTATGACTATAAGTTTGGGCATTATTGTGCCGACAAGGTGGTGCTCAGCGGGGATCAGTTGGTGGCGACGTACGCCATGCTTTGCGTGCCGGATGTTGCTGTGCGCTGGACCGACACCAACTACCTGATGAGGCACGCGATCGATCCCGCCTTTCACGCTGTGTCGATGGCTTGTTATCTGATTGTCGCGGTGGTCTATTTCGTGCTGCCGCAGCTACGCGATCTCGTCGGCAACATCATCTCCAGCATGACTCTCTGCCTCATGGTCAACCAATGCGCCTCCACCGTCAGAATATTCACAGAGTTCGGCAATCATGTCAGCTTCATGGTCGCTGGTACGTGAATCACGAATGGTTGCTCTCACTTAGCACGAGAGCAACGAATCATTTTCTTTGTGTGATTGAGTCACGCGCGATTCTGCGACATGTGCGGCTTCTCCTTTTGTGGAGTAGGAAAATGTAAATGATTCTCGATAATGTTTTCCTATGACGAAACCGGTGTGTCGGCATCTGATTATCTCTGACGTATTATTTTAACGACGTTCAATCAAATTCCCTGACCAAATTAGAATGCGTTCTGTCTGTAGAAAGAAATATTTAAATAATTTAAATTTATCACAAAGAAAGGTTGCGTTTAAGAGTCCAGCAATGCTTGTTGCAATGCTGCTGCATCGCACTCAGCAATGTTGAAATACTTGATATAAATCATTTTATGGAATTACCGGATCATCTTCCCTCGTACCGAGACAGCGAAATTTGCGGTCATATCCTTTTCATCTTAAGTGCATTAGCTTCGTCTGCGAGACATGTGACGGCCGAGCGGCATAAAGAAACTCCAGAATGAGTCATATTTTAGCGCGTGACGGAAGGACCAATTAACAAGTGCAACCGCTCGAACGGCCTTTTGCTCCAAAAATAAATTACGGGACAAGTTTCCAGACTGAATGTGCGACAGGAAATATGACACTGTAATCATTTATATTTTTTTTTTTTTCAGACACGGTCATGTACGTTTTTCTGATGGCCGCCTTCTTCTGGCTCAGCGCCCTGGGCTACTACGTGTGGAATACGTTCAAGTCGCGTAACGTTTTCCTGCGAGTAACGGACGGTAAGAAGTACTGTTACTACTCGTCCTGGGTCTGGTGCCTGACGATCTGCATAGCTGCCACGGCGATCTTCGCGCACTTCGCTCTCGAGACGAACAAGCCCACCGTAGGCGGCACGACCTATCCCGCCCAGGAGACCATGGGCTGGCTCGGGATCTCCGTGATGTTCATGTGCATCGCGTTCACCATCGTGATCAATTTGTGCCTCATACTGACGACCACAAATAGGATCAAGCGGATGAGCACGTACGGCCGTATTCATCACAAAATTAAGTACAGCTTCCGAATGTTCGTCTTTCTCTACGCGATCATGAGCGCCGGTTGGTTTTCGTTGCTGCTTTCGCAGCTCAAATACGACGCTCTGATATACTGCCATATCGTTGTGAATCTGCTGCAAGCACTGCTCGTCCTCTACGTGTGCGTGTTTGGCCAGCGCAGGGTCACGTTCCTACTCGGGAAAACGTGCAACTGCTGCGACTCCAGCGACAACACCGAAGGTCTCGACTGGGGCGAGGAGATGACGGCCATCAATGCGGGTTACTAAAGTGCGCTTATCCTTTGTGAACAATTACGAGTGATCTGTATTCGAATCGTGATCGATGACGATAGCGTGTTTAAATCACGATTAGTAATACACATCGCTCGCATAATGAAGAATGCATATAACGCGTGTGAAACGTGGAAAGCATTCCATACAATCGTCGAAGTACAAGTATATTCGAATTGAGAATATACTCATTGTATGTCACACAATCGCAATCTCGCATAGTCATAGCTTATAAACGTATACCTTTCGTGTGCAAATTTTACCAGATATATAATAGATATATGCGCATATATATTGAAACCAAAAGATATTCTTTATAGAGTGTGAAAAATGCGTGGATGTGTCTCTATTCCAGAAGGAAACAGTATTATATACGTAACGGCGTTACTTTAGAGAAGTAAACGCAAAACGTTCAAGAAAAGAATATGTAAAGAAAGATGCATATATGTCGAAGACAATATCGGAAAATGCGGCAAAATATATTGTAAATAATGATGCAATAATCAATCTAATATGCAAGTTAAATATGAGCAAAGTCAAGAAAATTAACGAAGCATTGAAAGATCTTATAAGTTTAAAAAATTTAAAGTATCATCATATAAAATATATATGATGCGATATGATTCGATTAGAGTGTCGATGACACTAATAAAATTGCATACGTCTTTCGCATTCCATCTTTGGTGATTATGCGTGCCTTAAAACGAAATCAATCTCTTGCCTTGTAAAAACGTACGCTTATCGAAACATTTTTATCACTTCACGATTTTGACACGTCTAGCATCTTGCATTTATCCATGTTCATATCGCCACAAATGTACTGACTTAGGTTTTAATCTAAATATAAAATCGATTATATTATGCAATATCGCTAATTGACAAGTGTGTTAGCGAGCGTGTTGCACAGTATGATTAAAATATGTGTCACAATCTCAAATGATCTTATACGTTTTGTATTTTTAGTATTTGTGTTTAGTATTTAAGTCGATTTTTTGTACGAGAAAGAGATATCAGATTCGATAAATGAATATTCGAATCAGTATTGCAAATTGAATTATTTAATCCTATTTACAACAAATGTGCGACGACTTACCTGTCCAAACAAACTTCCCTCTGGACGATGCAGCAGATTAGATAACTGACAACGTACTACCAGATGATTGTCATCCATGACGGTATTGAAGAAACGTCTGGTAGGAAGTAAAGCCTCGAGATCGATGACCAGTTCCAGAAATCTTTCGCAGTAACGTATTTTGTCCGGAAGTACAGCTCCTATTAAAAATATTTATAATGAAAGATAAATTGTTTCAAATTATTTTATTGTCATTTTATATCTTATTATTCAATTATTTTATTTTATTTAATAAAATTTACTAAACTTTCTGACTTGAAGAAAGAAAATTTGTATTCTTTTAATAGACAGATAAAATTTAATTGGATATGTATACACATAAATACCTTCTGCAGGAATCGTTTCCAATATCGTCATGAATTTTATCATGAGCTTGTGCAAGAATCTGCGTTCCCACTCGAGTTTCTCTTTACGCTCAGGATTATCCTTCTTCCTTATAATTTTCCAATACTTTCTCCATTTCGGATATTTTCTAAATTCAAGTTCCCGTCTGCCTTGCTGCAAGGAGATCCACATGGACAGAGATACCAATCTTTTTGCCTCCTCTCGAACTAAAGACACCTCCATGGAGTTGAAGCAATGATTCAAGAACACTATCAGTGCTGTCTGTTCCTTCAGATTGAAGTCCATTATACTTTCTTCTAGGCATGCCTCGAGAACTTTTTGAAAGAATCCAGCAAACTGCGTCGGATTCTTCTCAAATGCCTCCCAGACCTGCACCCGCTCCCTGAACTTTTCGTTCACCATGACGACGATGGACATGGTGTGCGCCCGCGTGGCAGTCTCCGCGTTGTAGTTCGGCCAGAGGAAATTCTCCAGGTATTGGCTGAACTCCAGCATCATGATCCTCCGGACGGAAAACTTGGACGCGCATATTTCCTGCACGTAAATGTCATCCACTACCTGGGGATCGAACGTCAGATGCGTGTTCGTGGTGTGCGGCGCCCAGTATTTATTCGCAAGCTGCAACACGATAGAATGGCAATGTAATCACACAAAGTGATTTCAGATATACAAAATAACAAGAAAATTTGTCTGGTCACAAAATTCGGAGCACGACATCTTAGGATATACAAAATGACAGCAAGAATTAATAGAAAATTTGCGCGATTATAAAATTCAATCTTTAACAATTTAATCTTCAACGAGAGGATAAATCGGGAAGATACCTGGGTAATCCTGTCCGCGTTGATCTGTTCTACCGTGGGAGCGGGATTGTTGCTTTTGATAAGCGCTGCGCTTTGATTCTCCATCGTATCCGTCAGCTACAGTTGAACGTCAACGGAGTTAACCTAACCTAACCTCCATTCGCCGGTGCTCGCAGCCGCGGCAGGCAAACGTCGCACGCTTTTTGCGCGAACACGCGCAGGAAGAATAGGAAGGAGAGTTCCTTCACGCGATTCAACGTCGTTTCGTCAGCGAGCTGCGCCCGATCGCTCGCGATTCGCGGATACACGCCGGAACCATCCGCGATTTCCTACACGAGTAAACCGTCGGGAGGAGGGAACGCGAGAACACTTCGACGAGAGGCGAGCCAAACCGAGGTGGCCTAGATTGCGCGCGGTTCAAATATTCAAATTCGCGGACCAACTTCTCGAACGAAGAGGAGGCGCGCAGCTCAAAATAACAATCCCGTTCGCGCGTTTACGCGTCGATTCCGCTTGGCGGTGGAAACGAATATCAGTGAAGGAGAGAATCGTTCGCGATTCCTTCGAAACAAGACAGGAAAAGATTCGGCTTCTCTTAAACGAGACGTAACGGAGCACGTATGTGCGGCGTGTCCGCGCGATTCGGATTTGGCGCGACTTCCCGTCACGTGACCGAGCGTTTAGTTCGCTCCGAGTCTGATCCTCCGGAGGCGACGCTGAGACTGGCCTTCAATCTTTCCGGGAAGGAGAGTTTGGACCCTCCCCGTCGCGACAGGACAAGCTGTCCCGATAGCATGGCGCGGACTGGCTTCACGAAGCGGCCAAGCGCTCTAGAGTGACACTTCGTCGGCACGTCGTCGTGAGGGATGCGCGTTCGCGGAACCAGCGAATCGCCGCCGCGCTCTCTGGGAAGAGACAAGAGGACTTTCCCTTCCCCTCTCCCCCGCCCGCCTGTCCGTCCGTCTCGCATCGTCGTCCGTCTCGCGTCGTCGTCCGTCGTCGCTGACTCGCGCTGGAAGAGGACCACGAGAGGAGGCACCTCGGTTCCGTCGACATGGCTGTCGTCGAGGAGTTCGACTACCTGTGCCGTCTGTGCGCGACCAAGACTGGCATCCTAATGGGTCTGCCGATATTCGAGGCTGGCGATCAGATGCGCAACATCGACAAGAAGATAGCGGCCTGCCTACCGGTACAGGTAAGGACGCAGCGCGACGACAGCGAGCGCAGCATCATATTGACAGCGATAGCGAATTAATTTCCCATTCTGATTTTTTTAAATGCTCTCGATCTCGATCGAGACGAACACGCGTCTCTCCGTCAGCTCACTCTTTTTCTAGATTAGAGTACTTATTTTTTATTCGGACTCGGCTAACGTCGTGATAAGTTAGATAATTTTAATTGATTTCATAAATTTAAATGTGTAATATAGCTATTCTTGCACGAAAATGAGAATTAGAATCAATGGATATCTTCCAAAAATATACATATAAAATTTTGCTAGTTCATATTTTTATTATAATTTTTTATCATGTTTAATATTTTTCTGAACGGAAGCAAAATAAAATTCTAATGCTAGAAGATTCTGGTGCTTATTGAGACAACATATTTTATTATAATTTATAAGTAAATTGCAGGTGTCGTTGACAGATCAACTACCCAAAGTGATCTGTGAAGAGTGCGCGTACAAACTGGATCAATTGTTTGATTTCCGTGAAAAGTGTCTACACACAGAAGGGATGTTTATGGAAATGTTGAAGGAGATTGGTAAAGATGAGATTGTGCATATATCGGAGCACGATTTAAACAATATGGGCACAATTCAGAGAAACCTGAATAGCATACAGATTAATAATGAAAATGTACAAAGCCATTCGGCCGTAACACACGAGGCTACAGAATCTACGATACACACGATGCAAGTAATAGACGAAATGGACCTGGCTGGTGGCGAGCAAGTGGTTACTCAGGAAGAAATGGGCCAACAAGATGCAGATATACAGAGCATTGACTGTCTAGATGGTGACACCGTGAGAATGGTTGAACATATACGAGAAGTAATTAACTAGTCTACTTTATTTCTATAAATTGAATATCTCTTATGATCATTACTTTGTATATAATGTATGTGATGTGACTGTAAATCTCTAGTACAAATGAGATAGTTTATTTTTACAATATACTTTTATTACTATATACTTTTTTATTTGTATAGTTTGTTCAATTTAAAAATAATTTAAAGTATTCTTATTCTTTTAATTCGCATTTTAATTTATAATCTGTTTTGTAGGTTTCAAACCATGAGATTGCAATGCATTTGGATAGCGATATGACTGTAGTGGGAAACCTGGGTGGTCACTTGAGTCAGTTAGGGATAAATTATGTTACTTCTATTAATGCTGAAGATCAGAGCCAAGAACCGATAGTACATTACTGTGAAAATATAAAATACGAGACGGATCCAATAAAACAGGAATACCATACACTGCAAGACAGATTAACCACAGAAGAGCCGCAACATGTACAAAATGATGTAAGTATGTTGTCTTGAATAATGAACATTTCATAAGGAAAAATTCATTATTATTTATTAATCAGAAGCAAATGAGATAGCCATACAAATAAAAATTGTTTAATATAATTGTGTGATGTGATTTTATTTTATTTATGTCTATTCCAATTTGTAATTCAGGTAGCAGTAGCAGTAAATAATTTTGTCTCCCCTCAAGCTGAAATGGAAAGTGAAATAGAGGAATCTTGTTTGAATGAAAATGGAACTCACGAACACATGGACTCCGTGAATTTACCATCTACGAGTCAAATAAACGGCGTTTCTTGCGAAATAATGGTTAAATATACGAAGAGAACGAAACACGCATTATTAGAGTCTACGCTCAGTAACCCTACTATAGATGAAACTGGCTCGCACTGGTACATGTGTCCGTTCTGCAACGAACCAGCTTTGGAGACGACCAATCTAGCCGCACATTTCGAGCAGCACTTCTGCTGTTGTCCCTGCGGTCTATATTTTACTAGTGTTGACGTATTAAATCTACATAAGGAACAATGCGATGTATATAAAACTGAAATAGTCGATAAGCAGAAGAAAAACGCACATTTAAATGTAGTATCGTCGCAAGAGAGCAATGACAATCAAGAAGGACAGAATAAACAGTCAACAATGAGACGGAAGTGGACCGCGAAAGTATGCACGGAATGCGGCAAGCAGTATAAGTCGAATTACAAGCTGCAGGAACATATGCGCAAGCACACAGGGGAGAAGCCCTTTCAGTGTACGACGTGCGAGAAGGCATTTCGCAGCAAGATCGGCCTTGCGCAGCATATAGCTACGCACACGGGCCAGTTTGACTATAATTGCTCTACGTGCGGCAAGGGATTCCAATGCAAAAGCTATCTCATTGTACACCAAAGAGTGCACTCAAACCTGAAGCCATACTCGTGCACGAAGTGCAGTCAGAATTTCAAGACGAAACAATCGTTGCTGGACCACGAGAATCGTCACCTCGGCGTGAAGCCGTATATGTGCGAGATCTGCGGCCGTGGTTTCATTACTAAGGGTCTCTGCAAGAGTCATCAGAAGATACACTCTGGCACCGATAATCGTCAGTACCCGTGCGCGGTGTGCAACAAGATGTTCGTCAGTAAGAGTTACCTGAACACACACTTGCGCATTCACACAGGCGAGAAGCCGTATCTGTGCGAGGTTTGCGGCAAGGGATTCCTCACGCGGGTTGATCTCAGAATCCACTCGACTATGCACACCGGCGAAAAGAGCTTCAAATGCGAGATATGCGGGAAAGTGTTCGCTCGACGCGCGGCGCTACGCTGCCATCGACGGTCGCACACGGGCGAGCGTCCTTACAGATGCGATGTCTGCGGTAAAACGTTCACGCAGTTCAGCCCGATGGCAATCCACAAGCGTTTGCACACCGGCGAGCGACCGTACGAATGCGACGAATGCGGCAAGGCTTTTGTGTCTAAGTCGACCATGATGTCTCATAGAAAGAAGCATCACGTTATAAGCGCTGAACAAAAGGACATGTCTGTGCCGCATAATGAAGACGCCGAGGTTAAAATCATCCTCTCGTCCGACATCATAGTCAGAGATTCACACGATGAGATCCAAATCACTGCAGATTGAAATCACAAATGAAAATGACGAATCCTGCATTCAAGTCTAGCGCACAGTTTGGGTGCTAAGAAAATTTCATTCGCATTTGTTAGATAACAAACTACTTTCATCACCATAGTGTATTCTGTCAGTGTACATTTTCAAAAACTTTAATATAAAGATATTTTTACAAACAACGTAATTTTTGTGGTATATGAAGATTGAAACTTATATTGAATTATTGAGATACAGCATGATTTTATATGTTCTATAATGATACATCTTTTAACTTTCTTTTCGTGGCATCACTGTAATTCCAGATCATGTAAATACAAATTTTTTATATCAATGTCTATATTACTTTCTAAAAATCTAATAATTATTTATTAACAGATAAATGACAAGACTCTAGGAAGATCAGCATGAACAAATGAATGCGCGTTGTTTTAATTTTGGAAAAATTATAGCAAATTTGTCACATTAAAAAGTAATGACAAGTCATGACCTTTCAATAATAGCGAAAAGATAATTTGTTTTAATATCAATTTTTGCAATTTACGATAAATGGATTTAATATATATAATTTCTTTAAATACATATAATTATTTAATAATTATTTTATAGAAAATAAATACAGCAGCATTCATTATCCAACATTACTTCAGGTAATTGACAATATAAAATATCATTCACATACTGATTTTATGATTCGAATAAGTTTAACAAAAGATGAGAATATAAAAAATATATTAACGAGTATTTAAGATTGTATTAATGTATAAAATGTACGATTTTTCTTCTTCTATTCACAAGTATATACATTTGCGCAGAGAGAAAGAGAGAGGGAATTCTTTTAGATTATTACATCTTTTATATATTTCTGAATCCCCCTTTATTTGTCATAAAAAAAAAACGTAAGAAAAGTAAGATATTTTGTTATAGATATAGCAGAATAAATATTAGTTATTTACTACTATATATATATTATTATTTAATAATAAAATAATCGAAGGCTGATGGGTTCTTACGATAAAACGCTATGCAATGATGACAACGCTTTTGTAATCAAACAGTTTCTAAAGCCTTACAAAATAATTCAAGAGAGTAGATATAATCATCATGAACAATGTATTTTTATACAGCTACCAAGCAACGTCTCAGTAAATATAAATCAGCTTTCTGCACTACATGAAGTAGAAATTGTGATATATGATAAAATAACTGAATATATTTGTAAGATTGTGTGTATGTGTGTATGTATGCGTAATGAATGTAATATTATTAACAAAAGTCTTGGAAAAAATATAAAGAGCTTTACACCTACGTGTTTTTAGTTGATCACACGTTCCTGAAATATACTCTAGAAATTGCATTGAATATCTCTCTCAGGGTTAAGATCTTCAAAGAGAAGAAATTCATTAATTAGGTCGAGTGGAATTGAATATCATTGAGTTTACTGAAAATTCGCTTTATTTTGACAGTACGAAATAATATTGCAGAAGAGGCTGCTCATTACGTACCTCGGTACGTCGACTCTACCAGCAGCAATAACATTGTCATTGACAATGCGCATGTAGAAAGTATCGGCGTATCGAAAGATGAATATATAAATTTATATATGTTCAGTTTTTCTTCTTTTTTTTAAATATTCTTTTTATTACCTTGAATATACCAGTTGAACGCAGCTGTTATGTATGCACAATACGAGTGTACGTGATAACAACCTTTAACTGCTGCTGGCTTTGCCTATACCGTTCTACAATTGACAACGAATATTTATTCTATAATTTGACATTAACTACCTACGCAAGGCATCGCTGACATAATTTATTTGTTAATTCTGTTGCCTATTGCTATATCTACATACGGGGCCCCTAAGCTACGGTTGACAACAAACTATTTAACAAGATTCATCAATTGATCACAAATTATATGATACACATTTATGTGACACGCCGTGGCCTCGTAAATATAAAATACATATAAAATTGTAAACGGCTTTTTAAGTAGAAAAACGGAAACTTATGCGACGTTTTAATAAGGTACAAAATACATTCGTCGTTGTTTAATAACTCCCTTAGAATTTCGATTTGGGGCATTATTTACTACTTCAATACCCAGTTTTCTTTCTGTACGTATCGCTCGATATTTTGTAAGCGTGCAGGGGCCCACAATAAATCGGTGGTCGATCGTGTGAATAAATTCTCTAATTTTCTAGTAGTGTTAAATACGTATATTACAAAGCACCATGATCTAAAATTATAAATATACAGGGTGTTTCATGTGTATTATCTAATGATTTTTTGGGGGAAATTATATATAAATGGAGAACCAATAAAAAATATAGTTGTTGTCACATTGATAAAAATTTTTATAAATGTAATACAGTACATAATGCTATATACATTAATATATGCTTAACACCCTATATATTTTGACTACTTATGATTATGTAATACTAGACTTACATTTTAAGATTAATTACATGTATTTTATATAACAAAAAAAGATATTAACAGAGATATTCGGTTAAATCAATATCTTTTCATTTTTGTCTCAAATATTACACATTATAACAAATGGTGCATTTCTGAGAAAAATCTCTATATATATAACATATTCGTTATTTTTTTAACGGTATTTTCCAGTTGTGATTATATTGATCCCAAAGCTTCTTAAATATTAAGCTTATATATAAACCTAGCATAATCACAGCGATTTATCCGAAATGTAATATTTACCACATGAACATGAAAAACAATGTTGAAAATATTTAAACATTTTTGTGGGAGAGAAGTTGATTGTTAACTGCTCAAAATAATACCATGCGGATAGCGTAAATATAAAAAATTTATTAGATAGTCGAGTAACATTGAAAAAACGAATATTTCTAGTGTGACGAATAAACAGTCCAATTTTTGTTTGCTTTGAGATCAGGAATGAATTGAATATCTCTTCGCAATAGCATAAAATTACCTTATCAAACTTCAATTTCCTCATCATTACTACTCAATTATTAGACTCTTTCCCTTCACATTGCAAGCTTCTAAATCAATACAAAATTTTACGACAACATACATTGTCAACATAAAATATTTGATACAACGAGAAACATTCAATTACCTCTTTTATACAGAGTTACAGGCAGCTTTTAAAAAAAATTCTGAAATAAAATAAAACTTTGCGCTGTTATATTCGCTACATGTCATTAAACTGACACAGATATCTGTTCGAACTGTTAATTATAAATTACTTTATTATAAATATATAGCGTGAAATAAGGATAAACATTAAAATTTCTGTGCAAGATGAAAGCAGCACGATATAACAATTTAAATAAGACGAAAATCTTCCTTCGTACAGTTATTTAATTTTAACATATATCGTGCTGCTACGATTGCTTTGAGTAATAATAGTGCTCAGACACGGATCATTCTGTGAAAACTAGAAAAATTGTATTACAAGATAGTGTCACATGAATATATAGTCATATTTATGCTGTTATCAAATAGTAACGATACAAAGAAGAAACAGAAATCGAATGCTAAGTCTTGTTTCTGAATGCTGCTGTTATTTTAATTCGTTTTATTTTGCCAGTATTTTTATCAAAATCAAATACTTTGCATTTCCATAAATTTGTATTATCCCTCATATTAATATCATATTAATTGCGTTATAATTTCCAATGCTAAACACTTAAAATTATAGCGCCAATATTAAAGTAAACATAATTGTTATACAGCAATGTAATCCTTCAGTCTTTCTCTCATTTCAACTAACTGTCATGGATCAATTCTTTATGCTTATAATATACATGCAAATTTATGATTTTTGATGATTAGATCGCTCACTGGACTAATAAAAATCACTCTCGTCTTCATTATCATAACTTTAACATTACACACATACACACACACACACACACATATATATATATATATATATATATATATATATATATAATGTGTGTGATGTAAATCGTATCATAGGTTTAGAGGAAAGAGATAGTTGGTCCTCCTTTGATATCGAATGTAGCAGTACATGCATTACGCGTGCGCGTGCGTGTGTGTGAAATTTTTGTGTTAAAATTTAGTATTCGCCATTTTCCAACAATCTTCTAACGAGAAAGTAATGTTTCTTGCAGCCTTCAGTGAAATTCTTCATGTTTCTTTCATTGCATATGCAACTCAATTTATATATTATTTTATGCAATTTAAAAAAGCTTGCATTTCCTAGAGAACTTATACCTTTATCAGATATTACAAATAACAAGTAAACATACGTACTATCTCGTATTTTATACAATGCTGGACAGCAGCTATCTATAATGATATAAGAGCTGTCTTAATTTACATTATTGTTTAGCATTTGGACGATTTGGATGTTACAAATTCTTGACTTGTCGACACATTCAAGAAGATTTAAAACAAATCGATTATACATCGATTGTAACTGGACCGATTGAGGTTGAAGACAATATCCTGGTGTACATTATTTAACACTTTTTCACACACTTGGTATCTTTTATACTACTCTTATATTTGATTGAAGAAATAAACAGAGATATATTGCTAATTGAAATTAAACCTTCATAATAATGTGCCACATATAGTCAAGCAATATCATTGTAACATTTTAACACTTCTTTGTGCCTTAATATAGAAGTTTTTTCTAGTGTCATTTGTTCAGCATTAATAGATCGCTAATATCACGATCAAAATAAAGTTGAACCAAGATGAAAACGTAAATTATGAAATTAATGAAAGTTTGTACAAATTAATTTGAAAAACACGTATTTTCCTATAGCAAAATAGCTTCGTCAATTTAAATAATGGTATAAAAAATACATACATCTTATAATAATAAATTTAAACAACCCAAGATACAAGATAAACTTATTTACGCGTATACATACTATTATTGCTCAAATGTGCTACAACATTCATAAATGGATACAAGGTTTCAATCAATGTGTCCAATCTAGCCCAGCTTCATCACAGGGTTTGATTAAATTTAAGTATTCCACCCTAAAATAAATACTGTTTATATAAAATATTCTCTCTCTCTCTCTCTCTCTCTCTCTGACAAGTTATTTAGTAACTTTCATATTTTGTTTATTTTGTATAAAATATAATACTGTATTGCTTCTTATTAATGATATGTTAATAACAATTAAACATCAAGTAAAAATTTCATTCACTTACAATGTTACTTCATGGCGAGAGTCTGCTTAAGATGGCGCATGAGATGACTGCCAACGTCATGTACCTCAGGCCATTGCTTTAGCACAAACACTATGCCCAGTACAACAAATGTAGTTGTTAATATACGCACCCTGCATAAGAAACAATGAGGCTTAGTACAGCTGTAACAGACATGCAAAAATAAAACAAAATAATGAATGTGCAAAATAAATTCAAATGATCTCAGTACATGATTGTAGCATGAAAATGAATATAAAAGAGAAAAATAACATTATTGGCAAAAAACAATATATTCACTATTATACTTTATACTTTTTTTACTTATATCGCATGGAAATATTATTAGATATCTAATAAAAATAAATATAGAGATAATGCAGATAACAGAGATGAGTCTAAATAATCCATTAATTGCTTATTGTTTATTGTTGCTACAATAAAAAATAAAACAAAAAGTGATATCAAAAAAATTAAAAGAATAAAAGATAAGTTATCTCAGCAATAATCTTACCTAGTTCTGAGAAAAGGCATCATAATACCA
Source organism: Cephalotes varians (assembly GCA_037157785.1). NCBI lineage: Eukaryota > Metazoa > Arthropoda > Insecta > Hymenoptera > Formicidae > Cephalotes > Cephalotes varians. The sequence goes on from JANQDE010000029.1 coordinate 369,067, forward strand.
GCACCCGTTGCAACAAGGAGCAAAATAACTTGTAATACTGTCAATACTACATTTATCAATTTTACAACTAACGCTCTCGCATTGCTATTATCCAAACCCTCCAATGTCACATATTGCTGATGCTGTTGTTGCTGATGTTCCATTTTACAAATTTTAGTTTGACAACTTTCCAGCATCTCATGTATATCTCGTAATCTATCCTCGCTTTGATATTGCACTTTTTCTTCCATATCTGTAATAGTCTGTTTCAAGTTTTCTACTTCATTCTGATGCAATTCTGTTAAGTCATTAATCTGTTCTTCCAAACGCTCGCATCTGAAACGTTCTTCTTGGAGGGAATGGGAAAGATATGTCACTTCCTGCTGTAATGTCTGAACAAGAAAAAAATTAATCAAACATTTGTAAAATGAATTACACACACACACACACACACACACACACACACACACACACACAATTTTTTTTTATAAAATATTTCAGCTTTTACGAATATTTAGATAAAGTTTAATACAAACCTTTACACTATCTAATTTTTCTCTCATTCGATCAAGGTTCTCCCTGTGCTCCTGTAATTCTGCAAAAATAGATTTGAGACTCAAGGCTGCATTATTACTGTGACACGTTTGCGGCTGTCCTCTACTACCGGGGCCGCTTTCACTAGTTACGCTAGAACATTCCGATCCTTCCTCAGACGGAAACTTCATAACTGCTGCGCTTTGAGTAGATCCCAGACTGCATCCACCCGGAAGCGTAGCCGATCCATGGTGAGTTTTATCATCTTCAACGCTAGCGTTATCACCATTACCTGCATGCGGTGTATCGTTTACATAAAAAGTTGAGCCATCTGTAGAGACACAGAGGTGGCAAGTTAGAATGTTATCCAATACCAAAGCTTAGCCTTTTGAAGTAATATTATTTTTCAAATTTTATTGTTATTTCTCAGTTTCCTCAAACAATTGTTAATTCCTCGATCCTTTTTTGTTTGCGAAAAACAATCATGATATAAAATGTATTTTTAAAATCATAATGATGATAAAATAATTGATTATTATATATTTTAGCATCATTACAAGAAAGTATTGGATAACTGACAGTAAATAAAGAAAGGCAAATGTGTAATCATAAAAGCCACTGTAAATCATGTAATACTCTGCTACATAATACAATGTTAAATAAATAAATATATATATATATTGCAACATAACATATAGCAAAATTATTGAGTAACTGTTCTGTACCAAAAAAGATAGTAGAAATTTAATAAGCAAAGAATACATATATAAGCAAACTGATTTTTAATATCACACTTTATAAACAATGTGTTATCATTTAATCATTTCTTTGTAAAGAAGAAGCTTGAAGCTGCCGAAAAAATAGAAATGTGCATGAAGCATATAATAAAGTGTAATAACGGAACTCTCACTCTTTGGACAACACATTACTTACTACTCTCAACTGCCATGATAGCAAAAATGTTAAAAGATATTTATTTTCTTATCTAAATATATTTTATGTTAAATGGAAAAAACAAAAATAGATTATATCATACCATAAGAATTATATACTTTATTTTTTATATATTTAAATGGAATAAATTACATTTATTAATCTAAATCAATTTAAAACGTTTTTAATCAAGTATTGTAATATGTTATACTTCACAGCTTAAATCATATAAAATTCTAGAAATTTATTGACACTTTTACTTACGTGCTAAAGTATTTATATTATCAGCACTTCCAAATTTGTTTTTAATAAGATGAGCAAACTCTCTTGGTTTAGACATTACGGTTCTGTAATGTAGATTTATACGATTAAACATATAAATAAGTTTACAATGTTTTGCTTAACTATAGTTTTAAATATGATTTCTTGTAAATTATTAAGAGAACATGTTTTGTGTTAATCTTAAATTGAAGTGATATTAATAGCAGTGCAGTTCTAAAAAATGATGAATCAATCACATAAGAATAGAGTTTCAGCATATTTGGACATGGGATCTATTTTCGTATGAACACTCACCCTGAAAAACCAGTGATTCCATCCCTGATGTTTCCTCCTACATTTCTGAAATGCAAGCCTAAATTAGCCAAAGATATTGCTTTCAACGCTTATCAAATAATATATAATTTATAGGAGTATTATTCATAAATAAGTTCAAATATTTTTCTTCAGATATGAAAATTAAAATAACATATTTACATAATACTCACTTAAGTCCTTGTCCCATGTCACGTAACATTTCTCTCGGTTGTCTGTGACTCGTCGGTGCACCATTCATCTCGTAATTTCTTAATTTTTTTGTATAGCTTTCTAACTTTTTTTGTAGCTGCGAAATACTGTGTGCCGATTTTTGATTCTTCTTCTCGAATACCGTTTTAATCCTAGTTAACTGCTGTTTATCTGCATTAGCAGCTAATTTCAAATATTCATTGACATTTTCTAAAAAACAAACATATATAACAATATGTGTGTGTGTGTGTGTGTGTGTGTGTGTACGCGCGCACACGCGCGCGTGTGACTAGTATGTACTTGAATTATACATATTAATAAAAATTTCGCTTTTGTGTATCTATTTTAATTAAATTAAGAAGAGTTTATATACCATCCCGCGTGGTTTGTTCTATTCTTATCTGTTCTCTCGTTTTAGCAATTTTGCTTTGAATGTGTTCAATAGCTTGACGAACTCGTGTTGCACTTGAGTCGACATCATCGCTTATCAATTCAGAAGAACCATTCGATAGGAACGATTGGGTTGTGTGGTATTGTTCCTATAAAAATGTGTTATCATCATTTTTCATCAAAGTTGCATAAAAAAATTACATAAACTATATAACGTTAAATATATAAGAATATTTTTTTAAAGCAATTTAAATTCGGAAGCAATTTGTCTTATGATCTCTTTTTTGCAAGAGACTTTTAAATTTGTCGGATAAAGAACCTAAAAATCGACAAAATCTATACAACCTATCTTAAGATATATATATAGCACATAATTATATCATTTTTTAATTCATGATTTGACTGTATATTAATGATTGATGACCTTGCAATCTACTGTGTTAGTTAATGCATATATAATAGCAATATTATATAACTCTTTTTATGTAAGAATATAAAGATATGCTGTAAATACATATTAAATCCACAAAGTAACAATTTTCTTGCTCATCTTGCTCATCTCTTTAATGCAAAACGTTTATTATCTTAAATACCTCATTGAGGTATTTAAAATCAATCAGAAATACGTACTCCTTCATCATCAGTCGGTGGATGAACATTTGGCACAAACTCGTCTGGTTCGGCAGTGTTTGAAGTATTACTTGGTTCATCCATGGTATCCCCTGTGCGAATTAAATTTCCTGGTGACCTTTGTCTATTGCTGCTTTTCATGTTGAGGCTACTTCCAGTACCACCACCACTACTTCCACTGCCTGTACTACCCTCTCCTTGAGAACTAAAACGAATATTTCGCAAACGTTAATTATTATTAAAATTTCTCTAATTCATAGATTTTAGAATTGAGAATATCATAATAAACACACAATACATATGTAAATAGATTTTGTGTGCATATGACTTTGTTGAAGAGATTGAGTTAAATGACATGCAATAAATAGCAAATTGTATACATATCTATTATACTAATAGAATCTTACATTGGGACATTACGCAATCTTGGAGTATGATCCAAGTTTGCTGTCGATTGTTGCTGAAGCAGTTGAGACGTCGAAGTTCTACTAGGAGATCCACTGCGCGAACTGTTTTTACTAGAGGTGTTCACCATCAAGCTTGCCATACCTTTGTTCTGAAGTCATCTATCTACTTTGTTTCGACAAGTTTACGTTAAACCTGCATACATGATAAATTACAGGTGTTATAAAAATGTGAAGTATAAAAGAATAATATGATTTTGTAAGATATTTTATAAAATAACATCTTTTATTAATCTGTTTATATCAATCAATATTTGATAATAAGCTTAAGCTGTAAAAAAATTAAGTGAAAAATAAGATTCTAATAATTTATATATATATATATATCTTTTTCTCTCTCTCAAAGAATTGAAAATTCATCTTATACCAAAGAGATTACTCATGTCTTTTGATATTATTAGATAAAACTTAGTATCAATGATAGCTCAGTAGTGGAGTATACGATAAGCTTTATCTTATTATAGTTTATTATGATTCATAGGCTTTTCCTTAGAATAAATTTTTAATGGCAAAACAAGCAAACTCAATTGCACAAGCTTATACATTTCAGCATGTATTCATTTACAATTTTATTCTATTATTGATATTTATACATTATAAATACTACATATTCATATTGCATATAGTATTTTTATCACTTTAATTGTATCAATTATTGCACTTTAATTGTATCAATAAAAAAATAAAGTGTAATAAATTACAGAACAAACACTCCACCATGGCTGGACCCTAATAGATCTATCTTGGGCAGTAATTTTCTCTAAGAGGTTACATTATCTAATTTACGCTTTAAATATACATTGAGCACAGAGAAACTAAATTTAGAATGTAGAATACTTCACGTAAGAAGAAATACATTTACATTTCGATTGGAGAAAAATTATTCTAACTTTGACCAAATTAGGCAGTGATTTAATTTATTTGAAAAATTATTTTGTTTATGTTAATACATAAATAAGTTCGTTTAAAAATATCATTGTATCTTAAAATATCTATATAAAGTTTTTAAAACACTCCCAATAGTAAAAAGTGCACAAGCATTTTTTTCTCAGTTCTACATCATATCACTGCATTAATTTAATCGTATTAACTGATGAATCATTGCTATTATCAATGCTGATTTGAAACTAAGATGCATGCTAAGGCTTATAGTCCAAACAATAAAAGTTTTGAAATTCTATATTCTTTGTTCATACTTTATATATATGTATGTATATGTATATATATGTTATAAAAAATCTAATATCAAAGTTTTCTGTCGGTATTCATA
>JANQDE010000029.1:374085-455161 GCA_037157785.1 Cephalotes varians
AGATACAATTACCAAAATAGGAATACACCAAATGTAAAAAAGATAAAATTAAAGCTGAACATTCTTCGAAGAAAATCATCTGATTTGAGAAATCGGAATGGGAATCACGAACAAACAAAAACAAATAACTGCGTTTCAGAACGCTCGTTAATTTTGCCAATTCGTGAATGACGAAGAACTCGTTTTGGCCCATACTTCGACGCAAACGTAAATCAAACTTGCCGATCACGTGGCTGACGAAAGTCTCGGCGGTGATCTTTAGACGGCATCTGGGTGGCAGGGCACAATTTCACTAAGCACCACACGTCCTGCGGTGACGGGACGCGGAGCGAGGGTAACACCGCGCCGTCACAGCTTGTCACGGACGGCGTATGCCGTCACTCGCCGCGTCCTCGGGTCGTTCCGGAGAAAAAGAAAAAAAGAGGTCCAACCTCTGGACTTCGCTCCTCGCCGCGCTCACGGACAGAGCGTGATTTTCGCCCGTGCGCGATCGACCTGTTATGCGGACGACAGAGTAGCGTGCGGCGACGGGCAGTATCGATGAAAAATACACAGGACCGTATTAATAGCGCGCGCTCGCAGGGTCGACGACGACGACGACTCCGCTAGTTCCTCCCCTACGTTTCTGCAAACAGAAGAGTTGAACTCGCGTTAAATAAATTCCTCTGTCGGTACAAAAAAGGGAGTAAAAACCACGGACAAAGATACAATCGGGGAAACGGTTTCGCGTTGTTCCACTTATAGAAAAAACGGCACCGGTCGAAATCACTCGTCGATGCCGCGAGGCGGAAACTGGCGAACGGTCCCCCCAATCGCGATTCTCATTCGCCTGAATCAGAGTGAGAAAAACGAAACGGCGGTACGGTCGCGCCGCGTCGATAGTGGCACGCGCTAATTAGTCCCCGATTATCCGTTCCCCGATATCGCGTCGCAATGCGGAGCTATTCGTGTCATAACTCTGGCTCCGACAGCGGAATTGAATCTTGGCAGGGCGCACGGCGCCGCGACGGCGTTGTCGCAACCGGCTCGAAAATACGCTGTCCAGCCGCGTATCGAACGTCAGGAGGCACAGGTGATTTCGCGAGCGGCGGACACGCGCGTCATTCCTCGGCCGTCGAAGCGAGGTCCTCCGGAGCTTCTCGTCCCCGATCTCTCGTCGCGTAAACAGAAAGTCGGACGGGCGCACTTCGGCGTGAAGCGCGCCGCGTACGCGAGGGAGATCGTCGGCCAACGTCGCGCGACACGGCGCGGAAATGCACGGACGGCGAAATGACACGCGCGTCAAATCGTACCTCGCGGTTCGGTCCCACGAACCAGGGACGCACTTTCTCGACGCAACTCGCCTCGCTCTCTCGTTCTCACGCGCGCACGCCAATCGTCGCCGCTCTCTCACCTCGCTCGCCGCGCGCGCAGCGTGGTATCCGCGGTATCCTACGCGACGTCGGGCGACGCACGAATGCGCGGCGCGTGGCGCATCGGCGCGTCCCCGTCGTCCGTTCCTCCGCTGCGTCGGGCACCCGCCTCTCGCGCGAGTCGCGTGTCCTCGCGCGCGCGTTCACGCGCGACAGGACGAGGTACAACGCGGGTACGGCCGCACCGTGACTGGCTCTATCGCTCGCTGCGTGACGACGCGGGCGTGTCTGGCGAGTCATCGCACACCGGCCGAACTCTCGCGTGCCATCGCTGTCGTGGCAAGGAGACACTTGGCGAGAGAAACGCTCCCGTCGACGGCGTCGACTCGTGCAGACTGATGATGGCCGAGATGAGTTGTATTAATGACTGCAGGAACGGCACTGGGCATTCCGGTGCCTCGAGATTCGTTCCTCGATAGATGTTTATAATGAGAAGGCGAGGATGCGATAACTTTTTGACGGTTTCAGTGAGTTTTGCACGTTCGCGGACAATGGGAGCGAATTCCTTTAATCTTAAGTTGCTTTTCTTTTTTAGCATATTTATGTATTGTTAGGTCAGACTGGAGATTGAGAGAGAGGGGAGAGATTGCAAATTGAAGATTAGAGTTTGACTAATCAGATCAATTTAATTTTAATCTGTTCGAATTGGTTACTCTGATGAGAATTTTTCTTAGAATTCCTCATATAATTTTTCGGAACTTTTATGTAAATTTCAGAATTTTTCAGAATTTCTATATAATTTCATAAGTTTTTAAAAAATTTCTTATATTTTTTATATGAACATTTTTCAAAAGTAGAGAAAGTCTACATCTTTTTTAAAATACTAAAACATTCTAAGATTTCTTGTTCTATAATTTCTGAAGAAAACTTTAAAGTATTTTTTCAGAAATCTATAAATTTAAAGTGATGGATTCTTAAAAATACGAAATATGATAAATTCCTTCACCAGGATAAATTCTAATCTCCAATTCGCAATTTTCAATCTCTAATGCATGATCTGATACAAGCTTATGGATACTAGACATAAAAAAATGTTATTGTACAGAAGACAGAATTCCTCGCAGTACTTTTCCTTCTCTCTGACATCTAATTATATACTTATTTCACTTCAGATGTACAGCTACAAAGAAACGAACGAGCGGCAGCCAGTTTTGGATTGATTAATCCTTGAATATCGATGCGATATCAGTCAAATGACGACGATTTGAACGAAAAATATAATCGCAAGATAACAAGCTAGCTTTACACGGAATTCCAAGAACTGAAATCGTTCTGTTTCGCAAAAGTGTTGAGACACTCACCTCTGTATCTTCGCACGAATCAAATTCGTATCCAGATATCAGCGCGGTATTCTCAGTACTCGCTAAAGTCGTTTCGAGTAACTCTGCTCCGATGCTCGAGTTCTAGAAAATAAATTGCCTAGAGCGACGAACGAATTCGGAGGCGTCGAAAGTGAAATTTGAATTACAAAATTGTCTTGTAAATGCAAATGACAAGTCGGCACGGAGAGTATTTGCAAACCTGAATGCAAGCGACGATTTGAAATCGTTCGAAATTGTGCAAAATTTATCTCTCATCGCTGCAGCTGATATTTGTCGACCGATCGTATTGCATCATGATCATTCTAGCTTAATTCTCGATAAAATTGCTCATCATTTGCTTGTCGCCCACGATAGTATAAAACGTGTCGCGTTGCGGTTGCGCTGGAACAGCGCAGAATGCGATAAGATGCGTCACTTATATCTCTATATCATTGATTAGACCGAAAGCGCTAGAAAATCGTTTCACGGATGATAAGAGAGCGTCCACGCTTTCCGGGAACGATGAATCAACCTCACGATGGACTCTTGTAGAATTTCAAATTCAGCCTCGAAATTCTGTTCGCTATTTTCTAGACTCTCATGAATGTGGAATGAAAGCGCGAGGATATGGCAAATACTAGGAATGTTTAGAAGATAAGACAAACTAAGAATAAATGTATGAACGAAACGAAAGCTTAATAATCTGTGATACGTTGGTAATGATTAAAAAGCTTGATTTTAATAAAATTAATGGGCAAATTTATTATAAAATTTATAAATTTATAAATTAAAATCAACTTTTCAATCATAATGTTTATAATAAAAGAAAGTAGAGTGTTGGGAAAATGAAACGTGATCGGTGAAGAGACTGAAACTTTCGAGTTCCAGAAGTTATTTTAGAAGTCAGGTTACTCGGATAAAAGCGGCACAAGTCAAGATTTCCAGTCGACCGGAATTGGTATTGTATTTCCAAAAACTCCAGTCTTATTTTCTTTCTGTTATTTCACATTATGGAGTCCATTACGAAGCGAGATTTCAACTAAAAGTAGCCGAGACAATCGTCGCTACAACTTTGTGTTTTTACAAACGGGATATACAAATCTACTACTAAAAGCGCAAAGAAATACAAGATAAATCAACAATTGGTTTCCTTGCGAAGAACAGCTCGCCATGCAATATCTTATCTTTTGATAAAGCATCAAGCTCTTTTAAATTTAAATAATTCACCCTCGAGAGTATAATAAAGGTTGTGTTTCAAAATTCATTGCCAGCGCTGAAAATTGACAATGCACGTAAACTACTAGTTTTTCAGCGCTGGCAGTGAATTTTGGAAGCTTCTCAGATCTCGATTATAAACGCTATTGTGAACGCGGATCCCAAATGCATCGACGCAGCGTCTAGAGATGTTCCTTAGACCCGAGTCCCATTTTCGCGTCGAATAATTATCAAAATAGTCCATAAGGTATAAAATATATACATGGACCAGTATTCATAGTCGTTTCTTACAAGTTCATCTTAAGACATGAACCAATCACAAAGCCGTATTAAGCATCTTAAGACATTACTTAAGACGATCTTGAAATAAGAACAGACTATGAATACCGACCATAAACTGTCTTATTCCAAATTGTACAATACTGACTAGGTTCGCTTATAAGCGATATAAAATCGCATTTAATCTAATTCTTAACCTAAGCCACAGGAACGTAGCGTTGCTGCCTTTCCGTTGTCATCCCATCTACCATTTGTTGTCGCTCAGTTCCTTCAGCTTATCCAGCAGCGCATTCCCGAAGGAGTTCCTGTACTGCGGACTAACGAAGTTCAGCAGGCCGTAGGGCGTCTCGAAGTGCTCGTTACCCGCGTTTGACGTGTCGTCGTGCCGATTGCCGACGATGGCGAAACCGGCGGCCGACAATTCCACGCAAAACCGCAGGCCCTCCAGCGTGATCAGGTTCAGGTAGATGACCTGGTTCGTGTTGGTTAGCCGCTCGGACACTCTCAGATCCTGCACGTGCCTTTTCACGTCGTTGATCACCGCCTGAGCCTCCAGCCTCCACTGCTCCGCATCCAGTATCCGATCGTCGTCCCTCATCACGCGAACGCGATTCTTCCTGGCCACGACTGAAATCGCTCTGACATCTGATACTGCAAACACATGACATTCTTAACATATAAAATCTCTATATTCCCCTATATCACTAGTAGCTATATATATAGTTACGATTTATGATATCCGTGTGTCTTCAAATGCCTTATAACACTCATATGAGATATGTGGAGTTTCTCTGCGATGTCTCGTGTCGTGTGACGTGGATTATTTTTAATTAGTGTTAAGATTTGATCATCATCAACGATTGCAGGCCTGCCGGAACGTTCTCGGTCTTCCAAATCAAAATTGCCATTCCTGAAGCGAGTGAACCACTTTCGAACTGTACTTTCACCTACAGCACTATCTCCATAGGCTATACAAATCTTTTTTGCTGTTTGTGCAGCATTTTTTCCTTTCCGGAAATAAAAGAGCATTAAGTGTCGAAAATGCACCTTATTTTCTTCCATTTTACTTTTAATATAAATACACTTAAAATTTGCAAATCAAAAAATTACAGAAAAACTTATTGAAACGTCACCTTTCAAAATGTGTACGTAGAGTCATATGTTTCATTGACGTTTGAAACAAACTCGCGTTCAAACGCTATCTATCGGAAAACGCTACGAACTTTTGTTCCAACCCAAGATATAGCAAGTATATCGTTTATTCCCTTTTTCTCCTAAAAAACTCTTAAATATATATCTATTAATTTACAATAAAACTTTTACATAAGAGAAATATTGTATAATTTTAACCTCATATCATATATATATATATTTTTTACATTTATTAAAAATACTTATTTGGATAATATACATAGTATTGATGATCACATATACTGGCTGGACATTAATAAAAATGGATACAATCATGAAGATGAGTATCATTTGTCGTACAAACTCGTTCGCTTCTTTGTGCAAATAATTTCCTTTTTTATCGCGCTCACTATTCCGCCTGTTCGTATGTATCGTCTATACTTAAATCACTCAAGTCTTCTCCCCAGCCATTAATGTCATGTTCTTCCAAAGTGGCACTTGACGTCTTCACGTCGAACATGCTCTTCGGCGATTGCACTTCCGAGACGTGTAAAATCTGCGTCTTCTGTATCACAGGCTCCATGTCCGTGAAGAAGTCGAATTCTTCCTTCGAGGATTTGATTACCTTTGAATTCTTTATGTCGAGCTCGGTAATGTCGGAAAGTACTAGTTTCTTTGAATACTTTGATCTCTCATCGCTCGACGGTAATTCGGGCAAAGGCGAGTCCGCGTCGCAAGGATCTTGTGCTTCCACTTGCGCGGAAGAAGCTTCTTCTTTGTCCGAAGGAGTTTCTTCTATATGACAATCTTCTACATGATGACCGTTTCCAACTTCTTGCGTTTCCCAATCTGACCAGGTGCACTCCTCCTCAGCAAACGAAAATTCCTTCTCTTTCTTATCCTCACCGCCGTCTGGCGACGGCCTCTCCGCTAAATGCACGTTATTCTCGTCTATATTCACGAAGACGGGCTCTTGAGTTAATGCTTTCCTAATGTCGTCGAGATTTTTGCTGCGAATCATTTTCTTGTTCGGCCGACCGTCTGCAAATAATTTCCCTCTGTTTCCACCGATAACCGTCGCCGCGCCCAAAATCGGCACTATATCAGCCAATGCCCTTAACGTGGCGCAGACGAGATCGTCGTTAGTGTCCTTTATCCCAACGAGTAATTCGGGAAGAATATGATTTTTTAATTCGTCCGCTTCGAATACATGAACGAACGAACTAAAATGGGACAGCAGCAGCAGACGAATAGAAACATCTCGAATGCAAAACATTTGCAAAAGTCTCGGTACTAAAATAGTCTTAAAAGTAGGAACTGAAAACAGACTAGTCCCCAAATCGTTTTTCTCATCTGCAAGAAGTATCAAGTATTTTATTGGGTCATTTGTGAAATGAAGATATTGATATGTATAACTGTTATATAAAATAAAGATAACTGAGCTTGCTAGATATGTGACAGATATATTCTAACCTTTGGGTTTAAAGATAAAAGGTAAAAGTTTTACTTGGGCAGTGCTATCCAACAAAACTATTCTGGAAAGAAGCACTCTGCCTAGTTGTTCAGCAACAACAGCCTCGGGATACATCTGTAATTGCTGCCTTAATTTCCTGAAAAATTACATATTTTCTATATATACAGATACAATTTTTATGTTACACAATATATATTTTAACAATTTTCTGCTTACGTGAAAAATTCTTCCCTTTCAACATCACTTTTTAACGGTAATTCTTCCAGAAATGCATGTATCCTTATAAATTCGTGAGTGAAAAATGAATGCTGCAGCACATTCAACAATCTACTTCTCAAACATGCATCCGAATTCTGCAGATTCTTTTTACAAAACTCTTTAAATTCCAACAAGTTTGGTGCTTCATCTGAAATCGATTAAAGTTTAATGTATTTTAGCATTATACACATACATTATTCGACAAAGACTATCTACGATATGACTTTTAATTTTTGTATACCTGTATCTTGTAAATTCTTCAGAAGATCTTCTGCTAGTACTCCGAAAGCGTACGAATCGAGTGCAGCGAGATTAGCAGTTTTAACTAAATCAGCTATATCTTCATTTGACGATATCGCTTTCTCATATCTGTAATTCTTTATTCGTTGATAATACGCTGGCGTTGCATCTGCGAATTTACACAGGCATTCCAGTCCACCCAATTTCCAATATCCCTCAGCGGTGACGTAAATAGAACTGCTGCATACGTTGTTATGTGACGCCAATGCGTTCTCGTGCAGAAATATTAAGGCTCGAAGGATACTGTGTAAACCAATACATATTTGCAGTATATTTTGCTTTTCGATAACTTGGATCAGTGGCCAGGCCTCTTCCGTAGCAAGAAAGAACTTGCTACCTTTGCTCCACGAAGATATATATTTCAGAATACAAGGATGCCGATGTAACATGAAATTCTAAAACATACATGTTAGACCCACTGCTTATTTTTTTTTAATTTTACTTTTTCGACATACATACATGTTACCGTACATAAAGAAATAGTCCATGTACAAAAGAGATATAATAAATAGGACATTTTTTTGACAAACATGGAGATGAGAATATTTTGATAAATAGTTCAAGAAACATGTATCTTTGTCTATCATTTGACTTAGGGGAATGTTTAAAAATGAAAAGGACAAATAGATGTTAACCTTTGCCGCTCGCTCCAACGGCGACGGTCTCCCAAACGTCGCTGCGAAGTGCAAGGACGGTTCGCTGATGAAGATCGACAGTCTCTGCAGGCTCGAGTCGTGCACGCTCGCATCGTAGTGCATCCAGTAGTCCGTCACCTCGACAGCCTTGTCTTCGATTTCGAGACCGCGCAGAGCGCTCTTTTCGTTCCCCATTAGTCGATCAACGCACACAGCGGCTACGTCGGATGCGGATCGCTCAGGAACATCGAGAGTGCGAGTCTCATTTGCACGTCCGCACGATTCAGTGACTTACAAAGTCGCCACTTGACAAACTCAGACAACGCCGAGATTTTTTTTTTAGGAAATTCCTCCGAGTGATGAATTGTGCGCCTTCAAGTTCTCCTTGAGATTATATAACGTTTAATTATCCCGTTATTCTTAGATCACTAATTTGGATAATCCTACCAATCTTTTTTACAAAATTACATTATTATGTTATTTTTGATCCTCCCATTCTTTCTCTCTCTCATGTGCCAAGGTGTCAATCAGTGTCACTTTCGACAGGTTAGGTCGAGAGAATTACTGCGATTGATCGATCACTCGCTCAGACCTCCGCGACATGTCTGACTTCTCATTAAAACCTCATCATCTATCATTTAATTACATTTAAAATTGAATGTATGTGTCATTTATATTTTAAATATTCAATTTATGTATTGTAGACGCAATCGTTGAAATAATTCTTACGCAGCAACATATTTTGAGTGTGACAGTAATAAATCGATATCGAATCGTAATGCATGTGTTACTTCGAGAAATACAAAATTTATATAATTCATCTTGTAAAATAACTTTTCTCTCTTTAAAGAAATATGCAAATATCGCGAACACTTTTTAGAAGCAGAGATCTTTCGTCTAGCTCATCGTACACACTCGTCTTCCTCATTTAAGCTTTAAATATACATGTCAGAGAGAGAAACTTCGCATATGTACTTCATATGTTACAATAAATATCAATTAAAAACGTTTTATTGTAAACTCGATATCTTCTAAATTGAAAAAAAAAAAGATTTCTTACTAACTTGTTTTACTGCTAATTATTTAATCAACGAAGACAAAGAATAAATGAACTGTTCAACAGGAAATATCTGTTGTATTGTTTCCCACTTCTACAAAAATTGTATAAAAACGAAGATAATCGATTTCTATAGTTTTTTCGTGAATGTGATCCTGTTTACTAAATTGCTTCATCAAGCCATGAGAGAACTTTGCGATTAAAGCTGTGAAAAAAGACAATTTTAGCGTAGTATATTATAATTTACAATATTTGACGTGTTAGAAAAATTTTATTGCAATTAAAATTAAGTATGTTGTCAGCATAAGATGTAATTCATAAGATTTATTTTTACGTTGTGAGATATAAACAAAGCAAATAAAATTAATCATTATTATCATTATTTTATTTCTGTCTCTTTCTCTCTCCTTTGAATGATTTTATCAAGTTGTTTCATATTCTGGTACTAGTGCCTTATATTGGTCCCTCGTAAATCGGTTCTTGTGCTGGATCTGTTGGAATAAACAAGTAATTCTCACAATATGCTAATAAATATTAGTATAAACAAGGAAAATAAATATTAGATGTACAAATGAATAATTCAAATTTTTTTAGACAGTTAAAAAATTAATTTAAAATTAATTAATTTTTCCACTTTTTTACGGTTATGTAATATTGCCATATGGCTAAAAATGGCACTTAGTTTGGCCGAACATAATCTTAAAAAGTATTCAATTTAGGCTGTGTTCTGCAATTACTGAAAATCTAGTATATAACAAAGCGCATCGGAACACGGAGCGTAAAAAATGATAACATCATCTTAAGTACGATCTTTGATATTTAACACAGAATCGTATATAGAAAGCAACGGTGAATATTTTGAAAAATTTGTTACTTTCTTTTAAAATAAATATTTAGTCGAAAAATTTGGATTATTTATTTATACACCTAATGATTGCTGAATAGAGATGCATTTTTCCTTACCCTGAATTAATTCCTTTTTTTTTAATATGGAGAAAATCCCATTTTCTTCAATTCTTCTTCAAACTGTCTTTTTTGTTCTCGCACCATTTGTTTTTGTAATTGTTTATTTACTTTCACTCGGCTGCTTGAAGAAAGAAACCTGTAGAAATCCATAATATCGTTTAATTTTTTTTTAATTAGTGATTACCCGGGAAAAAATGTTTCATATATAATTATGTAAAATTATATAAAATTATATACAATTATATATAATTATATATAAAATATGTCCATATATATATATATATATATATATATATATATATATAATTTTTTCCGGATATGCTTAAGATGGAATTGTCAGTTTTACCGATTAAACGCGATTATTTTTCCAATATTACTTTTTTTTATCGACACAGAATTATAAATCCTTTTCCCCAATTAAAATATAGACAATAATGTAATCCAAACCGATCGATTTTATATAAAAAGCAAAAAAAATTCGAAAATTACAATTTTGATATCGACTTTTGACGTCAACTCGTAACATCATTTGCTTAATATAAAAGTCTCATACTTTGTACATATAAAGCCAGCGGCACACGATGCTTGTTTTCTTGCTGGATCGCTTGCGTTTTAGTAAATTACTAAAATTGCACCAAACAGAAGGCAGAATTTCTAGTAACTTAAAATGTAAGCAATCCAGCAGGAAAACGAGCATCGTGTGTCGCTGGCTTTAATTATTAAGCATTTCACGCAAATCGCAAAACGTTACAAGTCTTTTCTATTCAGTTTAAGTTGTTTTTCCTGCTTACAGAAGAAGGGTGAATTCGTTTATGCAGTCACTGCTGCAGAAGGTATCATTTTATCTTTGTTTATGTCCAATGAACAATGAAGATAAAATGATACCTTCTGCAGCAGTGACTGCATAAACGAATTCACCCGAAATTCTACATCTATTACCAGACACTCTGTATATGTGTGCGCCGTGTCGCACACACATACACACGCACGCACACACACTACGCAACATGATTAAATCACACACACACACACACACGCACGCGCGCGCACACACACACATACACACACACAGCGCGCGCGCGCGCACGGCTGTGTGATCGAGATTTATTCATAATTTGCATAATTATTAATATACCGAATAGTCTTTATACTTTTAATACAATTTTAATATAAAAAAATATATTAATTATGATGTTAAACTCTATTATACTCATACATATATGTGGCAAAATAATAGTGGCTAAAGAAACTATACGAATATTAGTTTTCATGCACGTTCATATATAATTCTTTAATATAATAATTCGCAATTTCGATTGAAAATGTGTGATTCTAATCGCAATATCATCTATTATGAAATTTTTGAAACAAAACAAATGAAACAAAATCGAAATTGCGTGCGTTTTGGCAAATATAAAAAAATTTTTTTTTCATACGTGCAAAAATGATAGTTCCAGTGTCCAAGTAGAGAAATAAATTCTTCATGATATGATGGATGGCGTATGTATGTCGACAAGTCACATTTTATGCACTTGGCCTCGTTGCCTCTTATGACGTATCTGTCCAGTACTTCAGATCCCTTTTCCGTATCCCGCATGTTTGCCCATACGTACGATTTCTCATTGTGATATAATTCCAAATGGTTTTGTAAAACATACGCACCATAAGTGAAGTTAACACTTTTTTGACACTTTCTACATACTCCCTTACAAACATCTCGCTGTATGTTAAACGCTTGCTGTAATTCGAGCCGGTTTGGATGCTTATCTAGTTTTATCATTTGATGTTCCGCACATAGGAGTATGTCAAAATAATCTGTTTTATATCTATAATCAGGCACTCTGTACATGTGATCGAAGTGATCAGCCGAAAGACGTGAACAGCACGCTGAGCAAAGAAGACATTCCTCTAATCCAAAATTTTCGGCTACATCAGCGATACTCTTCAGTGTCCAGTCAGGATAATGATCAAAAGACAATGTTTTCGTTCCATCCATCCTGTATCACGGATCACTTAATATTAAATATATTTAATGTGTAAAAAGAAGTATTTTCCTTTTTTAAATTGCTTGTAGAAGGTCTAAGGAAGCTATGGAGAAACTTCTGTAATGGCTTCTACCCACAGGAAGTTCCAGTGTTGCTAGACGAGCCGCTTTTCTAACGCATGCGTAACAATAGAGACAGTTAATCCAGCGACGGATATATGCAGGTACCACGCTGCCATGAACGAAAAATTTTGGAGGGCTGCAATAAATGTTCATTGAATGTTAAAGAAGAATAAAATGATTATGCGCATAACGCATTAAACGGAGTGCATTCATTACTTCATTTATACATCAATTACTTTTTATAATTGAATTTGTACACATATGCATATAAATCCTAGTTGCAACTGGAATTTCAAGAAAGTCTATGAGTGCATTCAGCGGATTCAACAGTTGAGTGAGCGCTTAATGACTATTACCTGTGATTGGAATAAATTTTTAGATCCACGAATTTAGATAGATGAATCTAGCAGAATATACCAATAGCTGAACGCTCACTCAACTGTTGAATCCGCTGAATGCACCCTATGTAATTGTTGAAAAAAGGGCTCCGGTGGTACATTTTTTCTTACGGTAGTGGTGCTTTGCTGAGGTTTCGTTTCATGCGCGAGAAAAGCAACCCCTCTAGCAACAGGAAGCTGCCATAGTGATTGGCCATCGCGTTGCCGCGTTGTCACTGGGTGAATTCGTTTATGCAGTCACTGCTGCAGAAGGTATCATTTTATCCTTGTTTACGTTCAATGAACAATGAAGATAAAATGATACTCTCTGCAGCAGTGACTGCATAAACGAATTCACCCACTTTGCCACGTCTTACGTGCAGGTGCTGTAAGAATATAAATATTTGACGTGTACATATTTGGGTGAATTCGTTTATGCAGTCACTGCTGCAGAGAGTATCATTTCATCTTCATTGTTCATTGGACGTAAACAAAGATAAAATGATACCCTCTGCAGCAGTGACAGGAGGGGGAAAATCGCTGTGGTGCCTGGTGAGTGTTTCTAGAGATGCGTTCCGTTTCATTTAATCTTTCTTTTTAATGCCTTTTATATTTGAGAATATGCGAGTCATGAAATGAGAAAGAATGAAAGTACATACATGAAAAAAGATATCGAAATTCTCCTATAAACCGAAATAGAAATAAACTAAATTAACTTAATAGGCTTCCTTGCGATATCTCGCTTCTAATATGAACCAAAATTTTCTCTTAGCGAAAAGGTGACTTCCATTCAGATGAAAAAATATATTTTTCTATACATCTTGTATATAATGTTAAATGTATATTTAATGTTATGCATTCGTATATAAGTAGTAGAGTGAATGTAATATATTTAAATTAAATGCGTAATATATATATATTTTTATAAAATACCCTTATTATCCATTATCAGTGACACATCGACGATCAATTAAAGATCTTATGGAATCTTTTTTCCTCCAATTTGCAAGATGATGCGTTCTCAACATCCAGTTTTGTGCTTTTCCTACACGCTGAAAAAAACATGCTGCGTACACGCAAGTAGCCAATCAAATATCCTTTTAAATAAAATATTTGTTAATAATTGAATTATCTAGTGGTGCGAGCAGAGGTGGTGGCAATACATCAGGCCTTAATGATTAGAATGCAACTTTATTTTTTATTTCGTTTCATTTCATTCCATTTTATCTTTCTTTTTAATGCCTTTTATATTTGAGAATATGCGAGTCATGAAATGAGAAAGAATGAGTTAAGCTATTATCGACAGCGTATTTTAAAATTGCAATGAAAAAAAAGAGCCATGGTAACGAAGAAAGAATGAGAGCGGCGCAGTATATTGACATGCATAATTTTACACGCTTAATTTTACGCGAATTTTTGTCGAATCATTATTGAAAGACACGCGAGAAAAGCAATCGCATGAGATTTCATCAATTATTCGTTTAATTGTGAGATTAATCTGCACAAAATATGCGCTTTCTTTAACAGAAAACTTCAACTGAATCAATTGTTTTAGTTCACGTAGATTCCAGATACGCCGAATATGCAGTCTCCGTGTTATGTAATTTTTATTAGTATTAAGACATAAAAATTGCTATATTGAATAATTTTGTTAATTATCAAAAATCATATTTTAAAACCAGATCAATTCAGATTGATTCGATTCTACAAAAATTATTTGCCACTTATGTATTTTCTAATTAATATAATTATCTTTTATATGAAATATTATCTCAGTCATTGTCGTTCTCTTTTGCAATACCTTTTATTATTAAAAGTCTTTTTTCATTAATTTCCTTGCCTATACAGTTATCTGTTGGGTTATATCAATTAACTGTATAAATAGTAGCAAATTACCGTTTACTATTTTATTTTCACGTTTTGCACGTAGGTGTATAAGTAATGTTTGTCATATTTCTAACTACAGATAATAATTACAGGCGCCCTGCGATGGGTAAACGGGTCTGTCATATTACTTTCAATTTCATTACTTGCGTTAATACTTAAGATATTAAATATCAGAAAACATAGAAAATCTTGTTTTTACAATAAAATATCAACAATTCCACAACATATTGCCATCAATGGTAACAATCATACATAAAGATCACCTGTTGACTTTTTCCATCTTTTTCCACTAAAAAGCAAAGATACGATAAGTCCGATAAAAGCAACACTCTAAATAAATATCTCGCATCCTTATACATTAAAATACATGGTCCTATGTATAGGTAAAAATCATTAAAAGTATTTCAGCATCGTTGTAAGACGACCAATCGCTGTAATACGACAGACCTGTTCATATCTATATGGTTGTGATATAAACAAAATTCGCATTTAAGCTATAATAGATGTCGTTAAACAAATTTTAATAAAATTCATCGAGAATATCCTACGAGACATACCCATACATCTGAATGTATTTCTTCCATTTACTTACTCTTTTTCTTCACCTTCATTATCCACCGAGTATACACGTGCAATAATAATAATAATTAAAATGATAATATAAAATAATAATAGTAATAGCAATTGTACTAATAGTAATAGTAGTATCTGCAGCAGCAGCAGTAGTAGTAGGTGATAGTAATAAAAATAGTATACAGTAATAGTTATAAACGTAATAATAATCGTAGTAATAATAATAGTGATAGTACCAATAAGAGCAATAGTAGTGATAAACGATATATAACAATAATAGCTATAATAATAACGGATATTAATTAGTAGTAACGGCAATAGTAATATAACAATAATATAGCAATAATAGTACAATAAAAGATAATAGCGACGAATAATAATATGAGTAATAATATAAATTGAGACAATAATATACGAATGATAATAGCGGCAAGTTGTAATAGCAATGGTAATAGTCATGATAATAAAATCAGTTCTTTAGATACATGATATATTAGATAATGAAAAAATAAAACAAATGCTGAAAGGAATAGAATAATAAAAATCATAAAAATTCTATCAAAATTAAAAAGAGAAAAAGTAAGAAAACGAGACAATCGTTATCACAGTACTATTACTGCTGCTGCTACTGTTACTACTATTGTTACTATTATTGCAATTATTATTAAAGCTATTATTAATACTATCATTATTACAATCGCGTTTACTACAAACACCAACTATTACCACTGCTACTTCTACTCCTACACTACTGTTACAATGCTGCTGACAATAATGATCCTGCTGCTGATGATGCTAATGATCGAAGTGGTAGCCATCGTGGTAATGATGCTTACGACAGAACTCGAGTTCTTCAGTACTCGTATATTGCGCTAATATAACCAATCGCTCTATTATATTATTGATGTAATTTTTTTTTTAAAGAATATAAATACATTTGAAGTTTGTACCGGCAAAATTTCAATGTATTTAATTATTTATATAGAAACACAAACGCCATACATAAGCTAACAAAAGTAATAAGTAAGGACATATTGCAATAGCATACCATACGAGTACTGGAGAATTAAGCAATAACATAAAAGAGAAGCATTTACTAATGATTTTTGAGACTTCAACAGCATTTTTTTCCTTCTTTTTTTAATATTGTATACATTGCTCGCGCTACTTGACCAAGGATTCAATTCTTTGTAACACGAAAGGAATTGTAACCTCATGTCTAATTCAAGCAATTCGTGGCATCGGCATTACCTCGATTTACATTATACTCGTCTCTTAATAGTTTTCCTGAAGTTCTCAATGGTTCAGAGAAAAGATATCAGAAGAGTGAAAGGGAGTAGTCGCAATCTTTATCCTCTTTCTAATCGATATTCTCTAAATTCATTGAAGTGTTAAATTTTTAACAAGCCTACGTATTAAGAGTGTCTCTTCCTCTAATACATGTTTCTTCTCTATTCACATAGACATCACGAATACGACATGAAAAATTCTCAGAGTTCAAAGTGGTCGTTAGTACGACTGGCAGTACATCGTGTTTTCTTTTGTTTGAAGTTTACTTCGTATCTCAATAGCGCCTCGACTTCTTTCGTAAAATCAAGGCGTAATGGGCATGGCCATATTTATCTTTGCTGAATAAATCTGGCAACGGTAGACTCTTGTGAATACTACTATTTATTTTCATGGGCTTTATCTTTATAACAAAGCTTTAACTGCAACGAAAGCAGAGAATATACAATCCTTTTCGTACGTTGCGATAGTAGTAGTTTAGATTGCGGTTCGGTTCATCCAACATAATCTTTCTAAGCGTGAAAAGGCGCGATATAATTCATATGGCTTTTCACGCTTCACAAGCAATACCTTATATACCTAATGATTGAAACTCGTCGTGAATGAAGCTAGATCATGATAATATTTGCGCGATACCTATATAAACAACAGTTTCTTATTTCCGTCGTGCAAATTTCACCACGATCTCGCATCATCGACAAAACGATCAATATACATGGAGCTTTTCCTTGTCGCAATACATACGGGCGACAGTCATGCTTAGATCAGACTCGTAGATATCATCCTAATCGGTAAGTGATTCCGCTTCTTATTGTTCGGATAAACGGAGGACTTTATACCACCGCTTGTTTTAGTCCTTTCGAATATGCTATATACGAAATTGCAATAATTGTAACTTTTCTTGATTACTTGCGCTCTCTTCTCCCTCTCTTTATGACGTGATCAAGAAAACGTGCATCGTGCGTCCTAGGACATGCAGTATCGTTTAGCGCAGCCTGATCCTGATCTGGATACAGAGAGATATACATATATAAAGTCCGTGTAGATTTCTTTCATCTCACTTCCCACAACCTCACAAACATGACTCCTTAACGATACAGAACATTTCATTATGCGACTTGCATTTATAATCAATTAATTAACATTCCACTCGACGACGGCACATATTTTTTCTTGAGTCAAGTATTCAAACATTACACGACAATTTAAATGTGTCACTTTTTCAAGCTTTTTGTAGTAGTATCAATTTGCGCTGATTAACTTGTCGCCATTCTTAAATATGTTCATATATATATATATATTCGATATTACTTAATAATGGAAATGCTTAATAAACGTCTTTTCGACTGCAAAGACAGTAAGTTTATGCTGTTAGAACTAAAGAACGGGAAAGGTGCGTACAGATAATGTTACCTTTCTACAAGTTCTTTTTTTCGATACAGCACAAAACTCAAATTTTTAATTAATCTATTTAACTGCTAGTCGATTATATAAGCACGTGATTTCGTAGATAAACGAATTCCGTTGTGACACTGACGTGCTTTCTTCGTCAATAGAAAAGCACGTTAGTCTTTGCCCTTATTTTTCGACGAGATTATATCAAAGGTTTAATCAAAGAAAGGTTTCCACAATATGGAAGAGCAAGTGTGTTCACCCTCACGAATATTCACGTTCACTCGTTTTGTTGATTCACTTCTTCCTTATTGTTATCACTATCTTGTTGATTCACATTGGGCTTGTTACTCCCAGGCTGTGTTCCAGAAGGACCATCATTCATCTTGTCATTGTGGTTATCAGATTTGTCATTGGAATCCATTTTAACGTTTCCTAGACAAAAAAGATAGAGTTATTAATTATATTTTAATCACATATAGATTGCTCATACATGGAAATTAAATATATAGTTTATATATATATTTTTTTCACAAACCTTGTGGTGAGTAATATTGTTGCTGCATCTTCATGTTACGTTGCTGCTGTTGTTGTTGATGTAAATTCGGTCTGTGACGGTTAATTTGAGCTTGTTGCTGCTGCTGTGTTGGCATACAAGCAGGCTGTTGTTGCGTGGGATTATTCGGATTTGGACCCGGTGCAAATGGCACTACGGGTCGTTGTATTGGGGGTGGATAACGTTGTTGCGATGGTTGGATACCAGCACGAGGCGGCATACCCATTCCACGTACATTCTGTTGTAAAACCTGTAGATTAATACACAAAGCTATATTGTCTCACTTTTCATCTGTGATCAGATGAAAATAATAACCTTTATATCTTTTTTATTTTAATTGTAACAATATAAACGAGTTTATTCAAGAATTCTTTGCTCATGTATTATATAAAGTGATATCATATTTAATCTAGATCTTATTTCTTTATTAATGATGAAAATGTATACAAAATGTGTGTGTGTGTGTGTGTGTGTGTGTGTGTGTGTACATATATAAAAAAATGAGAGAAAGATTCCTAATTATATGTGTATCATATTAAAATCATATTATTTAATTTTCAATGGCACTTTATAACATAAAGTAATTAATATTAATAATTAAATAATACAATAATTAATATTAATATATGTTACACATGTAAATAAATTTATTTTTTCCTAAAACAATTAGATGGTATTCTTTGAAGGTATCAAGAAAGATGTGTTCTAATTCTCATCTAAATTCTTACTTAATTGTGTGAAAAAAGAAGATAAATTTATCTAAATACAGATATTCTAAAATGCCATATAATTGTAATGCTTATATAGATATAGGATGATTTAATTATATTTCGATACTCTGAGAGACAAGTTTAGAAGTTTAGTTTCTTTTAGAGTTTCTAAAAAAAATTAAAAATATTAAAAATAGAAAATGTTTAAGCTTTATTTTCCGATTTAAAATAAATAAATAATATTCAAAATATCTGCAAAAGCACATGTGGCATATTTTACAATCATAATATATATTAATTATTTGTACGTTACAATCGAAGACATATCAAACATTTTCTTTAATCTATTGTAACGTAAAATAAAGCTTCAACAGATTCATATAATTCTTTTCTTATCTTGAATTTTAAATTCCCATAAAGTATTGACATATAACTAAGAATTTTATATATGTGTATTCAATTAAATAAATACATGCAACATTTTAATGAGATAACTTTAATGAATAAATGGTACATACGTAGTTATTGTAGCTGCTTACCAGAGCAGACTGACTAACGCCCTGATATTGTTGATATTTGTGATGTTGTGTAGGACTTGGCTGTGGTTGTTGTGATGAAGATTGCTGTTTGCAATTTCTTGATTTAGGTGATGGTATCTGAGGAGCTACAATTAGAATATTAAACTAATGTAGTTTAATGGATTGTATAAACTATTTTTGTTTAATAAAGTATAATATAATATTGTATAATATAATAAATTTTTAAAGAAATCATAATTCATGTAATTTAGATAAAGCTTCTAAAGGCTAAAATTATTTACTTGTTTCGATTATTTTTGAAATTGATAATGAGCTTACATGAGCTAAAAACTGATGCAAGCACATCCTGTTGATTTCCTGATGGGCTTTTTAATTGTCTGGGCTGTTCCTGTGGTTGGTGCTTACTAAGAAACGTAGGTGCTGCATTTCCTGGACCTGGCAAACCACCAGTGGGATTGCGAAATTGTTGAGCTGCCGCGGCTATTTGCAATCCTGAACTGGATAGGAAGCTGGGGCCATAGTTCTGTAGACCGACAGGGGTTGCACTACCCGTTGCCAGACTTTGACTATGTTGACCAAATCCTTGCAGACCATAATGAGTTCCAGTTTGTTGAGTAGCACCACCGGATTGATAGAAGCCTGTTTGTGATCCAGGAAATACATCTAAAATATATTAAGTATATTAAAGTATAATGTTGAGACACATACATTCACAAATGTAATGCATACATTGTACATCTATTTTTATAATTATATTTTTTTATATAAATTTTTATAAAATTTATATAAAATTTTATAAAATAGATCTATTTTTCTGTAATTATAATAAATTAAATAAATTAAAAAAATTTACTTGTCTGTTTTTAATAGCAATATAAATTCATTTGTAAATTTATGATAAAATATATTAAATTTACCAGCGGATGTAGCGCTGTAGTAACTGTTAGATGCTTGTACATTTGGACCTGGTCTTTGCACTAATTGCGAATTGCTCATGTAACTACCGCTTACACCGAGTACTTGATTTGGGTCATATGGTATATAAGCCAACTGAAAAAAGATAACATTTTGTCAAACACTACACTATTTATTTGAATTTATTATATCATAATGCATCTTATAACGTAAGATCATACCTGATTAGGTTGAGGAGCAGATGGGGTCTGGAAATGCGGAGCTTTAGTTCCAATTGCTCCAATTGGTTGAGACGATGGTTTAACACTTGCCGACATTAGAGAATTTGACGATGAACTGATTAGTACCGTATTGGGATTATTACTGAGCTGCTGATTCTGTCCGAATGGCGGAGCAGCTGCCGCAGTCTATCAAGAGAAATTAAAGATTAAACTATTTCCCCATTGTAATATCTGTACTGGACAAAATAATGATATATATTACTTTTATACTTTTTATTACTTCTATACATTACTGTTATATATATGTTATATATTATGTACCGTAAGAAATATATATTGAGTATATCAAAAATTTAATTTAATTGTATAAAAGACATTATAAAAAATTGTACGTACAATGCGATATTGGGATAAATTGTTTTGATACATCTCTGGCGTGGGCGCATTTGGCGCATGAGGTGGTGGTGGTGGCGGTTGCTGCAAGTACACATTTTGTTGGCTGAATGAGCTTTGGAGAGACGGAGCGTATGGCGCGTACTGCGTAAACGGTGATCGGCTCTGATCTAATTGAAATGCTCCATATAAACCGCCCGCTTGTGCTGGTAATTGTCCCGAGCCTGTGTTGAATAACACTGCTGGTGGCGATGGTATGGCTGACATGCCACCGTATTGAGCTGCCTGTGAACCAGGATATTGCGGAAATTCCTAAAAAAATTATTCCTCTTAATACTTGGTATCTTCTATTAATTCTTGAATATAAGCAATAAGAACGCAACACACCTGATAGTTAATATGTGAGGGCTGTCCTGTAGAATTGAACGGAGGTGGACTTAAGGGACCTTGGAGACTAACAGGAGGATGACCGATGGGACTCTGACCAGCTCCGATGGGACTTGGCCCAGGCACAGTAGATCCTGGTTGCGTACCACTGCTTCCTGAAGACTGTTGCTGCGGCTTCACCTGCGGGGGAACCAGCTGCGCATCAGGCAAAGAGTCAGCATCTTCCCACAAGGGACATTGTGTTTCAATATTTAGTTTATATACATCATGTCAACAGGACATTCTCAATAAGCATTTGTTAGTTTCAAATGAAAATCATTCGCAAATCTGCTTTAAAAATCTGGTGAAAATGAACAGGTCTATTACGTCGTAGTAATGCACATACCTTATTTTGTAATCAATAAACCTTAATCAAGCAAGAAAGACTAATAATGATAATGAATAATGATGATAGTAAGGGTATCATAGTAAATACAGTAACACTAATATAATGATAGTGATAATAATAAAAATGGAGATGATTTCTGTTAAATCGATATTGATCATTGACTGAGTGGCTGACTGAATACTTTTTGGCCGAAAATGTTAGCCACTTACCTCTCTCATTTTCACCACACTTATTAGACAGAATTTTTCAAACACAAAAAGGGAAAATATTAAAAAAAACAATTACGACAATAATAACATAAGTAAATAATGGAGTAAATATTGGAGTAACTTTAGTGACATGATAATTCCATTGCATGCACAATAACATGAAAAAATATTCGCAAAATGATTTCTCACCTTGCAAACATTCGTAGACGTTGTGATTTCACTTTTTATATTGCTCTGGTTGTATTGCTGGTGAGGGCTGTAGTCGACGTCGCCGCTTTCAAACGCCTGCGGGAAGCTGGTCGCGCTACTAACGACACTGGTGCCGTCCTCGTGTTCAACCACGGTCGGCATCGGTGGTGCATTTTCCCAAACTTTCTTCACGGATGCGATTTTAAGATTGAGCTCCGCAGTCGACGGTGATATCGTGCTTTGACCACCAGCCATGTGCATGGAACGTGCCATGCCCAGACTCTTGTTCTTATCATCCAATTGTGAAAGCTCAGACTCAAAGTTAAAGTCCAATTTCATGTCGGCATTGTCTTCGTTTTTATTAAACGACAAAGACATTTGGATGGGTTCCTGGTTCTTGTCTTTGATCAAATCGTTCGGTTTATTGGAAAATGCAACGGAGAGCGCTGGTTGCTGATGCTGCTGGACTTGATTGCCTTCTTCTTCTATTTCCGCACGCTTTTCAGCTCGCTGTTGCGTCTTGATGTGATTCGAAAACTTGGATTTCACCGCCAGATCTGTCGGTCCGGTCTTAGTTGTCTTTGAATAATTCGTATTCTCAAAGATTAAAGTCTGTACGGGAGGTGAAGACACATCGGACACATTCTTTTCCGTCAGAGGCTCCTTCAGGTTCTTCCCCGTCTTCTCGCCACTCGGTGAATTTCGTTGACTACTGTGTCCAGAGTTAGCCTCGTTGCCTTCGTGACTGTGATCATTTTGAGTTGTTAAACCAGACATCAGTTGAATGTCCGTAGGAACCGCAGACGGAGAATTCGAGCGCAATTGGCTCGTAAAAGGTTTATCCCAAGCATTGACTGCTGGTGGAGGAGCAGGACTGTTAGAAGAGTCTTTAGCGTAGTTGTTGCCAGAGCTATTCAACTTGCTCATATCGCTCGCATCGGTTGTGCACAACTGTTGCTGCTGTTGCTTCACGAGACGTTGGAATCGCGGCGCAAGTCTTGGATTTCGAGAATTTCGACTATCGTACTGTTTCTGCGGTATATTCGCTGGCTGCGGGATATTCTGGCCAAGTAGAGGCGGTATATTTTGTACCTGCTGCAGAACTTGCTGTGATCCATTCGATTTCGATTTCGAACGATCACGTTCACGGTCCTTCTCTTTGTCTCTTTTGACAGGCTTCACTTCCTCCTTCAGATTATGTCTGGATTCCTTCACGTTCTTCTTCGAACGCACCTCTTGGAAACCGTCAGCGTCTACTTTATCTTCCGCTGCAACACTTGTAGCGTCCTCGGTACAGCTGTTCGTTTCAATCTCTGAATCCATCAACTTCTTGTCTTTCGTCTGAGACTTCTTATTAAGATCGTTTAGCGCCTGATTTACCAGATTTGGATCGCTCAGCTTGATTTCATCAATACGATTAACCATGCTATCTTTGTTATTCGGTTTATTTGCGACTGCGCTGTTAGTCGAACTCTGACTCCTGGATCTTCCTCCATTCTGTATTTGCGTATTTTGCATCAGAGGCGGTATATTGTCGGCGTGATTTTTTTGACCGCTAAATCCGACATTCTGTAGATTCCGCTTCTCCGCTCCTGGGGCTCGCGATGCTGGATTGGAAGACTTGGGATTTTTCTCTCGTTGCTCTCTAGTATTTACTAACTGCTCGTTTCTACGGGAATGCACGTTAGCGCCGATAGCATTTTGGCTTGCTTGAATGGCTCGTCCACCAAAGTGCTTGTTGCGACTATTACGAGACTCTTTGTGATCTTCTATATGCTCTTCGCTATTTTCCGAAGTGGTTTCCCAATCTTCGTTGCCTACGTCTGTTTGCGGCTGCTTCGATACAGTGCCACTGCTGCCGCGTGAACGAACTTCGCGGCTATCTCTTCCCTGAAACAACCCATTGTCGCATCGTTTAAAGAGATTCCAATTCTCATCTCATATATACCTTTTATAACAGATTGATTAGAGAATTAAAAATTGTGAGCGAAACAATACGGGATGAAAAATCCATTTCGAAACTATTTTAAAATTAAATTAAAGCTCATAAGATTAAAGCAATATAAATATTAATCTCAAATCTTAAATTACATTTGTTAACTATTGTATTTATATCTTAGAGTTATATGTATATATTTCTTGTTTAAATTATTAATAAATAAAAAGTAAATAAGATATATCAGTAAATTTAGAAATTCTATATATGTTATGTGTATAGCATGAAAAAACAAAATGTAATTATACATACCCTCCTACTTCCACTACGAGTTCTCTTAGAACGTGATTCTTCCTTTCGCATTTGCGCTTTTTGGGACGAAACATTGACGACTTGATTTGCGTGATTTGCTTCTTGTTTATTACCGGACTGTTGAGCTTGTTGACTCGGAGACTTATTACGTCTGCCTGTGATACCCGCTGTAAGTGCCTGTTGCTTCGCGATTATCTTGTCATCAGTAGACTCAACTGGTGCAGATTGTAAGAGATTCGCCTCTTTCTCCGAAGTCGGAGTCGGTGGATTTTGCCGTCCGGCAGTTTGTTGCTGATGCTTCTCGTCCGTATTACGTTCCGACGAGAACGGACTCTTACTGGACGGCGGTCCGTAGCCTTCCATGCGACTGCCCGTGGCCGTATTCCGGATACGGAAACCACCTCTGCCGCGACGAGATGGTTCACCTGATGGCGCGAAAGCCTCGTGGCTAGGCTTACCGTCGTACGTTCTTTTCTCGCTGCGAGTTTGAGAATACTCGGTGCCGCGCTTGTCGTCTCGTCTCGATACTTCACGATTGCGCTCCTCCTTCTCGATCTTTTGAGACGGTTTCGGAGAGCGAGCCGATCGCTTGTCCTCTTTTCCAGATTCGGTGGAGCCGGATATCTCATCAGCACTGTTCTCGGAATCGGTGTGCCCGTATGAACCACTCTTGACAGACATTCCGGCTTTGCCGGTAGGTCGTGGTCCACCTCTTCGTCCTCTGGATTCCGGGCCACGCCAACCGCGAGTATAGACGCTGAAGGTACCTCCCCACTGACGTCCACCTCGGGATTCCCGAATTCTAGAACTGGAGCCACTGCTGCTCGTTCTATTGCGCGTACTCTTTTCTCTCTTATCATCCTTGACTTGTTCTTTGGCATCCTCGGTAACGGTTTCCTCTCTCTTTTCTAAAGCGGGCTTATCCAACAAGCTCTGTTTAATTTCATCATTTTCTTTACCATCTTTAGCAGCTTCTGCCATCTTCTCCTCTTCCTTCTCGAAAGTCGGTGATATTGCATCAGCCCACGCCTTTGGCGAATTATCACCCCTCTCGATCTGTCTGCTTTCTGGAGCACGTTCTGTTTTCCTATTCCATACATCCGTATCCTTTTTCGTCTCAGAGGAAATTTCTTTTGGTTGTTCTTTCTTCTCTTGAAGCTCAGAACTACCTCTCTTCAACTGAGTCAAACTGCGCTTCTCGTTCTTCAATTCGTCCGCTTCGATCTTCTCTTTAGTAACTGGACCGGGCGGTTGTCTTCTATCTCTTTCTCTTTCCCTTTCCCTAGTTTCCTCATGATACAAATCTCGTTTCTTCTCCTCATAATCTGACACTTCGTTTACCCAGGAACTGCAATCCCGTAATTTATGCAATTCATCATCGCGCAAAGACGTTTTCGATTCTCTAGAAGTGCGACTGTCACGCGAGTCCGGTCGCTGAGGACGTTCGTTACGCTCTTCCTTCGGTGCGTCGCGACGACTTTCGAGTTGTCTGTCTTGTCCCACATTGCGTTCGTCACGCCACTCCGCATTCTCAGAACGCTCCCTTTGTTCGCGTTCTCTTTCGTCGAAAGAATCCTACAAAATCAAAATTTTTGAATAATATATAAATGAAATAAACCAGTCAATATAAATGTTGATCAAATCTATGGTATAAATTGATTTCATTTCATATTTTTACCTTCGAATAACTATCGTAATCCTTCTTTTCTTTGTCGCGCACATCTCTTACATCTCGAGCATCACGACTGGTAGGACGAGAATCTTTGACATCACGACCGTCTCGGTTATCACGATTATCACGACTGTCACGAATATCTCGATTATCTCTTGAGTCTAGATTCTCTTTCGAGTCTCGTTCTTTATCGTCAAAATGTCTTTCACGTTCCCAAGAATCACGTGGATGCCTGTCGTCGTACTCATAGTCTCTGAAATTACGGCTGTATTCGTCGTAATAACTACCCGGCTTGCGGCTATCATAGGACCGATGCGAAGAATGCCGATAACGATCTTCTCTCGACGGTGGTGCACCGCGATGATCTCGAGACGGGGGTCGTTCATCATCCAATGGAGCCGAAGCATCCGAATCAGTTCTATTACGACGTTGTGATGGCATGGATTGCTTCATACCACTATCTACTAATACAAGTTTCACTTAATATAATGTACAGTTTTTTAACAATTTCTTATTAGAAAAAAACAAATAGTGATTAAACAAATCTTAAAATAAGTTATGGAGAAATATTAACATATTAAAAATCATTTTAATTTAAGATACTATTATACCAAATTTTTAGTCAAATTAAAAGAAAAATTTGAACTTTATATAATTCACTAATTACAAAAATTTTTACACCTACTGGCATCTCATCATGTTGTTCTTAATTAAAATAAAATAATGAAGACTTTCATAATAATTATTTTCCTTATAATCCAACACAACACACAATGACAATTATTAGAATAAAAGATGTGATTCTAATATAGAAGTAATCCATAAAAACTTACTCAGTGAGTTGTAATTGTGAAGCCATCTACCAGGATCGTATTGTTGAGAAAACGGAACAGACTGGGAAGCAGGTCTTTCCGCATTCGGTGAAATTCGGTTGAAATTCGCACCGCTTCTCTCCGCCTGCTGCTTTTGAAACCTGGGCGGTAAATTATTTTGAAAGTGTCGAGAGAATGCCGGTTGCTCGCGATCTCTCGAATCTCTCTGATCACGATCGCGATCGCGTTCCCTTTCACGTTCACTACGCACTGTGTCCTGTTGTCGTAAGAAATTCTGTCGATCGCTCTGACGAAAGTCCGTCAGGCCTTGATCTCTGCCTTCTCTTAGATTGTCACGAGTCTCGCGTCCAGATGTGATGATTTTCTCATCTTTCCCCTCAGACGAAGTGCGAGACCGCTCTCTGCTCTCTCGCTCCCTATTCTCCTTTTCCCTCTCCCATTCAGGTATAGGAAGAGGTACAGGTGGAACGCTAATCAAGCTTTTGGACTCGCCAGACTGCGCGCGTTCCTCATCCTTATGTTTCGCCTGTTTCTCTTTCATCTTTTGCTCCAAGTCCTGTAATTTCTTAGCTGCTGCTTGCTTCGTTGATTCTTGAAAACGTTTTTCCTCTTCTTCTTTGCGCAATCGTGCGCGTTCGACAACGGACGCAACTTCAACCTTGATTCTACGCCGTTCGTTCCAAGTCTCGTCATCTTCGACACCTGTTTATAATACAGATAGATGCATTAGATTTGACTGAAATAATAATTGTATTTTTTATATTTTAATAAAACTATACTTACCTCTCAGAGAATGTACAGAGTGCAATTGAGATTGATTTGCATAGCCACCACTCGCGCCGTTCGAACCACGATAATCACGATTCATAGGTTGAGTCCAAGGACGATGCGGCGGATCGCGAAGCTCCTTCGAATCTCGATTATCACGAGGTTTTTCCTTCTCCTCTGTGACATTATCATCGCTCTTTTTCTCTTTAGTATCTTTTTTCTCGTCATTTTTCGATGAGTCTGGTTCAGCTTCATCGTCGCTAAAGGCCAATTTTTGGTTATAATCAATATCGTCGTGCGCAGCCCATCCTGCGTCACGGGAAATATCATCCATACGAGTAAGATCTTCTTCCTTGATAATGGGTCTAGTCAGAATTTCTTCCTCAGCCATGCGCTCACGTTGAGGAGGTGGAAATCGATCCAAGGGATGATTAAATCTAGGTCGGGGGCTGTTGGATCCAGAATTTGATGAAAATTGCGAAGAAAATCCACCAGGAAAATTTGATCTATACATCTAAAAAGACCACATAATATATACATACACATATAATATACACATATAACATAACATTTTGTTATAATGAAAGTTAAAAATAAAAAGATCTACGCAAGTTCAAACTTTAAGATTGTGATGATAAACTCACAAACGGCGGGATAAGTCCCCGGTAGTGATGTAGGTTTGGCCCAATCTGATGAGAACCGGAAGAAGGTGCAGAACCTTGATTATTTACGGAATTAAGCTGGCCTGCCGGGCCCGCGCCCATGTTGGGCGATTGGCCCAAGTTCTGCCGCCCTCCACCGGGTCCCTCCTGGGTATGTCCTCCTGAAACAGGTATATTTAAAGGGAGGCCCTGGCCCGCCGGAGTATTCCCATTTCCGGGACCAGCTGATGTTACTGGCACTGCGCCACTTGCCGTGCGACTTCCGCCTTGAATCCAACTTCCTTCGGCTGCAAAGATTCAGTCGTAGATGATTTGTACACTTTTTTGAATAAGAGGATTCTATAATGATTAAGATGAAGGAAACTTACTCTGTGGACGCAGACTCGGTCCTGGACCATATTGTGCATTTAACTCTCGATTCGATTGCT
The DNA here is from genome assembly GCA_037157785.1 of Cephalotes varians. NCBI lineage: Eukaryota > Metazoa > Arthropoda > Insecta > Hymenoptera > Formicidae > Cephalotes > Cephalotes varians. Next base: position 402,855 of record JANQDE010000029.1, read on the forward strand.
GTTGGTTTCCCGGTGTCCCACCTACATAATTTATTCATTATATTAAAAGTAAAAATAGATAATGCATTATATTCTGATGCCTATAATACATATCAACTGACAAAGAAAGGATAAATATCTAGTGAAATAAGATAAACAAGATACATGCACACGCGATTATTTCATAGATTGTGCATAAGATTTTCCTACGTATATATAACATGCTTTACGGAGATAGTGTCGTGAACATAATGAAGAACTAAATAATACAAATAAAGCACAGAAGATAAAGTGCTTGATTATTCATAAAATAAATTAATATCTAATTTCATCTAAAATAAACGTAAAGATAAACCATACAAATTGATAAAATTATAATTTCATTTCATATTATACAAAGCATATAATTATTTTAATTACAATATAAATAAACAAATTCATGTAATTAAAATCATATTTTATATTACAACAAATAGGTTATTTCTTAAATTAACACTTCAAAATATTTCTACTGAAGTAAGTTTACATTTTCTTACACACACATATATTGTAATATTAAAATAAAAATTAAATTAATTAAAAATTTATAATTATTCCGCGACATATGTAAAATGATATAACATGTATGCATTTAAAATCAATCAAATAATAATAATAAAAATATTTCAGGTTTTTATTTCCATGTTGAATACATTCCGTCCATATAAGTCTTACTAAATTATAATAATATTGTTATGATCATAATATATTTGAGGATAATGTAATATTGTTCAAATTATTTTTGTATGCACATAAAATTTATTCAAGAAAACTATTAAGTAAGGTATTTTTTGTATAACGGAATATCATGCATTTCATGGTGCACTTTTGAAAATATGAAGAAAATGAGATAGAACAACCCAAACGTTAAGAAAAATTCACTAAATTAAAAGACAAAGAATACACATCTCTTAACATTATGTACCCATCTCGATTCTTTATGCGGTATACATTTTTCTAAATTTCATCATAAAAATATAAAAAATTATGTGCGAGATTTGATACATACTGTGGTATTATCTAATTTTCTACGAACGTACATAATAATGCAGATCAACATTTATAATCAAGTCAATTTTTTACATTATATCTAAAATTAACGTAATTAATATGTGTATTTGAATATTTTTAAATATGAAGCCGTTTTTAAATTAATATAATAAAGTTAAATCTTTACTATTGGTAATGTCAAGTATATTGACAAAGAAAACTATAAATCTTGGTAGATAAAACAAGATTTCATAAAAAATTTATTTTTAGAATATACAAGGCAAATGTAATAAAATACTGATGTTTTCTTTAAATACGTATGTATGTGTGTGAGTGTGTGGGTGTGCCCGCATCTTAATATAAAAATATAATTTTTAAATTTCGTAGAATAGCATGTAACACAGAAATAATCGTATCTAAAATGAATATAAAAGTTGTGACAATTTATTTATTAAACAATAATAACATGTTTGCCATGGAAATATCACATGCCGAGTATAAAAATTTTAAGAGACTATATAATTACAATTAATTTCAGTTAAAATTAAAAATATATTTGTCTTTTAAATGTATTTTTCAATAATTAATTTTTTGATGTACACAATTTCTAGAAAAATGATCTAATCATAGCAAAGTTTCATAATAATAAAATTAATTAAAATAAATTAATGATGAAAAGAAAGATATTAATGACTAAATAAAGAATCTTTAGTTTCACATGGCTTCCATTATGTAATTGAACTTTTCAAAATCAGATTGTTTTTATTATTTTAATATATTTTATCATCATTATTAATATCTCCTAAGACATATGCAAATGGATAGTCTTCATGGAACATCCAATGTGTAAATAAACTTCTATTTCTTAAAGCACAATTTACTAGACCTATTACTGGCTTACTATTATTTTTACTATTAGACTTACTATTATTCTTTATATAGTCAAGAATCCGCATGCAGCGTATTCTTGTACATCTCTGTTGCAGTTTTTATTGCTAACAAATTTATTTCACATCAATCTATGCAGCTTTCCATCTTACTCATGATTGAGTAAATTTAATCAAAATGCAACTCGAAATGCAAAAAAAGCCATCATGGGGAGAAGCACAGAGAGCACTACTGGCAAAGAGATAAAAAGTTGAATCTAGCAGCAACAGGCAAGCAGTACCCCACCTGAGTGGTTGTGGGAATACGGCTGTTGCTGTAGTAACGAGTGATGGACTGCGACTGAGATTGCATTGGATGTTGTTGAGGACTGTTGAGTCTGGCTCTGAATGGAGACGGAGTCGGACGGCTGTCCACTGAGACTGGGAAACTCGTGTTGGAACTGCGGGGACTGGTGGGCGAGGAAACTCAGTCCAAGGGCACCTCTTCCCCCTTTCGCGCCCCCCACGAGCCCCGCGTAACCAACCACTGCTGCCACAATGGGCGTACCTATCAATTAATTGCACTACCCAAACGACACCACTCCGCTCATACTTTACTCATGCTCAACGTCCAGAAATGGATGTTAAAAGGATATAAGTATCATAAATGCTAGCTGAACAAGAACGATTACTGTCACTTTCTATATCATGACACATCATTATCTTATCATTATCTCAGAGTTGTAAAGTCCTTTATCAATCCAACTCTGGACATCTGTCTAACGTTTCATGAGTTATAGTTATGTACGTTTGTATTCCAATAGATTGTTTTAAATAAATATTATAAGCGGCATCATTACAATAATATTGAATCGCACAATTGTGTATATTAATATATTTAGTGAATTCATAATATATTATGTAAATGATACAATGTACCAATTATATTAACTCTCAACTCTATCTGCTATTGATCAGCATATGAAAATAATTTATACATCATTTATACTAATGATCACTATATATATGTATATGTATATATATATATATATATATATATATATATATATATAAAACTAATTTTATACATTGTCTCTACCTATGATCTTGCACACTCCCTTTTTGTAGGAGGAGATGATTATAAATACTTACACATGGAAAAATCAAAATTTTTTTTCCTTTTTAAACGTGATAATAGATATTATTAAATTAGATATTATTAAAAGTTTTTAGTCACTAGACAATTTTGAAAAGACTTTCAGGACTTTTTTTATATTACTTTAAGCATACATGCCTGTTTTTAGATAAATGAGTTTAAGAGTATTAATAGAACAGAAAATGTGAAAAATGAGAAAAAAAATAACTTAACGTTAATCAGTATTACGCATACATGCCAGTAGTTCTAATAGAGCATATTTTTTTACATACCGTCTCCTGATCTGCTCATAATCGCGCTCCATGATGATTTGTTGTTTGTTTGATCCAAAAAAGGAGTTTGTGGCGCATTTTGTTGTGTCGGCAGTAAAGAGTGTAGGGATGTTGAAACAGTGGTCCCTGCTGTGCATTGTGCTGTTGAAGAGACAGTCTGCAAGACAATATTAATAGTAGAGTAGTTTTATTAAATATAATTAAATATAGAATATAAGATTAAATATAATAAATTTTAGATTAAATATATTAAATATAATAAATGCAATATAAAAATGTCTTAACACAATTTGTATAATATTCCTCTTATTTAAAAAAATATTCATAAGGACAAAACTAGTTGCCTTTCATATAATCATAAAAATTAATTTGTAATAAATTAGATAGCATCTAAGAAAGAAAAAGAGAAAAAGAATATAATAAGAGAGAATAAAAACAGAATATTGAAGAGACAATGCACAATTAAGTTTAATATAACTATTATATAAAAGAAATAATTAGGTAATGTGTAACTCTATATAATAGGTCAATTTATAACAAGTATATCCCAGAATTCTCATTTCATATACACCTTGATTTTATAAGATTATAAATTATATATTATAAATATTTATAAATTGATTGGAGAGTTGAAAATTTGTAGATAAAGAAAAGTATAAAATGAATTGTGTGTATAAGCTGGAAACAATAAACTCTTTCTTATTCCTTTATCTTATTCTAAAAGAAATAATTAAATTATAACCTACAGTAGTGTTATCTAATGAAGTGGCTACTGTGGTGGTAGTAGTAGTGGTCGACGATGTTGAATCTTTAGTAGTAGCCCAACCACTTCCTCCACTTGGCACAAGACTGACAGCTGGGTCACTGCTGTTAGTTTCGCTTTTTAAACTGGGCAAATTAGCTGGAGGACGCCGTGCCGAAGGCACCTTTCCAAGACTTTGCATTCCATGTTTGCGCGGTAATGTATTTTTTTGCTGATGTGGCTCCAAAGATTCACCCTATATGGAAATATCAGTTGGAAATATTTAGCTAGTTTACACTGTAGACATTGTTTCTCACAAACAATAATAAAAAAAACTTTGTATATTTAATGTTAAAAGTGTTTCAGCACTATTTTATGTACGTAATAATCATATTTTAATATTAAAATATATGTAAGAACTTGGTAAAATTAGAAATAATTACTTAGACTGATGACTTATCTAGCGTTAAATTTTATGATAAGAGACACCTGTGAACAAAAGCAGCTTTCCAAAAATTAATAAGAAAAAGTAATAAAATGTTGGCCAACTCACCCTACTCACCCGGTACAAGCTATTGATATCTAATGATTGAAACTTGGATTTTCCTTTCTCCCCCTTCGACACAATCCCTGACAGAGTAGACATGCTGTCTGCACGCAACCATTTAGTACCAATCAGACCCAAAGAACGAACCCTTTGTCTGTAAAGACAAAGTTACATAAATATACTTTCTCTACTTTCCTCTTCTTCTCTTCAACAATGATATTCGCAAAAAAACTGCAATTTTAAATCATGGAAAGAGATTAATTATATTCAGGTGTAATAAATACAATAATTTAAATACCCTAATTATATTTCGAAAGACTTCCTTGAATTATATAAAATAATTCTTAAAAATTTAAATATGGATGGAATACTATTAACAATAGAGAATTTAATCATGATAAAAGCTAATAGATACATACGCAACTCTACAGTGTTTATCTGGTAAAATTATTTAATAGAATTCAAGCAAAAATCATGATACACTACAACAGATTGTGATATCGTATAATAATTATACATATAGCGCTTTATTCAAGTACTTCTCGACACTCTACGATCAACTTCCTACAACGTAGCAATGTGGCAGCGCTAATTCCACAGCGATTCGTCTCGGTAGTGCGCGAAAGTAGCGTGGAGGCGTTTCTAAAACGTGCAAATGCCGCTCAGCGAGGAAACGCGCTAGGAAGGCAGGCGGTTCGAGAAAAAGCTTTGTCTGTCACGCCGTCAGAATAAACCGCTCGCGCTCGCGTGCGATAAAAAAGACCGAAGTAAAAGCGACGAAAATAACTCGACTTATTGCGAACGCTTTATTCCCCGCGGTGTCGCGTTCGAGGGGGCGGCCGATGAGGGGGCAGGTGTAACGCCGTGCTCTCGGCGACCCGATCCCGTGCGCGCGTTGTCAAATGTCGGGCGACCGCTCAAAACAACGCGCGGTTCGCTCAAGTCCGCAATCGGTCGTCGAGAGAAAGAGAGAGAGAGAGACGGCCGCGAGGCGAAGCGTTTCAGGCCGCGTCGTGCCGTCGCGGTTTTCGCCGCGATAACGGTACAGCCGTCGGAAGAAAGCGGACGCAGGGGAGGACGAGGGAGGGACCAGCCGGTGGAGGGCGAGGAAGGGGGAGGAGGAGGGGGGAAGTGTCGGGTACAGCGGAGCATCCACGTAGGAAGGACTCGGCGGCCCGTGGGCCGCGCGGTGGTACACGGAAAATAACGACTCACCTTGGTCCGTCCAAATGGGTTGCCAATTCACAACAGGGTTAACTCCCGGTGAAACTAGATTAACGCGCGGATCGCCACGGATTACCACCCTACGACGACGTTGCCACCGCGCCTGCAGGACGCAGAAACTTCTTTTCAACAATCCGTCCAAGATGGCGAATGCGCGACTCTCTCGGGCCCTTCCTCCGCCGCGGATCAATACAATTACGTCACGCTCGCCAAGGGGAACGCGCGCTCTCACAAGACGCGCCACTCGTCGGCGGATCCCGGCTGGCCGCGACGTGGCTCAACGATTCTCCGCCCCCGCGTATACGATCCCCGCGATCGACGATTGTTGGGTTTCCACGTTGGTTGGGCTCGCGGTCCGTCCGACGATACGTAGGTTACACCTTCACGGAAATGGAGCGCCCCGGGGAGATTCACGGAATCACTATTTCCGCTCGCCACTGTCCGTTGTGCGCGCGGCAGGAGAGTGGACGCACGCAAACTGGGAACTGGTGCGCCTCGCGGCCGCCCGCGGCGCTGCTTGGCGCGAATTCCTTTCGTTCGGCACCGACGGGATCAAGCGAGCGACGCCGACGCTATCGCTTTTCGTCGTCTCGCCGAACGATTCGCCGAGTTTCTCTCCGGGACGCGAAAACTCCGTTCCCGCTCGTATATATGTCTCCTCGAATCTGCGAATTGTGCCGAACGGCTTTGCTGAACTCTGACGTGTCGTCACTGTCGACGCGAGAATGTAATTGACGATGAATAATAATGATAATTAATAGTGTAATGATATAACATGTAATACAATAATGTAAATATTACAGTTTTACGGTATCGATGATCGTCACGGACACCATTTGACTCTGGAAACCACGCGCATCTCGTGCGCAGTTTCTCGTGCTGCACTTTCTGCACCTCCTCCTTCCGGACACTCGCGTGCACTCGCGCTTGAACGCGCGAAATCGTGGAAGGTGCAGGGATCTTGCCCCGGCGAAGATTCACGCGGTCCCAAGTTGAATTTGCGTTAGATCAGATTCTACGGCTTGAACGCACGGCATACATTGTGAAAAATGGTATGTGAAATTATTTGTAGTATTTCACAGCCTGCTTACATCTGTGTAATTGTGATGATGGAATGATGGTATTGTTTTTTTAGAGCGTAACGTTGCACACGGACGTCGGTGACATCAAAATAGAACTGTTTTGCGAGATGTGCCCGAAGACGTGCGAGGTATCGGTCAATTTCTCACGGATTGTTACGTAGCGACGACGTGCAATTCTCTAACCATTTGTCAACGATGCATAACCTATATCTGCAGTTATTTTTATACTTTTACAATTTAAGTTTAAACTGTTTAAGTTACACTGTGTTAAATAATCCCGGAGCGGAATAGAAGGCACTACGGTTAATCTTGGGGAAAAGATAGTTTACAGCTAATGCAGACATTGACGTTCCAGAATTTTCTTGCACTCTGCGCTAGTGGATACTATGACAATTGCCTATTCCACCGGAACATAAAAGGCTTCATCGTCCAAACTGGAGATCCCACCAACACGGGTAAAGGGGGAACCTCTATATGGAATCGCAAGTTTGAAGATGAATTTAAGGAGGAGCTCAAACATAACACAAGAGGTCTCGTCTCCATGGCTAATAACGGCCCTAATACAAACGGCAGTCAGTTTTTCATAACTTACGCACCTCAATCGCACCTGGACCTAAAATATACCTTGTTTGGGAAGTAAGTTCGCCTCCTTTCGCATAGTGAGAGCATATAAGAATGTAATGACGCTTTGTTGATTTTTTGTTCGCTTGTCGCAGAGTTATTGATGGTTTGGAAACCTTGGAACAGTTGGAAAAATTACCAGTGAATCCTAAGAATTACAAACCACTCGCAGAAATCAGGATAAATAATGTAACTATACACGCTAACCCATTAGCTGGATAGACCTTGGTGACAGGAATATTTTTTCATTATAGTAATACAAGTAATTTATATTTTTTCTTTTATGGAAAAAATATAAAATGTGATTATTAAGATATACATACAATTGTTTTTCGCAGATGATTTAAAATCAGAAATATAAAAAGAATATTTTTATATTGTATATACACCTAATAATCTCTTGTTTTGTGGATCGAATGGGCTTCGAAGATACATTTTTGCGGGATACTTTTTCCTCCTTGCTTCGATCTGGTAAGTACCCGTCTCTAAAAATTCCTTTGTAATGTTTTGTCCATTTGGAGCTGTGATATATCTGAATAACAAAAAAGTAGACATATATATATATATATATATATATATATATATATATATATATATATATATATATATGTAAAATTATTCATATCTTTTTATTATATGTACGATTAACTTACGCCTGTCCAATACTTTTCTTAAAAGTATATCCGTGTTCAGCCCTTCTTAAATAACCAACTAATTGATCGTTTCTATAAACGCTCTCCATACCCCACAGTGGTATGTCGCTATAAACGAGTATTTATGCAGCAAACGTTTGAGATATTAGTGAACAATATCAGGATCAAAGTGTAAAAAGATGTACTTACTCATTTATGTGTAAATGTACCAGTCTTTTTTTTATTCCATTTTTACGGCACTGTTCAACAAATGTCTTTCCTAAATAGTTGCCGTTTTTGCGACAGACGATTTCTAAAGCCGCTTCTATTGGATTGTCATTCGTTCTCAAGTCTGTACCCCAAAGATGATATCCTGCGATAGAATCAAAAATTAGTTAGCATAGATAGCAAAGAATAATAGCACATATTTTATGTATTGTTACGCACCTTTCTCGCAACTTAGACTATAGAGCGCTCTGTACCCAGCTAATTTCATATCATATTTTTTACCATGTTCCATTAAAGCTTTATAAACTTTTTCGCATGAACTTCTTGGAATATGCAATTCGAAACCAAGTTCACCCACGAAACTAAGTCTAAACATGTGCACCAGTTCACCATTTATTCGCACTAGTTTTGAAGTTGAGAATGGAAATGATTTATTTGAGAGATCATCGTTGACTAACGTTTGAAGAACTTGCCGACTGTAATAATGAGATGTAATGATATACATTTTATAGCAATTATATGTATATGTCTATTCGTATTTGCACTTAATTTTAATACCTGTTAGGACCTTGAACCGATAAAATTCCTATCTGCTCCGTGACATTGTGCACAGATACATTAAAATCTTTTTCTCTTATTATTTTGCTGATATGTGCCCAAGTATGATACGATGACATGCCTCCACTCACTAAAATCAGAAATGGAAGTATTAATAATTGTAGAATTGCAGAATAAAATGTACGATAAAATGTATAAACGAATACCTATGTAAAATGCTTTTCCCTTAAATATGGGATCGACTATGCCACCCGAGCCAGATTCTAGACCAGTGACGGTGCAGTCGCCTTCTACACCTCCTCTTTTATTCAACATGCAAGTGTACACAGTTCTATTAATTTCTCGATCCACTTGAGACGTAAATATATAATCCATCGCGTTTTTCGCATCTGGACCGCATATATAATGTTTCCCGAAATACGACATATTAAATAAGGCAACGTTATTTCTACAGGCAAGCGCTTCTTCCCGTATCTGTGATATACAATGGTACATAATTTTATAATACATTAAAATACGTTAAAAAATTACAGAATCAACATTTTGATCATGCAAAAATATTTTATCTTAGTTAAATCTTAAAAAGAAAGAAGGAGACTTACGATATTATCGTGCGGAGGAAAATCAAATGTACATTCTGTTTTTAATATATCAGCATACGTGTCATTCGTATTCTTTGGTTTATCGTAATAACCACCATAATCATAAGGTAACACCGGAGCTGTCTTATTATCTAATAGGAACCATCCTGGACGTTCCCATCCTTGTCGTTCTTCCATAACAGCACCTTCATTGATAAGAAACTAAAAAATAACACATTGTGTTTGTGTATAAAAAAAATGCACAATGTAATTGAAAAATAAAACTGACATAAAGCATAACTTACATTGTGGAAAGGATCTGTCTTCAAGTTTCTGCCGCTTAAATGTTCGTCATGTGAGAAAACAATGTTATAATTTTTTGCATAAGCCTCATGACTTCGCTCGTTTATCCAAACTAAATTTTTTCTTTGTTCTGGTATATATCTGGATCGAAAGGAAAAATATAAAAGTGTTAAGATGTAGATATCGATAAAATAATACGTTCTTATCACATTGCTCTATTTTGTATTTTACATTTTGCATATATCGGCATAAAAAATATGACACATTATGAAATAATGATTCATACATTCAAAAGTTAATTCGTTAAGTAAATATGATTATATCATTATATTATATTACAATTTAAGATTCGACTTTTAATTTGAATAAATCTTTACCGCCTGATGTCCTGATTGAACATATGTTTGTCCGGTCGTCCATTAATTATCCATAATGCTATTTGTTCTCCGCAACCACCTCCAAACATCATCCCGGCGCTGTTATATCCGCAGGAATAATAAAGACCTGTGCAGCGTGGGTCTTCACCTTTCGGATATTATTGTATTTTAGACTTAATATGCCTATGTCATAAGTAATCGTAAATTAAAATGTTAAAATTTTGTACCCATGATAGGTCTGTGATCAGGAGTGAAACTTTCTGGGCCGCACACAGTTGTTCTTATTCCGGTGGTTGCCAAAGCGGGTATCAATCGGTTCATCGCCTCTACATGAGTATTGAATACGTCCCAATTCAACTCGTACAAACTAAAGGAGAAGTCCTCCGGCGGCTTAACAATACATATCGTTTGAGTTTAATCAAAAGTACGTAGACTTTAAATTGTCTTGCTCATATTTCTTCTATAACAGCAGTTAGATTTAATCTTACATGTAACGCATGTACAACTTACAAATTTTAATATGATAGGATTTGGCTCGTATCCTCCGATATTTATATTTCCACCCTGCACCCGAAAGTAAATATTAAAATCGGGATCTCGAATATTTGGTAACCCTCGCACGTTCATCGGTTCAGTGACAATGTATGCGTGTTTCATCGGTACCAAAGGGATGTCCAATCCTACCATTCGCGCTACTGTTCCGGACCATGCTCCTGCCGCATTTAGTATGACGTTAGTTTTTATAATGCCATGAGGCGTTTCCACTCCACGAACAGTTTTATGGCCATCAGTTTCCTCCACGAGAATTTTAGTGACAGGACAATCTTCGATGACCTTAAAAAATAATATTTAATTCAGATCATTTCAATGAACAATTAACAGCAATTTTACTTCGGTTCCAATCATTTTTATAGAACACGCACATCATTCATAGAACAATTGCTAATTACACTTTAGAATTTGCTATAAAGAATACATGTTATAATACAATATTAGTAATTATTATGTAAATATGTGTGTTTTATTTTTATGTAAATATGTTGTAGAGACAGATGATGAAGAAATGGATAGAATGAGGAATGAATAGAAGTACCTTGCAACCATTTTTTTCTGCTGATTTTGTCAACGCATTTACTAACATGGCAGGATCTATTGTACCATCCGATGGAGAGTACATCGCAGCTTGAAACGCATTTTTATCTAGGAGCGGAAATTTTTCTTTTGCCTCGATCGGATCAATCATGTATGCATCGATACCGAAATTCTTACAGCTAGTAGTCAGTCTCTCGTATTCGGCCACTCGTTCCTACGAAAAACATAATATTTTGTTTTTCAAAAAATCGATAAAGGCATATCAATTCGCGTGGAAATGTTCAAACTTACGGAAGAATGAGCGATGCAAAGTCCACCGTTGTTTATCCAACCTGGGTTTATACCTGTTTCCTCTTGTAAAGATGCGTAAAGCAATCGTGAAGCTTTTAATAATTCCGTCTCTATATCGCATATTCCGCGTAGATGCCACAGGAGACCTGCTGTATGCCATGTTGTGCCAGATATGAGCTTAGATTTTTCTAAGAGTACTGCATTGATTCCACGTTTTCCTAATTGATAAAGTGCATTGCAACCAGCGCTGCCGCCACCTATTATGAGAATTTTTATTGATTTTATTAATATAAATCTGTGTCCATAAACGTTAAGACTGATTAATGTTTAACTAAGATTTTTAAATTTCTTTTTAATGCTACATGATAACAGATATTGCTAAAAATTAATTTTAATATACAGTATAGAATATTCAACTGTCTAAACTCTAACTATCTAAGCTGCTAGTCCGATCAACTGTAGATAAAGAATAGCTTTTTTATCTTGTCTCTCTATAGATATAAACTTTAGTTACCTATTATTACAACGTCTGCATTGCTGGGTACGTCAATGTTCTTTGTCTCGCTCTCTTTGACTGTAGCGACCGCTCGGTTATTTCTGAGACCCCATTTAGGCAACTAAAATGAAAAAGTGTTGGAATATATGTGATTTTTATTTTTTTTACAAAAATATAAATAAAACCATCTTTATAATATATCATTGAAATTTTAAATCAAATGTGTACCTTGTTCCTTGCTAAACGAAGCATTTCGTATAGTCAGCTTATATACGACTGCAATATTAACACAGATTGAAGTATCAGTCCTCGGTTCACGGATCATGCGGTATCACGCGACTATTCTGCTAGTTGTGGTTCATTCTTTATACTGTTTATACCATATATATACATTATCAAAGAACCCACTGCATCGTCACGTTTCTCAACGTTTTTTTCGCTCACGATATCAGTCCGCGTCCGCATGCATTGTGCATATAATTGAAAATTGTTGCTTCTGTGCTGCTTTTCGTCCAATGAAAAACATTATGAACGACGTCAATCACAACACTACTCAGGATATTAAATTAAGATCAGTCAAAAACAACATTACTCAACATATTCACATATTTAAATGAAAAAAACGATACTTAAAAGAGATTTATATAAAGCGTTACATGTGTGTGTACATTGCTCAAGTATGCCTCAGTCTGTTATCTATGTTTTTTTTTTGCTCGTAATTTCTGCAATGTACGCATGTCATACCCTAAAAATATTTGATTGTGTTGGCACATAACGATAATAAAAGAAACTTTCGTCATGAGATTAGTTTTTACCAATTCTTATTGAAACTAAAAGTATATTATCGTTGCATTTGTACATTCTATTTGTCTTGTAAAAATAAATGTGTTCATAATATTAGTCCTCTATCATAATGTTAACGCAAGATCGATTAAAACCTGGAAAAAAGTATGTGAATCAATAGATATTAAAAGAAATTAAGAGAGAATCTTTTTTAAATCTATATAGTATCGCAAATTATATTTCTGATAAAATCGATTTATCAGCTGTTTACTTTCTGGAAATTGCCAATAGAGACTCTAGAAAATGTTTATCGTTGATAACGACTCTTACCAGAGTTTTATTTTTACAGACTTACATACACATCCGGAATTTTTTTATTAGAATGTATAGAACAGTGCAACACCTTTTTGACCTTGATATTGTATCAGAATATTTCGAAATATATGAAATGTGCGATTGAGTATGTGTCCCAAGTTGTATATATTATTATCAATAAATAATTCAGTAAAAGAAGTAACCAAGATGACATTGCACTGTCTCTTATCTGCAGAGCGGATGTGATTATTTAATAAACATAACAAGATTAGTGGGGGTTTTCACTATATATTAACTATTTTAACGACCATTTAAAAATCATGATGGAACACATATGTATAATAATACTTTCTGCTTTATAAATCATAATGTATTTCTAAGATGTACTTCGAAATGTATAACGACGTTATACAAACTATTTCTTGAAGACTAATTCGTTTTAACATTAGACTAAAAACACTAGTAAAAAATTTCGGAGTTAAGTAATTGTTCGATATTTAGCTATAACATAAATAATATTATCGACTAAGAGAACCCTAATAATCTTAGTGATTTATTTACTTTTCGGTATTAACATCTACTATACAATAAACTGGTCGTGCTACAAAAGCAGTACATATATATTTAAGTATTAGCGTAGTGTGTAGTATATATATATATATATATATATATATATATATATATATATATAAATATACGTGTAAGAAAAATAGGATTTTTTTTTTTGGAGAATTTGTGAACACATCTTTAAAAAAGTCAACAGAAATGCCACTTTAAACACAAATAATCATTTCACGTAATGAATGATTTAAAGCGAAGTGTGTTCTTCACTCGCTAAACTATCTGTATCTTCAGTGTCGGAATTAGTTGCAGCTTGTACTCGAGCGTATTCGTCGGTGTCGATGCTCTTACAAAAATGAATCGCATACTTCAATTTTTGTCGTAGAACTGCTTTACACGAATATCGTGGCATTTTCAGAAGGAAAAAGCAAGTGTAGCTTTCAGGAAGAAACTGGTCCGGTGGGTTGTACTTATCCATTACCTGAGAAGAAATGAAACAAAAACGGTATACAATAATTATTAATCTTCTTATTGAGAGATGAATATAAATAGCAAATTTCTTACTTGTAAAACAAAGTCTCTGCCTCTAAAATCTGCGATTGTGCGCGGCAAACGTGTTCTGCCCCAAACAAAACGAAGGAAAAGCGATCGTTCTTGATTGGAAAATTCATCCATGACTTCCCAGAACCACTGAACAAGTGGTGCAATCACTTCAATACCTGCAAAACAAAAATTAATTATTTTTTTATTTTAAAACTATCAAGATGTATACTTTGATGCTACACAGAAACTTGCGATAGAATATATACCTTTATATGTTGCAACAGATTTTAATAAATTAAGCGGTATGTCTGGACTGCCGCAAACCATCGTTTCAAGTTCAGCACCACTAAATAGTGCCAATAGGGGCACAGGAACGACTTTCGATAAGCCTTCTCGTACAGCTGCTACTTGAGCATCAAATTCGTGGAGTCTATAATCTAACGCCAATCTTACGTATTCGTGTCTATTTTCTGGTGTTATTTTAAGATATCTGAAAATTTAAAAAGTAGTTTAGTTTTGTTATATAAATATAAAATATTTCATGGAATACATATATAATATATAAATGAATATAAATAAAAAATTATAAAATCTGAAAATTACTGAATACAATACCTGTTAGACAATGCCACATCATGTCCCGCAGCGGATGGCGTGGAAAATGGCATTTCTAAAGTCTGAAAGACTTTTTCGTCAGGATCCATGTCTCTGATGCAAAGCAAGCCAGGGACATAATCCCTATCGACTTCCGTCAAATCTGCAGGTGTTAGAGGTATACCTGCAAGTTGCTTCCAAACTGGTTCGGCTAGATTTAAACTCAATGGACTACCGGTTCGTATAGCAATGCCCATTAGAATGCCTAAGAATTGAAACATATTCATATGCAATTGAGAGTCAGCTATAGGGTTCAACAAGAAGCAGTCTCGGTTTGTGCCATTATCTTCGCGACCGTTTGGTGTAGGTATAAATAGCGGCAAGGAACCATTTTGCAATTCATCGCACATCTCTGCTATACTCTCACTATAGCCACCGCCGCAATCGTCGACACTTTCTCCTAAAATAATACAAATGTATTAACAATTTTGTGTAATTTAATAATAAAATTGCGATTATACGTATTGCGTGAATAGAACACGTACCCACGAATTTCACTTTCCATACTCTATGAGGTAGAAACAATACGTCCTGTGTCAAGAGAGACATCTTCGACATCATTTGGCCGAAGACAGATTTGATACCGTCTGGTCCAGCTAATCCACCCTTAGCTCTAGCTCTTTTCACTTGTATCCTGTTTAATTCGATGACAGGTCCATGTTGACGATCTCTGACCATTGTGGCTTGAATAACCTTGCGGAATGTCGCTTCTTTTATACTGTACACCAGCATAGGAGCCAACTTGCTCAACCCGATATGCCCAGTAATCGGAAACATAGCCAAAGCAGGGCACAAAAGCTCTGCGAAATGATGTAGTAACACCAGTCTATTACGCAGTACGGAATATGACAGATCTTTAACCAAATCGTATTCCATAGGCGTGGACGCTGGCATTCTGCTTTGCGTTGCCTTCGCGGTACTCCAAGCTAGCGTGTGCGCACTGCCGCAAGCGACTCTCGTGATTTTCTTGCCTTGCAACGCGTGTACCAATCTTGGTCTATGAAGTGCACTCGTAGTGCCGTCGCCGAGCTGGCCCTCGTCATTGTCACCCCAAGTGAAAACCTCTCCTTTGTCGGAACATGCAACGCAGTGCAAGGAGCCCGTTGCTATCGAAATGATCTTCTTCCCTTGCAATGCGGCTACCTTACGTGGTCTACGTACATGGTCATCTGTGCCATGACCTAAGCGATGATAATCACCTTTGCCCCTACACGCAAATAAAGAACATAAAAAGAGATTGTTAAAAAAAATAATTAGTGAAGAATAGTATGAGAAAAAAATGTAAAAATAAATGTTATATGTTGCTATTACCAGGTATAAACCGCTCCGGATCGTGTTAAAGCGACCGAAAATTGACTACCGCATTCGACTTTGACTACGCCAAGCCCGGCTAGAGAATCTATCTTCAATGGAACCTTACATCCGTCGCTTCCGCCTCTTCCTAACTTTCCGTAATCTCCATCACCCCAACTCCATACGTTGTCATCATCGGTTACGCAGAGCGTTTGCGCATCGCCGCTTCCACATGCCACATCAATTACTTTGTAATCTTGCAAAGCTTCCACTACTTTCGGTCGTACTTGATCGTCGCTGTCACCGTGTCCGAGACGTCCGTACCGTCCTGCAATCAGTTATCTTTTTTATCACAATGCAAAATTACATTTTCATAGTAATTTTTTAATAATTTTTTAATAAATAAATTTAATTAAATTTTAAACACGCGAGAATATTTACCAATTGTTAATTAAATATTCTCGGAATTATTAAAGTTTAGAATATAAAAGCGTTTTGGCGTTTTACTTGCTCGTAATCAATCTTACCTTTTCCCCAAGTATACAGCCAACCAGCGCTAGTAATAGCGGCGCTATGATGACCACCGCAAGCTATATCTACAATCTCTACGCCGAGTAAATCCTCGATTAGTTTCGGTCGATCGTGCGACACCTTGTTACCATGTCCCAGTTTGCCGTCGTCGCCTTCACCCCAGGAATACACATGACCTTCCGAACTTAGAGCGATGCAATGCTTGCCTCCCGAACTAACAGCCACCTTTTTGATGAATACATGCTGTATCGATTCCAATAACGTTGGAATCATGACGGAGTCCGTTCCTCCTATTCCAAGGCGTCCTGCAGCTCCGTAGCCTGCAAGATATTAAAATTCGATGTGTGTCGCAACAATTCATCAAGAATAACTAGTAAAGTGTTTTACCATACCAGTAGAATAGATTTTTCCATCGGCAGTTACGGCAAACAATGTCTGTTCACCGCCAGCCAGTTGGATCGGTCTGAGCGCGGACAGACTTTCGCACGGTGCAGGTAGCTTGACTTTCGGGCCTTCTAAACCTCCTAGTTGACCCCTGTGATTGTGACCCCATCCGTAAATTGCGCCTGATCCGTCCCATGATAGTGTCCAATCCTCTGGACGACGATTCAGCCATTGTAGCAATTGCTCGTCATGTCCCTGCTTGAATATGTTGTGATTCTCGTGATCTTTCGTATAGTCAGCGTCTCCGTCCATCGCCATCTCGTTCAGTTGCTTCGTAACCTCATGGCAGAATGCCTTTGGAAGAGGAGTGCGGTCGACGAGCGACTTCGCCACGCGTGCAGCGAGACAATACCTTCGGAACCAAGACCATTTGTGCATTTCGGAGCAGAATTGCATTCCGTCTAACTCGAGGTCGCACGCGAGTGCCACGAGAACCTTGAAGAAGTCGCTGTGCATCAATTGCTTGCCACCTCTAACCATAGGATCCTCGTACGCGTATTGTTTTAAAAGCGCTTGCGGTAAGGAGCCAAGCAAAGACGAGAGTGCTACCTCGGGCCTTATGCCCGGCCCGTTTGTATAAACCACCTGTAATTTTCTCAACGCCCACATCCTCTGTTGTGCGGATAAAGTGCTCAGTTGACTGCATTGGCCCAAAGCGGTGGCCAAACGCGAGGCGACATTTCTATCGGAATTTATCAAACTGTTGTCCATGAGAAGATGTTCAGCTAAAGCTATAGTCGGTTGTGACAATACTGCTCTATCGGATCCGAGCTCGTACGGTGCTGTTTTTGCCAGAATAGGATACACTGTGAATTTCCAGCCCCAGCCGTTGACAGATCCATCGGAGCAAAATCGCCATCTCAATTCGTCTCCTTGTATCTTAATCTCTGGGCCCCATTCGGTCCATTCTCTACCAGATCTTACCGCTACCACTCTGCCGCTTCCATCCATTATCGTGAGCGGATCGTGTCGCTTCTCCGTAGAACACTGCCGATCGAATTCCACTCGGAGCGCCTCCGCGCCGGGTATCTTCACATGGCCGGTTAAGGTGGTATCATCTATGTAAGGATGCGGCGTTTCTTGCACCACGGGTTGCGGAGTGTTATTGACGCAGTTGCTGTTGGCCGCGGTGTCTTCCAGCTCCGTGACGCACAGTTCCAGTAGCATACTGCCGATGGAACTGTTGACCTTTCCCAGAGCAATCAGTACAGATGATATCGTCTCTTTGGCCGACGTGCAGACTCTATTGGCTACTGCCAGCTTCAACAGATCCACCAGGACTCTCGCGTCGTCTTCCGTTAACGCTGATGTAAATTCGTCCAAGCCAGAGGCTGTCGCGCCGTCTTCGCCCACCACTTGCGCGTTGGATGTTAAAGTGGCCGCTATAACGCTCATCGCGCTTGTCGACATTTTCGAAGCACGCGAAGACAGACTGGCAGAGCTAGACATGGACATGGCTAACATAGCTAACGGATAATCCTCCGATTCAGGAGTCAACTTAGGACTGGTGGTCACATTGACGGCCTCAGCGACGTTCGCCGGAGCCTCTCCTCCACCTTGTGCGATGTCACCGACATTTTGATAAACCGCGTGCTCGGTACTCGATGTCATAGTTCCTTCTGACGGTGGTATAACATCCATTGCCGGTGCTATAGACGTGTGCTTCATCGACACGCAGCCATTCAGCATCGAATGGCTTTGTAAAGCCGTTACTATCGCCACTCGTGCCTGCATAATGAGAAGAGCATTTATCACATGCTGCAAAGCTTGTTGTTTAGCAACGTTGCTCTCTAACGAAAGTATTATACTGGCGAGCGACGGCCTCGTGGCAACGGCGTCACTTGTTGCAGCAACTGTACCATTTTGTTCCGGCGCATTATTCAGGCCCAGACACATCTGACCCAATGGATCTCTCACCGTCGGGAATGTGACTGGTTCTTGGTTCCCACTGTTGGGCTGATCGACTAATACCCAAGCTATGCTGTGACTCGAGCCGCAAGATACTCTATTCACTCTCGCGTCTTCCAGCTCGTGCACCAACGATGGCTTTCTATTGACGCTCGTCGTGCCGTTGCCTTGTTGCCCATGATCATTGTCACCCCAGGCATACACTTGACCAGTATCGGTCACCGCGAGACAATGCAATGCACCAACTGCTACATGAATGATTTTCTTACCCCGTAAACCTTCGACCAAGGTGGGCTTCCTAACATGGTGATCATTACCGTGTCCTAAGCGGAAATAATCTCCTTTTCCCCATGTCCATACTTCACCGTATTTCGTCAAAGCAAGAGAAAATTGCGCGCCGCATTCCACTTGTATAACGCCCAAACCATTCAATCGGTCTACCAGTAAGGGCGTATAACAGCCGTCGCTTCCACCTCGACCAAGCTTGCCAAAGTCACCGTCGCCCCAGGAATATACGCAGCCGTCGGTGGTTAAAGCCATAGTTTGCGCGTCTCTACTACCGCAGGCCACCTGAACGACTCTCTGTCCGACTAAAGCTTGCACCAATTTCGGTCTTGTTTGCGTGATGGTGTCTCCGTGGCCCAATCTACCGTACTCGCCCAAGCCCCAGGTGTATAATTCACCGTTACTCGCGATCGCCGCCGAATGTCCCGATCCGCAAGCGATGTCTCGAATCCTCTTCGACTTCAATACCTCGATGAGCTTCGGTTTATCCAGTGATACGCAATTTCCATGTCCTAGTTTGCCATCCTCGCCCTCGCCCCATGAGAATACTTTACCGTCTTGCGTGAGCGCTAAAGCGTGTTTTCCACCTGAATGTACCGCTACTTTCTTGATCACGAAGTGACTCAGGAAAGGTATGGCTTTCGGTTCACACACGTTGTTGTCATCCCCTAGACCTAGCCTACCATTCGTTCCTTCTCCACAAGCGTATAACTTGCCCTCTTGGCTAACGATAAAGAGAGTCTTACTCCCTCCGGCTATATGAATAGGTTTTAATTTTGAGAGGACTTCGCTGTATATTGGTAGTTTGATTTTGGATCCTTTTAGACCTCCTAATTGATCCTTATCGTTCAAGCCCCAAACGTAAACTGCTGATTGTTGAGGTGGTGCATCAGTGCTACGTTGTACTGCCACTTGTTCCTGCAAAACTTCCCAATCAGACGCAAGGAAAGACACCGAGGTCGTCAGCTGATTCTCGAACATATTTTGACGGCCGATTACGCGCAAACCATGTATCTTGCAATCTATGCCGCCATTTCGACATTGCTTTATCGCTATTTCAATACACGGATAATATTCTTTCATATCTTGCAGCAGCGTAACACTAGTATCCGAATAACGTATAGTTATTGTTCTTAATTCCACTAAATTAGTGAAAGAGTCTCCTACATTTATCGCTATTACAGAAGGCATATAACTACTATCCTGTGGATTGACGATAATCTTCAAGGAGTGTATCAAGATTCCAGGTAACATCTCCAAACGAATCCAGTGTTTGCCCTGCGATCCGCAACTTTGCCAATATTTTCCGGATCCGTCTACCAGGCGCGTTGCCCAATTTTCTCGCGAAGACACGCTCAAAGTCCTGATGCATTTGGACCAATCGTCGATTAAATACGATTCTGATAGATCCTGTCTGTGGTATCTGCCTGGTTTTCCGGCATAAACAGCTGCCGAACCAGGTTCCGCAATTCTATTAAAGCCATGTCGGTGCGATCGCTTGGTGTAGAAACAATTCTCGCACAGATTATAATTATCACAGTATTTGCACTTGAATCTAGGACCGGAAATCGGCGACAGACAGCACGAGTTGCAGATCACGGAATGATGACAAGACGGTACCTTCTCCATCTCGGCGACGCAACCGGTCCATCCATGTTGCTGCGGAAAATCTACAGATACATTCTTGCCATTATTAGTTATCGCCGTGACCACTCCAACACAATGATGATTTACGGATCCCCAGTTATATTTCGGCTCAGTTACTGATGCCTTAACTCTAACTTTATCCCCGACCTTCAACGCGGGCGGTGGACCTGGCAAGGAAGGCGGATAGCCGAGCAACTCTATGTGAATAAAACGCACCCAGTACGTGCCACCCTTGCGTTGCCACGCAACTTGCGCGTTCAGATCATGCAAATTTTCTGCATCGATCTTTACTACCTGGCCGACATCGCCGTATTCCACTTCCTCGTAGCTTTTACAGCATCGTACTAGCATACCTGGAACCACGTTGTCGCGCACATAAATCGCATATTCATCGACCGATAGAAAATCCGAGCGCTTCATGTATGTCGGCGGTGCACCACTACCCATAGCACCTTCTTGTCCCGATGGAGAATCGTCCAAATCATCACTAATCGAATCGTCACTGCCGTCAGTCAATCCTTCCAAGCTGGACAAGGTCTCCGTGTCGCTGAGAGCAGCATCCGGATTTTCCAACAGCCAGCCTACGACACTTTCTGCCGTTACGCTGCCTTGTTCGGCGACGCTCATGCTTTTAATAGCTAATTCGACGCTCTTTCTGTGGAAACCCATTTCGACTAACTGAGCTACCAAAGGACTCACAGGCGCTGCCGTGGAGCTTCTTCTCGCTGTTGTGCTACCTTTACAGTGTTTTCTCTGGCTCGATGTTAAAGAGACTAACGAACAGTCGGACATAGGAGTGGTAGGATCCGAAATTACGCCGGTTCGTTGAATAGGTGTGTGCCTCAACTCGGAGACTAGATATTGTGAAACCGCCAGAGCGGCCTCTTCTAATTCCCTACGCTTAAATATCGGTTTCAATGGTTGTGGCTTCGTGGCACGTAACAGCATTTCCTGCAGAAGCGTAGAAGTACGTCTTTCATCGTCATTGATTTCATTAGTTAACGAATATTTCAAAATCTTCCGCAGTTTCGACTGATAAGCAAGCATAGCTTTTCCGGCGTTCAAGGCTGCGAGTTGTTGCTGCTGGCTTCGTAATATCGTGGCGTTGACAGCGCCAGCGATAACAGGCATACCACCAGGTCGTTTATCCATACAGGCAATACCTAAAAGCAAATTGGCCCAGACAGATATAAGCGTCTCTGTTAAAGGCATTCTCTCCAATTGAAATTTCTCGTTAATTCGTTTCACTGCATGGAACGGTATTATCTTCCGCGTCCCGCTGCCATTCCACAGTTGCATAACAATCTTCGAGTGTTTCGTAAATTTGCAGACTGTGCCTACCTCGCCGTCAGAATTTACCAGACCACCAATTCTTATTCTGTTATCCAAACCACCGATGACGATGAGGGTTGCCATAATCGTTCGTTGGATGCAGAGACCATTTTCGCCACCGTTCTCATTCATTTGTATGTGGAATAGCGAGCTATCATTCCAGAGATCCACTGCCAATGCTAATTTCGCGGAGAGAAATCTGTTTAGGGCTTCGTTCCAGCCAGGAAGAGAATGCAGGAATCTAATCAACCATATTAATTCTTCAGCTATGGTAGAACTATACGACGCGGTCAAGGACATACGGCATTTGTTCGAGTGAAGCTCGGAACCGGCAGCAATGTCACACGTGAGAGCCACTTGACCCAATATCCCGAAGGATTTTTCCAAGAACTGCATCATATCGCTTAGAATTGTCTCCGTCCCCCACGAAGGCAGAACAGCTGCCAGCAGTTTTGTAATCATGATTTGCTTCTCGAGACAAGGCTTGGTTTCGTCAACAACGATACCCAGGAGAAGATCGAGCCAAGTCTGCGAACTCAAGGATCTGCATAATCCTGTCGATTTCGCGATCGCTCTCAAAATACTAAAGGTAGCCCAAGTTTCGTGATGCTGTCTCGCTAGTTGAACATGCGTGGTCGACTCACTGGATCTGTTCGCAGTCGATATTATACCGTGCAGAGTGGAGGTAAGGATCTTGATGGATATCACAGGTACTTTATCCGCTTCTACGCCACAGGAGAGTAAGATTATCCGTAGCAAATTCGTCGACGCCGATTTGAGGCACGTGGTCGGATGCAGATCTTCCCCGCGAAACCCACCGGTGTTCTCCATTTTATTCCCATCGAGCGAGATATCACTATCGGTCTCATCGCTGTCATCGGGAGGCGTTGGTGGATCGGCGAGTTTTAGATCATATTTACCTTCTTTACCCATACGATATGAATTCGTCGCGCCGTTGTCCCACTGAACCCGTATCCATCCGTCTTCGCCGAGTTCACCGATGACTCTACCTACACCGGGCGGTGGACCGTCCTGATCGCCCCATTTCCAATCAGCCCCTCGTACTACGCGAGTACCAACCTTCATCAACGCCGCCAACTCCATTCCGCTAAGTTGAACAGTCGGCGGCTTGTTCTTTTGAAGAGTGTCCTCGTAAATCGCTGTGATTTCCGTCTTAACTTTCGGTGTTTCGCCATCTCCGCCTTGCTGTCCCTGTCCCTCACTGCCCTCGCAAAAACTTGACAACGACGGTCCGATTTGCCTCAATAAAGTTAAGATGCTTGATAATAAGCCTGAATTAACCAATAATCCGATCTCATTGGCACACTGATGATTAGTCAACATACCGAGAATAGTCAGCAGAAATCTCGCTCTTGGTAATTTTCGCAGCCAAGTATAAGTACCTTGGTTCAAGCTGCTTTTCCCGCTAACTTTTTGCTTGCTCGGCAGTTCCGCCTGTACAACGTACGTCCGTAAAGCTTGTACCGCCCATGAGATCACCTCGGCCTCAGCCAGAATAACTTTGGACTTTTGATATGGGGTCGTTAACTGTATATTATACAAGCAATGCGTGATCCCGTCACTGAGAGACTTGTTTTCGTAAGTCAAGCCAAGCCAGCCATTAAGCAAAGAATATTTCACCGACGGTATCAAGTAGTCTCTTTTCAATAATTCCCGCATCATGGAGATACCTTGTTCCCGCACACGGGCGCGTTGCATTTGGCAGTACATGGCACGGCGCAACGTCTCGACGTCCCCACTAATGCCGTCGTTAATGACGAATTCGATAATACTTGTCATTAAACCGTTATAGTCGGCAGTGGCCCACTGCATCGGTCCGCATCGAATTTTCTCAGTCATCTGCATAATCTTGTTCTTTATATCCGATATATCTTCCAGTTTCGTGGAGGAGGAAGTCGCGGCGGTCAGACCTTCCTTGGAAGAAGACGTCATATCTCCGTCCGGTTTGTTTTTCGTTTTAGCGTTTTGTATCGACGCGTTCAAGATATCCTCCGGCTTGCCACCTCCGCCGGATGAATCTTTATTCTTACGAATATCGGCTAAAACTGCGCGAGCGGCTCTCTTGAATCTTGGGACGGTATGCAACAGCTTCAGATCCTCGAGCCCTTTAACTTCATAACTCGTCGCCGATCTGACCTCGTACAAAAGAAATCTGCATCTCTCTTGCGCGGGCGCGCAGACTTCTTTGTAACTACGATTCTGTTGTTGCCTAATTCGTACCAAGTTCCACTTGGTCTGATAAATCGCTCGCGCCATGTCGGCCAACTGATTGCTCAATCTCGCGCTATTAACGGTCTTTAATTCCTGTTCTGCTAACGCGAGCGCTTGTTGCCCCAGGCCAAGATGTTTTATAATCACAGCCATCAAAACGCGACTGATTTCCTCGACCGGATGATCGCCGCAAAAATCAGCATGAGAGAATAGATTGTTAGCCTTGGAGTATCTATCGACTATTGTTAAGAATGCTCGAACGTGATCGTCGTCGATTTTATGCGCCTCTGCTAACGCGTGTATAAACGCGATCGTTCGATCGTCATGCTCTTTTTGCTGCTCGTTCTTTGCGTGTACTGGGAGCGGCGGTTCCGTAGGCGAGTTAGCGGCGGTCGACGTATTGCTTCTCGCTTCATCTTTCTCTTCCTCGTATGGATTCGGCGGTTGCAGGACTTGCAGACCACCCCGCAAGAAATTCGCGGTGAGCCATACACCAGCTTCCTTCTCTGCCGATTGAAGCGTCAGGCTCTGTCGCATTCGATAGGCGTGCAAGCCCAATAAAAATCCCAGGGCTCTTTCTGTGTCCAGAAGGGAAGAACAGACGTCGGTCACCTCGATCGTGATCCGTGCCTTCTCGTCGGGCTCGGTTTGACAATAATGACCGACGAAACAGGAATCCATCATGCCCCGCGGTGGCGACAGCTGACTGTACGGTGCGCCGCATTGCGCTGAAGTTTCATCCCGCCCGACGACGTATCGTTGCAGTACTTCATAAGGAGACCAGGAGCCATCGTTTCTAATATCCTGCACGTCGTAAACATTGTTATTAACCACTACCCAAAGACCGCCGTCCCGATTGTGGTTCTCCAAGTCCGCCCACCGTATCAAGGAAGGCTCCTCTTGGATGGGTATCTTATTTCCATGTAACGGTGCGATGATCCCTGGCCAGGACAAATCGTCCGCTTCATTCTTCTCCATTGTCGGTGCCAGCTTCACGAAGTGATCCAGCGAATCCAGGATTGGTGCGATTACTTCCATCCAGTTCATATCGATGAGCAACATAGAGTAATCTACTTGCAGCAATATCAAGCAAGTTACTAGCTCAGAAAGCAATACGTTGATTATGTCACTTTTCAGAACACCGGCGATGGAGATGAAATCTTTGACGGAACGACTACCTATTTCAGTCGCCAACGGCAGTATTTCGGTCGCGTGATCGCAGATCTGCGCGATATACTTCTTCAGCAGCGATTCCGCGCCCATCATTTCCTGATCTTGCAGATCTTCCGTGCGTGACTTGCGTGTGATACACTCATATACTTGCGCGATCAGCAAACGTTGGAAACGTAGCAGGAGATTCAGGCTGGGCGAATTATCGAATCTTCGAAGATGCTCGTTTCGATCACCCTGCTGCGACGAGCCTTGCTGCAATCTGGCTTGCGTAATGCACGTGCCGTTCCTAATTAACTGCTGTATCAGCTGAAGCAGAGAAATAGTTGTAATGTTCTTCCCAGAATTGAAACCATCTTTCATACCCTGTCTCGTTTCGATCTTCACTTTGACGACATTCGACGTGCCTACGTCGAGAAAATCCTTCTCGTCCGGCATGTCCGCTATTTCCATTTTTATCGCAGCCTTCAACGCTAACTCCAATCCGCCATCTACCATCAGACTAGATACCAATAAATCAGCCATGAACCGTTGTCCACTATTTATATACATATTCGATGAACTCGATTGTTCTACATTGTTCGAGGTATTTGGCAGGAAACTAGACAGTGTTTTTGCACGCTCGTTAGCTGTTGGCAGCAATATGCTCCAGCCTGTTTGCAGAACTGCTTGCGCCGCTTCTTGTATTGTCGCTAATATCCCGGTCGCGCTTGCCAGATTGACACAACGTTGCTTTAAGGAGTTTAATAGTGGACTGCTAGTTGCGAGCCCGACGGATTTACTGTCAATGTTATGTGTTAACATGGTGTGTAATTGTAATCGGAGCAAGTTCAATGTAGCTACCGCCAAGCATTCACGATCCTGCGTAGGCGGTCGTATTCCTGGTAGACCCTCGCAAGATTTGGACAGGAGCGTGTCGAGCAATTGAAAAGTTTCCTCGCATATGTCGACGACAAAAGCCACTCTGCTAGCTCCGCCTGACCACGCTGACATGCACCAGGCAAAACTTTGAGTCGGACCTGATGCCAAACCAATGACGGTCTTCGAAGATAACATTGGACATAACGTAGGTTCAGAAATAACAGAACCTAATGTAGGATCGATTTGACCGTAATCGTTTCTACCCCATCCGTAAACAAATTGATCTTCCGTCAGCGCCAATATGTGAGTGGTGCCTACGGACAAGTCTCTGACTTTCTTGTCTCTTAACGATTCGATAACTTTGGGATATCTAACGTGTTCCTCATTGCCGTGGCCTAAGCGATACGCGTCACCTTTTCCCCACGTGTACACTTCCCCATGAGCCGTCAGCGCCGCAGAAAATTGACCGCCGCAAAACACCTTCACCACATTGATATCCAGTAATTTATCGACGATCTTCGGTGTTTTGGATCCATCCGTGCCTCCTCTGCCTAGTTTCCCGTAATCACCGTCTCCCCAAGAAAAAACTATGCCGGATGCGGTTACGCACAAAGTTTGAGAGTCACCGCTACCACAGGCCACATGCACAACCGTGTGACCCTTCAATGTTGTCACTAACGTCGGAGTCATAACATCATCGAAGTTACCATGACCCAATCTACCGTAATTTCCTCTTCCCCAAGTATATAACTCGCCGCTGGCGCTTAACACTGCTGAGTATGTACTGCCGCATGCTATGAACACGATGTTCTTCTCTAGAAGTACCTCAATCAATTTCGGTTCGTCGTGCGAGACGGTGTCGCCGTGTCCAAGCCTACCGCCGTCTCCATTGCCCCAGGAATACACGTAGCCGTCTTGCGTTAACGCTAAGTAATGCTTACCGTCCGCATGAGACGCAATCATTGTGATCGCTTTATCAGAGAAGCCGTGCACTCTTTGTGGATATTGAGTTTCAGATCCGTGATACATACTGTAAACGTTGCCATTCAACGACAATATCATTAATGCTCGCTCAGTGCAGCATAACTGCTTTATGCCCAATTCTGCTATTGCATCGCAGTAAAAGGGAGTGGAGCCATTTCCCAATTTTACACCACCCCAAGCTAACACTTCTTGAAATGTTTGCCTGCCGTTTCCATTTCTTGGAAATCCGTATTCGGCACTAGCTGGTGGTAAAAGGGGAGCGGCCAATCTGCTTAAATTACACATTATAATAACCGCGGCTTTTCTCAAGTCGACAGATACGGCGTCGTCGTCCGGCAATCGTAAATATTTAAGTAGTACTTCGCAGGGTCCCGGCGTAGCGTTTCTATCAAGATGCCTACGAGATTTTGTCACTGGTATCATATTCAGTCGTCGTAAGAGCGGAACGAGTGGTGCCGTGCTTCCAGGTGGTGTGACTCGATTATCTTGATTCTTATGTTTACCACTGAGATGGAGTAACAAAACCACAGAATCTAATAAACTAGACAGAGTGGCCCTTTGTGCAACTAGTTCCAGTAACAAGCAAAGAGCCGTATGTTGGTCTGACAATGGCACTGGACGCCACGATCGTCCGGTGGTCACCTCTCTAAAAATAAATATCATGTATATCTATTCGTTTATAAAAAATTGTTATAAATTGATATAAAAGTGACATATATGTATATATTATACCCAGTGACAACTTGTCTTAAAAATTTTGCTGATCTTTCTACGACTTCCAACCAGACTTGAGAAACGTTACTCTCATCGAAGAGAGTCGCCTCTGGTAACGACTGCAACGCTTCCAATGATTCGGTCAATAATTCACTACAAAATTCGACGTCTTCTCCAGATCTCCAAGCACGTCTTAAGTACGCGAATGAGAAATTGAGGGCCGCGCGTGAACCAACGCGCGCTAATCCTAAGGTCGCCTTTTCGTTAGGTCTTGGCCTGCAGTTGACAAAAATTTAAGTATTTATAAAAAAAAAATCTAAGTGCTACTTCAAACAAAACACAGAAAATAAATAACGTACTCTG
Source organism: Cephalotes varians (assembly GCA_037157785.1). Classification (NCBI taxonomy): domain Eukaryota; kingdom Metazoa; phylum Arthropoda; class Insecta; order Hymenoptera; family Formicidae; genus Cephalotes; species Cephalotes varians. The sequence goes on from JANQDE010000029.1 coordinate 431,551, forward strand.
AAGAGGATCAAGATATAATTGTATTTCGATACTCTGCATGTAATGTGCACGAGAAAACAAATCACTTAGGAAATTTGACCTGTGCTGTATATAATAAGGTTTGCAACATAAATATGACTTATTATAATCATATATACTATATGCATAATACTCAACGTTTTTTGTAATTTTCCGATAGACTTTGGTAAATTTGAGGTATCTTTGATCTCTTGTGGTTTATGACGAGACAAGGCTGTAAAATATCTTCGAGCGACTATCAAACGTTGTCTTAAACGTGCGGCGGATAATGTGCTATTTGCGACTTCACAACACAGCTTCCGTTGCTCCTTAATCGATAAATTGATGCATCCTTTCAAATCTGTTAATGCTGAAAAAAATACATGAAAACATAAATAAATAAATATCAATACAAACTTAACAAAAAGATAAAAATAATGTTTATTACAAATACATTGAAAACAATAAATTATTTTCAAAATTGACATTTTATCTAAACAATAAAATGCAAACTATTTATAATAAATATAGAATATTCACACAAAATACAGTTTTTGAGATAAAAATATGCCAATGTTTTATCAAACAAAATATTTTAAGTGAAAACTTAAATAAGAATTTAAGCAGTTTAAAATAAAATATAAATAAAACATTAACATAAACATGTTTACATGGCTGCAGTCCCCAGAGCCACAAGTCTATTATCTTCTTGGCAGGCATAGTCTTTTCGACCATCGCTGTTGTTCTTGCAGTTTCTTCTTCGTCCAGTTTCTGGCATGGAGTACAATTACAGCCATGTTGCGGACCACAAATTCCATCACAGCAAAGACAGGATAACACTCTCATACCACAATAATAATGGCCATCTTCACCTGAAAATACATATACAAGAAATTAATCAAGAATCTTAAAAAGAATTTATGTTAATAACCAGAATTATTGTTCCTTTCATCTGTATTTTTAAGTTCATTTCTCCTACCCCCAAAAAGGAGCGTATGTATAATGAGTATAAATAATATAATAAATTTTATTTACAGATACAGATATGATGTAGAACTTAATATGGATTGAATCTATTTCTACATTTTCACATTTCTTTCGTTATTTATTTCCATATTTATTTACCTTTCTTCGCTACGATTCCTGCGGCATTGATTAAACCATCGCTGAAGGAACCAACAATTTCGCCATCTCTTACCATCTCGTTCCACAATTCAGCCAGCCCATCGCGATAAAGGAATCGTTGAAGGTCAGTCTTCAACCACTTGGCATCCAATCTTACTTCTGGCCTAACTGTTATATTTAATTGGCTGCTCATCTTTGCAACTTTATTTATAAAAACTTTCAATATCTATTAGCCAATAGATACAGAGATATTCCAATATCTAATAGGATCTGTTAACTCGGATACAAGCAGAGGGACTGATCTCTCTTAAAGATTCAATTAAAAATAATAGTTTTGTTTTCTTCGAAAGTACTGTTTTCCGTTCTCGCCTCCACGCGATCGCATGACGGCTGTTAATCTGTCTCTTCACGGATCAATAAACAGAAAATCCCAAGATTGACTAGTTCGTTATTTCTAGGTCTTCCTCTCTCTTTCTCTCTCGAGCTTTTAACTCGACGTTAATCGAAGGAAAGAAAAAGGGACGGAAATGTTCCTTCGGGACGAGATCTCGAAACTGCTGGCTGCTATTCCTGGCCGCAGAACTCGTACGCGGGAGAAGGCGGAGGTTAGCGATTAGCGCACTTCGCGGCGTCTCGCACCCCCGGAGTTTCTGCCTTCGCCGCCCAATTCCGTCCTCCAACCGCCTGTCACCATCTGTAAACATCCGCCGTTGTCAGTTCGCCGATCGCGAATAAAAACTCGGCCGAGCACGGTGACATTGCGGTATCGCTATTTTGACACGCGCACATTCGACGCACACACACACACACACACACATACGAGCGTTTTTCATCCCCGATGGTCGATCGGGCTGCTCGATTACCTACCTACCGATTATCACAACACTAGTGTCGCCAATATTCGCGCGATAGCGCGGTAATCGGGCGCGCGACATGTTTACATGCCGCTCCTCGCGGCCCCCGACCTGTCAGACATCTGACAGTCGACGGCCTGTCAACCGCTGTCAACGAGCGCGTGCGAACGAGATCTCTTTCTTCTCAAGAGTTTCCGCTTTTCCGGACACTCCTTTATCCGAGATCAGCTGTTTCAGGCGAGTTCTCGCCTTGCGCTCTCCCCGCGCCCACGTGACTGCGTTGGCGCGAAAGAGAAGGCTGCCTACGATCGTCTCACCGACTTCATCTTGTTGCGTTCGATTCTATCGTCCACGTCTTTATACACGTTTAAAACTGCGATTCCGTTCGTCCGTCCGTGTGCACGATCGCGACGTGGACGTTATTGATTAAACACGCACATGCGATACACACGCAATATACACGTTGGAGTCGCTAGATAAAGAGAGAATGACCAATTCTATTGTTAAAAAAATTCTTTTCCGTCCTGCGTTCTCGTTAGATTTATTATTTACAACTGAACCTTTCGTCCCGTTCATTTTTCTCTTTTCTTTCTAGCCTGGCGAAAATAAAGATTGGAGCGTAAAAGGAGAATGACAGAAGCGTAAATGAAGCTTTTAGCTGGAAAGGAAGTGAAAATTGAAACAACAAAACATAAAAGAAGCATTAACGTATCTAAATTTGGCTAAAAAGCCAAATTATAGTTAATTATAGTGCCTGATATATATAATAAATTTTGTAACTCTATCTTGTAAATTGCCAAGAAAGTCAGTCATAGCTATGTTTCGATATTCAGAAAATCTATGGTATACGTGACGTAAACTATAGAGTTTTAGCGCCAGCAATGAATTTTGGAACGCAACTTGTCAAGCAATATGGCAGCTTTCATGTTAAACACGTGATTGGTCATTCTCATGTCAGCTGGCTAGTCAAAAGTCAAACAGGCTTTTGAAATGTACTGTATACACGCTGCATTTGGCCAAAATTTTATGGGTTAAATTCTATTGAATATCATAAAATATCACGTTGTTCTCGCGCGCGTAATAAACAAAGTACAAAATAAAATTACGCAGCGTCGCTACCAAAAATATTTGAAAAAAAAAAATGTTTAGTAGCATAAAACACTTGCTGAGATGTCCGAATAAATTTGGTGAGGAGCGCATTTATGTCTGTAACATTTTAATATGAAAGAAAATTATTACTATTACAGTTACATAAAGTCGCAATAAATCCGATATTTTTATCTATGCTGTAAAAAAAGTTGACATTCAGTATTGTTTGTTGATGTAATTTTAGGTTATCAATTGACATATTTCTCGGCCGAAACGACACTTAAAAGCAATCTAACGCAGCGAGAATGTACACGGGGTGCTTATCCACATGCGTGCGGACAACCGACATCGACAACGCACCCGCACTTGGTAAAGCGTGGCGAAGTGCTGCCAGGTATCTCGCTTCAGGAGCTTAAGAGAAGACGCTCTAAACTAGTGGAGAGTGTCATGCTGACGGCAAACGCCAAGAATGCACGTAGGCAGCAAATAGTCGTCATACCTGCGTCGTCCAAGGTTTACATCTCCGACAAGATACCATACGTCTTTCGACAAAACACGGACTTCCTGTACTTCTCTGGGTGTCAGGAGCCTGATAGTATTCTAGTACTTACGTGCATGGAGGATAAATCGGCGTGCACCTTATTTGTGAGATCGAGAGACGAACATTCAGAGTTATGGGATGGCCCGAGAACCGGCGTCGAAATGGCGATTGAAGTCTTCGGTACAGATTACGCCCTGCCAATTACAGAATTCGAGCGTTTCCTGACTTTGCTCATACAAGAGGACAAAAGCAGCATTGTATGGTATGATCATGCGGATGTTGTTCAACCGATCTTGCATAAGAAGCTGTGTCAATTGATTAAATTGACGGACAATCAAATATTTGCTTCCCCCAAGATTTTGTTTCATCAAATTCGCTTGATCAAGAGCGCCTGCGAAATTGATCTAATGCGGGAGAGCTGCAGAATTGCCTCTGACGCTATTATAAAAACAATCCAATCTTCAAAGCCAGAGATGAGCGAGCATCAGTTATTTGCTACTGTAGATTACGAATGTCGTATGCGCGGAGCGGAATATTTGGCGTATCCTCCCGTCGTAGCAGCGGGCAGGAATGCAAACGTAATACATTATATCAATAATAATCAAATTATACAAAGTGGCGATTTGGTTTTGATGGATGCAGGTTTGTACAGAAAAGTGTAGAATTATGACTAGTATGTAATCGAAACTCCCTTGAACTTTTAGGTTGCGAGTATCACGGCTATTCATCCGATATAACGCGGACATGGCCAATTAACGGTAAATTTACGCCAGAACAAAAAGTTCTTTACGAAATAGTACTAGACGTGCAAAAAAACTTGATAGAGAGCCTGAAGGAAATGCCATCGTTGGACAACGCGTTCCGTCATATGTGTTTCCTTCTGGGAGAAAGATTGCAAGAAATTAACGTGATACCCAAGAACATGGACGAAAATAAATTATTAGCGGCCGCGTACGCGTACTGTCCGCATCATGTCGGTCATTATCTCGGAATGGACGTGCATGACACGGGAAAAATATCCAGAAGTATAAACATACAACCTGGAATGATAATAACAATGGAACCTGGTACTACTCGAAAGCTTTATATTTGTCTTCAACAACCATTTGTAAATTAATAATACAAATTAATTTATATTTCTTTTCGTTGCACTAGGTGTGTACATAAATCCGAAGACTCCTTACGCACCGTCGCACTTTCATGGCTTGGGTATCCGTATAGAGGACGATATTTTAATAACGGAAAATGGCCCAGAAGTCTTAACGAAAAACTGTCCGAAAGAACTAGCGGAGATTGAAGCTTTAGCAAGCTAAAAGTCGAGGATGTTTAATAGTGATTAATACAAGCATTCAATGTACATATAGTAAGACAATATACTCCTGTTTTTATTTAGATATATATAAGAAAGTATAGATGTGTAAATACGCGGGCAATATGTATTAATCGTATATGAAAGCAATGGGAGTCCGGACAATGTTTCCCTTTCATATATGCACTTTGTTGGATACATCTTTTAAACATATATAAAATGATTGAATTTTTTTATATTCTTCCAAATCCAATCTTTCACTGTTTATAACATATTTGTCGCATATGTTGTCGATATATTGAAAAATCACTTTATGCAACATGTAGTTCTATATACACATATGTCTGTGTATTATATAATTATACATATTATTTATATATTATTTCATTTAGTATAATTCAAAATAATATAATTGTATAATACATAGAAAGAGCGCTTCAACTTTATGCAGTTCTTTTATTTTAGATATAACAACATACATTTTATTATAAATTCATATAAAGAAAATTTTTATATTATTCGAAAATTTGTTTAAGTGGAAATAGATGAATGTTGTATACTTGAAACCAGTAAAGTATCACTAGAATCAATAACAGTAGAGTATATATCAGAAGAGCTAACGTGGTCATTGATACAATAAAATTCAAATCGTATCACAATCTATGGCACAATCATCATACTCTTACTTTTAATAGAAACAAAAACTATATCTTCATCCGCATGGATGCATAACAAAAAATACATATGAGGAAAAACAATCGCTCTCTACAAAATACTTCAAAAGTAGCATTCAAAATGAATGAATACACTAAAATGTGTGTAAAAAAATACAGTTCTTCTCACGATTATATTATATATATTATATTATTATGTGTCCACAAGACTCTCGAAAAAGCAATGAAATAATTGCAATTTGTTGTTTCGTTAGTCGAAACACTTGCTCATAACTTCCGTAATTCAACGTCGGCTCGTTTTAAGCTTATGAAATTGGAGAGTTGCTTCGCTCGCAAACGAGCCCAAATCAAGTGATTCTGCATCGCATGGATTTGCGCCGCCGCGAGTGCAGCTGCTTCTGGATGTATAACCGTCGTACAGCCAAGTCCTGTAATATAATTTAGTTTTACATTTCAGAAAACAGAATCAATTACTAACTAAATATAAATTATTCAGAATACCTGAAGGAACGTCAAGCGAGGACCATACGCTTCGTTCAATATTGTCCGATTTCAAAGGTGGGCAATTTATGACAGGCAAGACTGTATTGCCGGAGAGTACTGGACCCAAACCATTGCTGCGGCCGGCTACCGCTATCAGTACTACCTATAGAAAACAAGAAGAAATTGTGATAAACGAAAATAAATAATCTTTTTATAGCTCTCTATCATTCTCTTTATCGTAACGAGTTTTGTGATTAACACATAACAGGATCGCTTCAACGGGTCAGTATAGGTTTTGATATAATTATCCTTTGCTAGCACATTTGATATCGCGAGTTAATGAGCAATGTCATATATATCACGATATAATTGCACAATATCGCCACTATTGCTGCGAATTGCTACAATTATCAACATTGTAATTAAACTTGATTTAAATGACTTGCTACCTCTCTCTTAGTATTTTAATGATTCTATTGCCGATTATTAAATTATTAATCTAACAATAATTATTAAATTATATATGTAAGAATTTTCATAATTCTAATAGTGATTCAATATATTTAGTAAAAAATAATATTCGACGAACCTACATTTTACTTTATCTATTAAAAGTTTATTACGATAAGCTACGTAAAAAGATAAAATTTTAAACGTACATTTTCTCCGCTGCCTTCATATTCGGCAAGAACATTTAGAGTTTCCTCAGTACCCTTATGAGCACTGCAAACTCGTAGTTGTGGTTTTAGACCTAATGCTATAGCATGCTTTGCAATTTCTCGACAATGTGCCTCGTCGGATAGCGAGCCCATGAATATAACAACTAATGGAGTGGGTGCTTCAGTGATATAATCCAACTGTTCCTCTACCCATTTGAAGTTACACTTTACAGTCTCCAAATTCTGTTGTGTTACATTGGAAAGATCCCTGTACACCTAATAGCAAGTATAATAAATTTTGAACAGTCACAGTTGACGTAATATTTATGGAAAAACCTCGAAAAAAAGAATCTTACTTGCTTATCTTTCATCTGTTTTTTATCTCCAGAAGGCCAAAGTCTCCAAGAATCACTATCAATAATATCAGCTAACAAAATTTCTCCATGAGAGTCCACGCCGAATTCTATCTTCATATCTATCAATGAGCTATTACGCACAGCCCAAGCTCTCTCAAGAATCTCGAAAACGACAACAGTGGTGCGTTTCATAATATCTACTTCATCTTTCGTTATCTTTCTACCGCCCATTTGGAAGCCCGCGGAAATAATTTGTTCGTCGGACCATTGCGGATCATGATTAGCGTCATCTTTAAAAAATGTTTCTTGCAGAGGCGGATTGAATCTGTATCCCTCAGGTACTCCTGAAAAATTGTACGTGAATAGTATCGTGCATATACTCAACTCTGTTAACTTCAAGAGAACGGTATTAACGCTCAAACATACCAGGGTGTCTTCTTAGAAAGCTACCAGTTGCCTGCCTTCTAGTCACCCATTCAATTGGTATCATGTCACATTTCTTCGCTATGAAAGACTTTGGCCCGGCGGACTTGACGTAAGCTGTATTGATGCCAGCTTGATTGAGCAATCCGAAGACCTTTATAGTAGTGGATGTGCTAATTGCCGCTTTACCCTCTAAGGCGTGAGACTTTGCGCCGTCGCCAGCGGTAATGCGGTCCTTGCTCTCCAGCAAGCATAACGTAGGATCGTTTAGAAGTTCGTAAACCTTCTTCGTCTTTCCCTCGTTGACAATTTTCCCAAGTTTATAATCTATAAAAGATAGAAAAGATCTCTTAATATTGATCGGTACGAAACAAATCTCTTTTTATCTCATAACAAATACAAAAAAAAAACGAATCGATAAACCGCAAATTTTCCTACACGGCTAGAATTAAGCTTTAATATTTGCCATGATATAAAATGCGCTAAACACAAATATATCAGGGCATCGCCTTAGAAATATCGGTAGCACGTTAACGACCACTTGTTGCTCCGGCAAAACTCCTGTTTACTTCTTGCTTTCTTTTAACAGGATCGTTTCAAGCATCAAGATTCGTCTCTGTGATTAATACTTCATGTTCGAAGATCATTGTGCTTGTCTACGTTTCTACTGGAGCGGAAAACTCGTTCGACCGAAACTATCCACGTTCTATTGGACTTACCAGCCATCTTAGCAGCCGCTCTAACGTCTACTATTGGAATGGGTATAAGCCGCCTGATTTCACATACATTTCTTTAGTAATCCCCACTACGTCCGCCCGATTACCGATTGGCTCGGACCTCCTCTGGAGCTCCCTGTTGCGACAACGTGATATCGGCAACGAAAAATCATACAAATATTTTTCTCACGCTGTAACATAACAGAGTAAGTTATTTCCTTTGCGTATCACGACTCGATTGCATTCATCTATTCCATCGAATAGATTTATGAAACATTCTAGAAGGTTCTTCTCCGTGGATTGATAGATAATCGTCTTAATTAACACACACTATCACAATGCCTATTTTTACTAGAAACATGAAATATATATGTATAAATTAAATTGCTTGTTCATCAATAAAAAGACAGTTAAAAAGATCTAAGAATATTTTATCGATCTACGCTGTTTAACACAGATGGTAGCATACGAGAGAGTTTATTTACTTTGATATATGATATAAGAAAAAAATTTATATAGTTTTTCTCGCTTTTTCTAACCTAGTATATAAAAACTAGAAGCTTTTTTAATGATAAATTATAAATATATAAAAATAAGTTATATAAAATTAATTATACAAATTATAATTATCTTTAATTAAAAGTTTATTTATACAAGTTAGTTTACTTAACTTGTGATTGTGTGTGTGTGTGTGTGTTTTATAATTATATAATTATTTTTAATTAATAAGTATATAAACAATTTTATATATATATATATATATATATATATATATATATATATATATATATATATATATATATATATGTTGTGTGTGCGTGTATGTGTGTATATATAAAATTATAAATGTAACACACATATATACACACACACATTCAGCCAAGTTGGGAAGCTTGAGCGGCAATACATCGACGAAAGTGTCGAAATTGTAACTCGTATGGAATTATGACATATATTACGCAATTTCCCTCGAACGGTACATCAAAATCGATAAAATTGGACCGCTTCTCCGGTGTCGTGACTAATCGGGAGCGTCGAAATTTCAGGACGTTACAGAGATAAAGAAGACCACCAAAGGTGGAATTTTCCATTAATGGATTTTTCCAACTTTTGGAACTTCACGAAATTCAAACGGGATTACGCATACACGTCCGTTCGAAGCCGCACTGTGTTATCAGAGACAGGCGGCTAATTTCTATAATAACACGGCGCGGCTGACGCAGGCATCGTTTAAGTGATTTGTCCTTGGCTCGATCTTAGGCGCGATTCGCGCAGATCCTCCTGCCATCATCATAGACAGAGGAAAGATGGTCCATTCGTCTCTCGGAATCGACGCGGCGACCACACCGTCTCTCCTCTTCGAGAAGAGATAATAGTCGAATCTCTTTTTTTTCTCTTTTACATAACATGCGATCCCGCAGATGGGATCGATGCGGTCAGTAACAACCGCACAGTCGAGCTCAGTAAATAAATCGTATAAGAATGGTCAGAAGAATTGAAGTATGAGCGCAAGAGTTAGTTAGTTTCGTCAGAAACTTTCAAAAATTTTCGGTCCGCAATCTTAAAAACTCTTGAAACTTTCCGGTCGACGGTGAGCTCGTCCATTGGCCGCCGTAATATCCCATCCCCACATTCGCGGTCTTGGAACGTGGTGGAAAGCGGAGCGCACGTTTTGCGCGGACCAGACGTGTCCCCGAAGCGGACCGAGGAGCACGGGCACGCACTCGGCACACGTGAGGTACGTGCATCGCTTCCCCCGTCCGTCGATCTCCAACCAGGATTCTCATCTCCTCGCGAACCAAGCCGTGATTCGCGTATCGTTCGCTTTCCATCTGCGTTCTTCATTGTTTCGTGACTCGGCGAACCGGTAGTTTCTCTCCCGTGATCTTCGTGGAATCTTCGCGAGGTGGAGATCCACTTGGACTAAAAAACGTAGGGAGGAAATCGGCCGATCGCGTGTCCGACGTGTAGCAGTTGAAAAGAGAAAAAAAAGATTAAGAACAATGAACTGTAGAGATTTTGTCTTAAGCGATTAAGTTAATCGGAGTTTAGTCAAAATCGCCCCGTTTATCGTAAAAACTTATTTGTATTGTTTATTTTCTGATAGTACATTTCATTGTGGCTCTTCCTTTGGTTTTATTTGATTTTGTCTTTGCGCATATCTTACATACCTGATCCAAACCTGATCAACTTGAACGATCATCTCATTTTTCTGTTATATAAACTATCACCTAAGGTGTTTTTTACTCGATAAAAGTCACTGTTTATTAACTATATATTGTATATATTATTAATTTTTTAATTTATTGTTATTTAAGGACATTATGTACATAGATTTAATCAATACTTAAAAAAAAGAGAGAGAAACCAAGAAAATATTAAATAGAAGGAGCACATTAAAATGTGACGTGAGCTTCACTTTTCCGACGGTGGAGTGTAAAAAATATTCCAGGTGAATACTCCCGAGTTAAATGAGCTTGTCAAACAGTTTCTTAACCGATGCATGGAAATTTGTACAAATATATTGATAATAAAGTTGTGGATCTCATCTGCACAGAAAATAGTATTTTTAAGCAATTCCGCTTTCAGCTTTGTTTCTTTTTTTAAACTCTTTTACTCAAATTCAAAAAATTTTTGCTTATTCAATTCAAACAATCAACGGTAAATTCGATGACTAAGGCGTCTGAAAAACGCTTATGATAACGCGGTTATCCGATACTGAAGTTATGAAGATGCAGCAGAAAATTAAATTTTTCAAGAAACTCTCGTATGACGAAAGTATTATACATAGAAAGTCAGGAAATTAACGTATACTTCCGGTCTGAAACTTCGAATTATGTCAAGTTTTGTTAAATCCAGATTAGAATCTCTGAGTTCAACGTACGATATTGAATTTTATTTATTCTTGGTCTCATCGATAATTTATTCGTAAAGATAAATTAATATTTTTCTTCCACTATTGATTGAAAAATAGAAAATATTTATTCCTATAATCACATTCAGCGTAGCATCAGTTTCTTTTTTAGATCGATATTCATAATCGATTCTTATTTTAAGATCTTAATTAATGTCTTAATACGGCTCTATTGATTGATTTATAATATCTTAATACTTAAGATGGTCTTAAATATAAGAACTGACCATACTGGCTTTAGAGTCATAAGTTAAAGTCGTAAATTAACGTTATAACTTTTCCTTAGAATTATTCATTTACTCCAAATTACATTTCATAAGATTTTTTTATTGTTGTATTATAACAGAATGAAAGTATTATCCATTTGACTTGCTTCATCAAAACTAACATTTATGAGAAGATAATTCCTTCTGTCTTTCTTTTCTGATAAATATAACTTATGATTTTTTTCTTTTATGTTTGTTCTTTTAACTATGTGATTTCTATCTAGCTTTGTGAGAATCAACTCCTGAACTGAATCAAACTTAGTGTAAGATAATTTAAAAAAAAATGGCATTACTTTCGTATCTATGTGACAGTGGAAAATTAATTTGTCGCAGAAAAATATTATGTGATTTCTCGCGTGACGTGAGAGGATCGATTTGTTGTAAACACAAATATAACTGTTCTATATTCTGACATCTATGATGTCAATATGTAAGATGATGAAAACAGTCATTAAAATACAAGTGATGAAAACAGTTGCGAAATGCAGGTTGCGCAAACGTGATGAGAAAAGTGTGAACAAACGTAAGATATGTCTATCAGTCCGTTGGGGGTCAATAGTTTACAAGAGTAGTTTACAAGAGTGTTGATAATACACGAAATTGCGAAAAGACTTACTCTAGGCATTTTAATGGGATATATAATTTATATTCAATCTATATCTGCGTTGTAAAATATTTGTAGGCGTCAAATATAATATATTGAGTTTATCAGTGGAAATATATTTAAATCCAGAAAAACAATTTTTAATTTTATTATATTATAATTTCGAAAACTTTTCAACTGCATAATCTGAGAAATATTATAGAGAATGAATATTGATAATGAGAGAGCGAATTTATCATCGGTCATCTTTTGTGTGACCTTTCAATCAGTTGTCTATCTTAATTGCTATTGCTACTAAACTACTACTACAATTAAACTAAACATATTTTATTTGTTACAGAAATTGCAATGGAACAGTTTCTCGATAAAGACAGCGAGCGTGTTGAAGCAATGTCTCGTCTTTCCACGGAATCAAAATGTACGAGGCCACGAAGCAAAGGTGAAACTAGGGGACAAAGGCCTACTGGTCTTACACATGAATGCGGTGTTTTTGGATGCATCGCTGCAGGCGACTGGCCATCGCAAATTGATGTTGCTCAGGTTATTTGTCTAGGTAGGTCCACTTTGTATGACAGAAATTAGCTGAAATAAAAAGATATATAAATGTATATACAATAAGAGAAAAAGAAACGCATCAGAAACTAAAGCGAAGGTAAGACGCTAGTATTAATACCATGAAATAAAGCATTTCTGTTCTTTTCACTCAGGTTTAGTAGCGTTGCAACATAGAGGGCAAGAAAGCGCAGGAATCGTGACAAGCGAGGGTGTCTGTTCGAAGTCATTCCATGTTCATAAGGGTATGGGAATGATTAATAATATTTTCAATGATGAAAATATGAGGAAGCTCGAAGGAAATCTTGGAATTGGTCATACCAGATACAGCACAAGTGCAGCTAGCGAAGAAGTCAACTGTCAACCGTTTGTGGTACACACTGCACACGGAGCACTGGCAGTTGCACATAATGGAGAATTAGTTAACACGGAATCTCTTCGAAAAATGGTAATACGAAAGAAAAATTTACGTTTCTTTTCATGACCTATTTTCTTGATTATTTTATCAAGTATCTGAGCTCGTTAACGATTCTTCTCTGGTCGAAACTGAATTCCGTTTTGATCTCGTATCCAGGTATTGGGTCGAGGCGTTGGTTTGTCAACGCACTCGGACTCGGAACTTATAACACAAGCGCTCTGCTTGAATCCACCTGAAGGTGAAGTCAATGGACCGGATTGGCCCGCGCGTATCAAACACCTCATGCAATTGGCACCGTTATCATACTCCTTGGTTATAATGCAGAGGGATAAAATTTATGGCGTGCGAGATCCTTACGGAAATCGACCTCTTTGTCTAGGGAAGATCGTGCCGATTGGCAATTTAGGTGCATATTGAAATATCACGAGAGATATTGTCTATTTTAACGATGTTTTGATGTTTTAATACTAATACAAGATAATGAAATGAATTGTAGCAAGTACCGAGTCTGATGACGATGATGATGAAGCAGAAGGCTGGGTAATTTCATCGGAATCTTGCGGATTCTTGAGTATTGGCGCGAGATATGTTCGCGAAGTTTTTCCTGGTGAAATTGTAGAGTTGACTAGAGAGGGAATTAAAACTATCGAGATAGTGGAAAGACCAAATAAAAAACCGCAGGCATTTTGCATCTTCGAATATGTCTATTTCGCTAGAAGTGACAGCATTTTTGAGGGTACGTAAGTAAGAATAAAATAATATTGCCCGTTGGACATTAAGAAGACATTAAGAACGTTAAATCATTTGTTTGTATAGGACAAATGGTGTATTCCGTTCGTATGCAATGCGGACGGGTGTTAGCAATGGAATCTCCAGTTGAAGCAGACATAGTCAGCTCTGTTCCAGAATCTGGCACTGCAGCGGCACACGGATACGCCAGACAAGTAAATGCAAATAAAATCAAGCATAATCATTGTGCAAATATAAGAACGAATAATTAATGTCTAATTAAAACTTTTTAATGTTACAGTCTAAGATACCTTTCGCTGAAGTGCTATGCAAAAACCGATACGTAGGTAGAACGTTTATTCAGCCGAGTACGCGACTGAGGCAGCTTGGAGTAGCCAAGAAATTCGGAGCTTTATCGGAGAATGTAAAAGGAAAAAAGATAATTCTTATTGACGATTCCATCGTCAGGGGAAATACAATTGGTCCGATTATCAAACTGTTAAGAGATGCAGGCGCTAAGGAGGTACGTTTCCTTAATGCTGTCTTCCATTTGCACTTACTATGTTCATCGTGTCGTGTTTGCAGGTTCATGTTAGAATAGCATCGCCGCCACTGAAGTATCCGTGTTACATGGGTATCAACATTCCAACAAGGGAAGAACTCGTTGCGAATAAACTTGACAATGTAAAACTGGCCAAACACGTTGGAGCGGACAGTTTAACGTATCTTTCGGTCGAAGGACTTGTCGAAGCAGTCAGATACCGCATGGACAATCGCGAGAGTAATTATATCGGTCACTGCACTGCCTGCCTAACGGGAGAATATCCAGATGAATTGCCTGGTGATCTCGATTGGTGAAGACATGTACAATTTTTAATTCTAGAAACAAAACTTTGAAATAACTCAGGTCTCCGAATAAAAATACATTCTACGATGTACTATTTTATAAAATGTTATTGTAAAAGTATCTAGATATTCGCATATCTAGATACTTTATGCAGGTAAATTTTAATTAATCAGAAAGATACACAATTCGCTTGAATTTTTATAATAGATTTATATATATATATACATGAAGTATATAAAATAAATATGAATAAGATTGTTTTCTATTTTTTGCTAGAATTTTTTAATAGAAAAGATCTGTACTTTTGGGTTCAATTCAGTATTTTATAATTACATATGATTTTACATTCAAAATAACTACAATCAGATACAAAATAAAAAGAATGACAAGTAACAATATGTGAGAAGTTCTCTTTAGTTGCCTCATGTTGTGTTTTCTATATTCAAAATATGCTAAAAAATATTATTCTTTATACATATAATATTTCTTATAATTATATATATTAATATGAGATATTGTGCATTTAAAATTAAGAGAACAAGATTAAAAAATAAACTTTTTTATTATTAAATCTTTCTTGTGAAACAGAATTAATGATGTAACAAAAAATTTAATTTATATTTTTAAATTATACATAAATTACATAGAATTGTTTCTTCCATGATAGTTTAATGTCTAGACACTGACTATTATTCTATCAGCTTCAAGTTATGAATGTACAATGACAAGAAGATTAATTTCTAAATATTTAATTAAAATTTTCAAACATCTTACTTTCTCAAGCTTCTTCTGCCTTTTCTTTGGTTTTGTGTACAACAGAGTCGTCCTCATCAGATTCTGAATTCAATGCAATATCTTTGGATTTTTTCTCTGCCCTAATTTTCTGTTTCTCCAGAAACGTGATCATTTCTTTTTCTAGTTTATAATCACGTATTTTATTCCAAAACTGCATGGCTAGAAAGATTAATTTCATATCGAATAAAGCATACAATCGAAATTTATTTTATTTTTTACCTTCTTCTTGATACTTTGGAGGCACTCCAGCTTCCGATAACATTTCTGTATTTGGAGTACAACTATCATGTTCAGAATCACCAAGAATCTCGCCTCTTGGTTTTGTAAACACTCTCTGCATCTTAAGCAACTTTCTTGTTTTAGTAAAATATTTTAGAGACGGTACTTTATCGAATACCTCATCGTCCACCTTCGGATTGTCATCTTTCTCAAAGAACAGATAAGTACCCACAGCGTCTTCATAAGTACCTTCATAAAACTGAGAGTACAAAACAATTAAAAAGAGAATAAATTTAAATATAACCTGTACTTTGTGTTTCACTTGTTAAATTCCACAAGCAACAAAGCACAACTTACTCGTCCATTAATTTCCATTATAGGATGCTCAGAATCTATTCCAATTATGTCCAATTGAAGATCTTTATCATTGAACATGTCACTACCAGTGAGCCCATCAACTTCCACATATACGAGCATTTCTTCTTCATTTTCAGATAACTCGTCATCCGATTGCATCTTTATGATGAATTATTATTTATATGTTCAACAGTTGAGTGAGCGTTTAGTGATTGATGCCTGTGATTAATAAACTTTTAAATCCACGATAAATCTAGAAGAATATACCAGTAGCAGCAAACGCTCTCTCAATTGTGAATCCGCTGAATGCCCCTAATAACAGTCTAGGTATACTATAGCTGTGTTCCGATATTACTGCCAGTACTGAAAATCTATAGTGCACGTAACGTATACTATAGATTTTCAGTACTGGCAGTAATATCGGAACACAGCCTATGTCTATAGCTAAACCTCGAACCCAGATCGCAAGCGGATCCAGGGCGCGCTTCGCGCTCGCAACGGCTCAGTGCTCACTCGTAGTCTTTGGTGTTTGTGCAGTTCTCTAAACAAAAAATTTAAGTACAGTAAGTAAATTAAAAAGTAAATTAAAAAAGTACAGTTAAGTAAATTTAAAAAGTAAATTAAAAAGTAAATTAAAAAAGTACACTTAAGTAAATTTAAGTACAGTAAAAGAGAGACAACGAAATGTTTGATATTAAATATTAGATTTTATTTTCCTGTTTCTTGATCTTTTTTCTGTTCTTGTTTTATATTTTTCGGTAATTCTTCAGTTGAGGGTCGCCATCTCCTAGTATTCTAAAAAATGGAAAGATCGGCCGAAAGCACGCAATTACTCAGGTAAGCAAAAAAACGAGTTCGAAACATCCCCATATACTCCTTTATTAGTTTTAAGTAACTAATTAGAATTGTAGCTAATTTTCCTTTTTTTATTTACGCTTTGAATTTAATTTGTTTCAATTAATGGTGTAAAATTAAATTCAAAGTATAAATAAAAAAAGGAAAGTTCTAATTAGCTAGGAACAGGAAAGAGAAAGAATTACAATGTCATCGTTAAGTCCGAACGCTTCTAAAATGAAGCATCACCTTGTTTATAAATATCCGGCGACTTGTTACACCGTTTGAAGTAAACACACATATATGTACATATATACATATCACAAGCTGTAAAGAAGAGCTAGTACATTTTTTAATCAACCACGGTGTTTACTTCAAATTTCGTGCATTTTACGTAACGACAAATTACTGGGTGCATCCAGAAGCGCAACCGCTCACTGAGCGCTCAGTGAGCTTTTGTATCTGATTAGCGTATTCCATTAGATCTAAAAATATAGGCCAATCAAATGCAAGAGCTCACTGAGCGCTCAGTGAGCGGTTGCGCTTCTGGATGCACCCACTAAATGCGTGCGCACGTGACGTCAGAGCGTGTGCACGTGACTACAGCGCATGATCATGTCACTACATTCAGCCGATATGACACATTTCTTAACCTAACTAGTCGTGAACTTTAACAATAAATATCTCGGTTCGCGGGGCAGAGCGACACTTTTTATTACCGGATTCTTTCGTTTCATGCAAAAACGCGTTGAATGAGCCTAATGTTATCGATTTTGGAGGTGGCGACCCTCAACTGAAGAATTACCGAACACATATTCTCTCATCTCTTATTAAGGCAACTCTGATTGAAAAAGACATAATTTTAGAATCTATAATTTTAAATGCTTTGTTACAAGCACTTTGATACATGCTTATACTCAGAGTTGAGTAACTAATTAAAAAGTTAAAAATTAAAATATAATTTGAGTTATATTAACTTTTAAATTATACTTTAATTTTTAACTTTTTAATTAGTTACTACTCAATCCTAATTATATATGTATCAAAATGTTTCTAACAAAGCATCTAAAATTGCAGATTCTAAAATTATATCTTTTTTCAATTAGAGTTGTCAAAAGAGATAAGATTCATTTGGTTAATTTTAAATGAAGTAATTTTTAACTACTTATTTTTTAAACAACTGAACTTTGACTTATTAAATTTTTTTAAGTTAAAATTTATGTATGCCAAAATTATTAAAAAATACGTTCTCCTATAAAAAAATATTCTTCGTTATTTTATATAAACTTAATTTCCAAATAATACAATTATTTTAAATTCGTAATACAATTCGTAATACAATTATTTTAAATAATCTTACTAAAATTGCTGAGAGGTTTTCGGGTTGTCTTCGTGTCTTGATTCATTGTTTAATGCCAACCTTTCATGAACATTGCAGTTCACTTCATCAGAACTAGAATCAATCTGATACTGGCATTAAACATGGATCAAGACACGGAGACAATCCGAAAACTTCTCAGTACTTTTAAAAAGAATATCCATGGAAGCCTTAAAAACATAAATAATCTTACTTTAAAAAATTATGACATTCTTTAAAATATGACATAATTTAATGTAAATAGTGCTTTTCAAAATTAACTTTTAATTTAACTTGACGTTCATTTAATCTTCACATAACTTTTAACTGATTTAGGTTTTTCGTATAATTTTTAACGTAATAAAAATAATTTTATAAGCTATTAATTTGAACTTAATTTAGTTTAAAAAATATTAACTTATTCAGCTTTGTATCTAATTTATGTTTACATCTATAATCCCTTTAGGAATTTACATAGATCAAATATGCTAAATATTCAGAAAAATTCAGAAAAAATACAAAGAAGGTAATAAATTGTTTATCATGTAATACAGAAAATATTTTTAAAAGTATAACAGTTAAAACTCAAACTGTACTGGAATTTTGCCTTACTCTTTTCAATAAGAAATTATAATTTTCTAGAAACTATTGCACATTTTATTTGTACAAAATTTTATAAAATTGAAATAGATATTAAATTTACACATTACATTCTGATATGAAGCATTATTGCTCAATTGGTTTCTAAATCTTCTTTTTTCTTTAATGACAGATCATATTGCTCAATTATATATTGCTCAATTTGGTTGATTATATATTGGTTATGTATTGCTCAATTTGGTTTCTAAATCTTCTTTTTTCTTTAATGACAGATCTTGATATATATCAATATTTTCTTTCTCTTCACATCCAAGTGTGGTATATTATTTGATATGTTCTGCACAACAAGTTTTAAGTACTTCTCAATATTATCAATTTTCATGTCAATTCTTGAGATTTTTTGAATGACAAATCGCTTGAAATCCTGAGATTCTACAAAACAAAAAATTTATAAAAACTTATGTATATATATGCACGCACACACACACACGCACACACACACACACACACGCATCAAATACTTAACCGCCAAAAAAGAATCACTAAATTTAGCACAATTTTTTGATATTTTTTAATAGCGATAACTCAACAAAAAATAATCGCACAAGGATGAAAAATCGTACAAAGCTACTACAAATTATAGCTTGAATAATTCCCTTGATATCCAAGAAAATCAAAATTAAATTACGAAAAATTTCACAAAATAGCGGACATTGAAGACAGACATTGAATAATAGGAAAAAAAATTTTTCTTTAAACTATTGCGTTACAACTCTTTTAAATTTTATGTAAGTGCGCACGTACTTAACGAGACTTAAATTTTTTTATGATTTAAAGTTCAAACTTTAATTTATTTTTTGATAGTTTTCTATAATTTTTTTCTGAGTTATACTGAGCTTACAAGAAAAATTTGTTCGTTTTGTAACGTTTTCCTTCAAATGTTACAACTTTGTTAAAAAAATCATAGAAAATTATTATGGATTAGTTCAAATATGGATTTGTTCGAATATCAATAAACTTAAAGATTTATATATTTTTGTGCTAGGCAGCCGATTCCCCTGAGTAACGCAATAGTTAAAAAAAGAACATTTTTTTCTATTTTTTAAATGTCTACCTTCAACGTCCGTCATTTTATGAAATTTTTATGTAATTTCATTTTGATTTTCTTGGACATCAAGGGAAATGTTCAAGCTATATAATTTAAGCTTTGTATGATTTTTTATCTCTATACAGTCTATACGATTATTTTTCGTTGAGTTGTCGCTATTGAAAAATATCTAAAAATTGTGCTAAAATTTAGTAGCCCGTTTGTTTTTTGCGTTTGAGTATATAACATTTTTACTAATCTTTATTTCTTAAAAGAAATGAGTATTAAAGATGCCACATTAAATTAAGAATTAAAATATAACGTTAATCGTAAAAAGTAATCGTAAAACTTCGTAGGCAACGACCCATAGTGGGGGAAAGTTAATGCTGCCGCCTGGGACTGTGCCCCCGATACTAAAACTAATGGAACTTCCGTCCCCACTAAAATATAAGGAGTTTTTACCCCCTGTTCAGCAGGCTCAATTGTTGCGGAGCGCTCACTGCTATTGGTGTATTCTTCTAGATCATCCAATAGCGAGCGCTCTCGGATCCGCTCCGTAACAGTTGAGTCTACTGAACGTGACCAATAATAACTTTATGCTCGTTAGTTGATCTTATCCTTTTCTTGTTGCTTAAGGTCATGGCACACAAAAAACTTAAGCAGTAAAACTTAAGCAATAAGTGAATCAACCAATCACAGTCAAGAATTTAAGGCGAAACGTAAGCGATAGCAAATCAAAACTGTCGATTTCCTTACTGCTTCCGTTTTACTGCTTAAGTTTTTTTGTATGCGATAGCCTTTAGTATGTCCTATGTTATTATTTTCTATTGTGATTGTAATAGGTGATTTTCTATAGTGATTATAATATATAATATAATAAAGGAGAAACTAACTTTTCAGTAATTCAAAGGATTGCAAGCATACACAAACGGACAATAACTATGTAACAAAAGAGGATTTTGATAAATTAGAAATTACAGTTCAAAATATACTATTAGATATAATTTCATTAAAAAAAAAAGAATTATTAGAGAAAAATTATGACATATTAAACTCAGCGGAGGAACACTGCCGTTGCAAAGCAAATTGCGGAACTAAATTATGTGGCTGCGTAAAAAAAAAAGAAAAATGCAAGATGTCATGTAAATGCGACAAGAATTGTTGCCAGAATCAGGTAATATGATTATTTGAATATAGAATGTATACGGGAGCGGTTTATTTAGCCACGGTGTAATTGCCCACAACCACTCACAACGACCGGTGCTTGGAGATTTTCCCCTGTTCAAGCGCTGTGAATGGCTCGTGTCCAATTGACCGTCTTTTTATATGTTACATTATATTGATCCATTCAATACAGTGTAACATATAAAAAATGAGAATTAATTAATGGATTCTGTCATCGAAAAATGACAGTACTAATATTGGTATGATAGTGATATGCAATATATAACATTTTATAGTGTATCTTAATAAATACAGGTGTGTGTATATATATATATATAGTAGTTGTCTAATATATAATTTTATTGTTATGAATTTTTAACATTTTTTTCTAAGGTCAAATATTTTAAATATTTACATCCATTTTCGACACTACGATTTTATCGACATTATGGCTACCTAGTACCATTATCGCTAAAATGGATGTACGTGACGCTAGTGTACGGGGGTTTCGACAGTTCCACGAAAAAGGCCAGGATGGCCGTTCTCAGGTTTCTCTCTGCTGCGATCTCATTGTGAACCCAGCATAAGAAGTATGACGTAACAGGAGGAAGTAGGTGGCATCGAGAAATAGCGTATTGCTAGAAATCCGAAAAATCGTCCGAGTTATCAGGAGTACAGAACAGGCGAGGAGGTTTACTGAAATAAAATTCCCCCACTCCGAGTGGCGGAGAGGAAGCGCTGATTGGCGAACATACAATGATGGCTTCCAGGCGCCGGCCAATGAAAGCGCTCTTTTTCGTAACCTAGCAACGATGGGGAAAGCGGGAGGTGGGGAAAGCTGACCAATCAGCGCGCCGCGGCACGTAGTGGCCACTCCCACCGCTACTCCTGGTATACCTTCTGCGACCTCTTCGTCCAGTATATTTTCCTGATACCTCAGACGAAATTTTCCGGAATTTCGAGCGACGCAAAACCCGATTCTCGCCTATCATCTTCATTTATTTTATCATCGTCATTTATTTTTTCAACAATTTTACATCTCTCAAGCGTCTTGGAGAGCGCGTAATTAAATTCTCGCATATATTTGATTAGTTTAATTATTTCTTTTGCAATACGTAATAAAAATAATCTTTTCGTACGTAGCGTTAAAGAGCCGTTCGAAAAATTGTTCTCTCCTCCCAAAATTCATGAAAATAATTTGTAGAGTTTCTCGCATGTAATAATTCGACGTTTTATTTATAAATAATTTTTAATAATTCTTGTAATTTTTCCACAGGACTGAAGAGGACGATAATCTAGTTTCTTAAAAATGATTTTCATCAAACGTTTCGCGCGGCATAATGGAGCGCTTTGTCCAATATAAGCGAAAATCGCCAATCGCGGTTCGAGCGCAACGAAAAGAATCGAGATGCCGCGGTTGGCGCGGATGCCAGCAACGGTGACGTGTTCGCCGTGTACCACGTGTAGGACATACATTCGACACGTCGCCTGCTACTCTGCGTTGCACCGCTAGCCTGCGTTCGAATCGCCCGATGAGCGGCACGCTAATGGTCGGTGTACGTTTTGTTGCCACGTTGCTGTCAATTCGCGTACAGAGAGGTGACTAGAGAGGAACAAGAAAGTGGCGAACGAGTTGTCTTCCGTTCACGCGTCTCGACTTGTAACGATCCGTATTTTACGGAAGATCTCCAGAACGCAAACGCCGTTGGAATATCTAGTATATTTCGAGTAGGGCTCCTGAACGAATCCTTCGGCATTCTCTTGGATTATTAGGACAAGAATAGTCGCACAATGGTGAGCATGATTAATTTGCATGATCTTCGAAACGAGAAAGTTTGATGTACTCGAAGGAAAGACTAACACATGTTCTCCTTCGTCCGGGAAAAAGCCCGCCGCACCTAGCGCTACCTCTGTGGGATCCGTTGGACGATCGCCCAGCAAAGCCATAGCGCCAAGAACAGGTGGTAGTGGCACAGTCAGGCAGAGGAAAACCACCGTAACCACCTCTGCCAGGAACAGAAATACCGGCACAAGCTCTGGTGGCATGTGGAGGTTTTACACCGATGACTCTCCTGGCATCAAAGTGTAAGTAGAGATCGGTTGAAGATCACACGTTTATGTCGAGTTATACGAAAAGATCTAGTTTGGTTTCTCATGATGTATTTGTCTCATGAAAGACGATAAATTGTTAGTATTTATCTCACGAGAGATAATAAATAGTTGGAATACAAGCAAAAGTTTAATTCCCTATGTTTTATAATGTTGATTGATGTAACACTGACAATTTAATTCTGTTTAAGTCTGTTACAATATCGGTTGATGTAACATTGATAATTTAATTCTCTATTACAACCTCAATCTGCTTTCACGTGATACATCTTATTAGTGTTTTAATGATATCCTTTTGTTACAGAGGACCTGTGCCAGTGCTGGTCATGTCCCTTTTATTTATCGCATCTGTATTCATGCTTCATATCTGGGGCAAGTACACTAGAAACTAGATTTAAGCGCAATACGATATGTTAAGATTGACCTGGGAGAGATAAGAAGCAATGAGCGACGCAACTGAAGATCGCAGCATCGTGCAATTGTAAATTAACTTTTCGAACAGGTTAATACATAATTTTTAATATATATGTTAT
>JANQDE010000029.1:465328-481692 GCA_037157785.1 Cephalotes varians
ACTATCCCTCTCTCTCTTTCTCTCTATCTTTATTCACACCTTTGCGACTCTTCGCTTTTAAATCCTTGACTTATTACTTCCCTTTACAACGAGAGACCGCTTATTTGCCGTCTTTCTCTTTTTCTTTGTTCTCGTCAACTTCCTTGTCCTTCTCAACTTCCTTTTCCTCCTTGTCCGCCTTCTCCTTGTCACCCTCTTTCTCCTCCTTGGATTCTTTGGACTCCTTCGCCTCCTCCTTGCCCTCTTTCTCCTCCTGGTTCTCAGGCTTCGGCAGATGCGTGTTCATGTCCAGGCTGGAGCAGATCTCGTCCCAATCCGGGAAACATCGTTCTTTAACGCGCGAGCAATGCCCGACCAAATTGGGACAGTTCTCGACCATGTAGTCTCGCAGACTGTACGGCGTATCTTTGTCGATATACAGAATCTGAGCGAGATGCGCGAATGCGACCACGTCCATCTGCATAAAACCCCAAAAAATGCCATCGGAGGTTACAGATATTGAAATTGTAATCCATAATCTATATTTTCTATCAATCTTTTGCATTGGAACAAACATAATGCGAATTAACGTAACTAAGAATAAATGAGATATTTTGTTCTCTTAAAATTCAATTAATTAAAACTAATTATTTTTTAATCGATTGGGACTCGAAAACTATCAAAGTTCGAACAAATAATTGTTATTTGTTCAGTCCGATATCTATGAGATAACTAGCTTCCCCGAAGAAGCTTTCTCGCGATGCCCAGCGAGAGCACCGTTTCGTCGCGGGCGATATTGCTTTTCACCGATATTATCTTCGGCATCCGCTTACAGTAAATAACTGAAGTTATTATTTACACCAGCGAACCAAGTGCTCTTGCATACTATCGCGGTGCGTAACGCAAGATCCCTATAGACCGTTATGATAGATTTAACGGATACTTACGGTAGTTGGCTCGTCCCCGAAGAAGAAGGGCTTATCGGCGAGCGTGTCCGAGAGCACCTTGAGATCGGTGCAGCCGAATTGGGACACTTCCTCCGGACTGTGAACGCCCATTCCCTGAGCCTTCACTTTCCTCGCGCCCTGCAACCAATCCAACTACCATCTCACTACAAATGGTCACGATATTTTGTTCTACGATTACGCTTCCTTGTCGCGATACTATCTCTAGCTAGCACATTCATAGCACATTTATGGCCACAGGCGCAATTTGTGCACTCTAAGCGAATACTATGAATGATTCTGGAGATAGCATGAAGTAAACATTGTGATAACGTGTAAATAGCGAAACTTGGTCGAAGTACAATTCTGATGATATCATCTGAAATATCATTTTGGAAATCGTACTGATTTTAACGGATATCTGACAAAATCTGTATCTCGTTTGAATAAACTTGCATTTCACAGTTATCCTTATATTCCATATTATTAATATCTGGATGAAAACCTCGACCAGGACTCAACTGAGAGAGATTTAAGAAGATCGATGAGACTGACTACGCGAGGCATATTTTTTAATACTGGAAGAAATTGTGCAAAACTACAGTTAATATTTATACACAAAAAGAACGGTTTTGAAATATCCAAAAATTTAGCTAGACACAAATTTGAAATTAATTTTATTGAACTATTAAAATAATTATGTAGGAGATTCAAATTAGTTGCTAGAATATTAAATTATATGTTTGTTATGAGTTTCCCACAAATTATTTGAATTCAATGGATTTATATGATTTAATGGAAATTTATATGGTCTAGCAAAATTATGTTCAGATCTATATTTAGCTAAATTTTTAGATATTTCAGCAAAATCATTCTTTTCGTGCATGAATGCAAATTAGCATAATGTGAGTGATACATGCATGGCTAAATTGAAAAACGCGAACATACATCGTGCAGTCTCGAAATCAATGAGAAGGTCGAGGGAAGATTATTTTCGCATACAGCATGATCTTAGTTTGCATAACGATGGAAATAATGTGGAATATAATTATGAAAAATGCAAATAAGTTGTACGAAAACACATATAGATGCGAATAAATTATTAGAATTGAATGATGAGAGGTCATGAAACGTGAATTGTCATTCAAGTGATTTCTAAACGTCCAAGTTGTATGCTAGGTCACACCGAAATCACATGGCGAACGGCAAGCGAAACTTACCTTGCGTCCGAACGTGAGCTTGAAGAAGAAGTTCAGAATAGCGTTCGGGATACGTGATCCCAGAGCGAGCTGCAGATTGACCTTATAGCCCTTCAGCACCTGATCCAAGTTCTTCGTGCGCCAGCACGCGACAACCCAGACGAGGTGATTCTCGATCATGGATATCATGGCGTGGGAGACGCTTCGCTGCTCGGACGTGAGACCAGCGTCTAGGTCCTTGCCGAATTTCTGGCTCAGTTCTCGCAGGATGATGGTACTGTCCGCGATCTCCTCGCCGTTCAGCTCGACGAACGGCAGCTGGCCCTTCTTGGAGCGGAACTTCATCTTGTGATCAACATTCTGGAAGCAACCGAATAAGTCAGTACTTTGTCAATACAATAATAAAATATGATATAATACTAATATATTATTATAATAAAAATATATTATTTATTATATATAATAATAATATATTGTTTATATATAAAAATTATATATATAGAATATATATTTTTATATAATATATAATAAGATAATATAATAAGATAATATTGCAATAGCAATGATTAAATATCAGTATATCTAGAACATTAAAATAACAACTTTGTACGATCTATGTAAAATAAAAACATGTATTATGATGCATTGTTTTGCATAGTTTTCGCAGTTTAGTTCCTATTAAATCACAACGCGCGAAATTCGGCCTTCAATTTGAACAATTTGAGATAAAATCGCAGTGAGAATTTCTGTTTCGAGCAGTCCAAAATACAATTATCCCAGATTGATCGATAACAATAATATTTTCTGTAATTATTATTCCATGTTGGACAGCGGAATGTTGTGAAACGCTCTATTGCGACTCTTCTGTAATAAATAATATTGCACCGAGACGAACAGGCATACCTACACTCTCGCGAGGCACATGCTCTATTTATAGACGTATGTACCGCGTTAAACGCATAAGTGGGATATCGCGGCTTTCACAGGTGAATCAGCTTATTACATGTAATCTACGAACGTTTCATGCGTTGATATACAGGGTGTCTCGGAATCGCTCGACCGATAATAATTTTTTGATGTATTTCTTCTTCACGGTAATTTAACGATATTTTTGGGGCACAAACACATTCCAATATTAATATTCAATTAGTTTTGCATTAAATTTCTATTAAAATAAACTCTTCCTAGGATTAATTAAAAAAGATTTCAAGTCAAGTAATCGTATGATTGAAATTTAATTTGTGCTGTTTTGGCGAGAAATAGTTTCGTAATTTAAATATGATAAATTCTTATTGGTAAAATCGATTTTAAATTCGTTACTCTACTATTATTGAGAAAGAAATTACGATGTCAGAGAAACTTAAATTTCATTACATAATTTAAAAGATATAGCGTATACATGAAAATAAAATCGATTCTATCCCAATATTACCACTTCATCTTGTTAATTAGAAAAACGTTAATTAAATTTAACAATTGCTATTTGTAACGAATATAAATTTCAACATAATATAATTAACAGTAATTATGCAAAGTGACGTTTTATTAGATTAATATAAGTTAAATCTGCCAGGTGAGATTTCTGCGTAATACTCGAACAGCGTATCTTTTTACTTGCGCAATTTGCCATGTGGATCAAGTACCTCGCGGCTCGTATAACGGAGGGTAGCACCTTCAGTCAAAGTCAAACGAGAGAAGAGCGGATCCGCTAGCACAATAACGTCTCGCCCCAAAAACCGGCTGGCCAGTGCACCGAGATGGAAATGAAACGGAACGGCAAATCGCACGGAAGTTCGTAAAGGCGCGCGCGAGAGGGAAAATGGGAAAAGGGATTAAGAGACGCGTGTGAACACGGATGTGTGAGAGATATGGAAGAGCGGCGAAACGAGAGCTCGGAAGAGCGAACTCGCAACGAACAAAAGGAGCACGGGTGCGCGGCGGGGGCCAATTATCAAGCAAGGATGTGTGTGTGTGCGTGTGTGTGTGCGCGCGCGCGCGCGTGTGTGTGTGTGTACGAAAGAAAGAAAAAAAGAAAAGAAAAGGAAAACGGGAGGAGGACCGCAATGCCTGTGAAATTTTAGCCGTGCTAGAGAAAGCGTTAAGCGCCGCACGGGTCCGTCGACGCGAGGAGAAGGCAACGTACGTAGAGATCCATTGCTCCAGTTTTAACCCCTTCGGTCGGGCACTCGGCGGCGAGATCGATGAGGGCTGGTGTATAGCCGCGCATAATACACGTTTGTCAGCTGTACCGAGGCCAGCCGAATGCTCGCAAGCTACCCGAATGAGTCATCCTTTTACTGAGCTTCTCGTCCCTTGATTGATCGATATATCTTTTGTTTTTTCTTTTTTTTTTCTGATTGAATTTTTGTCTGACTCTGAATTGCGACTCTTGAGTGTCGTAACGCGAAATCTTTTGACTTTTGCAAAAGAAATGTGCATCGAGATACCAGTGGTCCGGATTTTACGGCTCTCGTTATTTAATCAACCCGTTTTCAGTTTTAATCTACAACGTCGATAATGAAAAGTAGTCGCAGGGCGGGGTTTGCAGGAACGTTGCCCCGCGGCTCACCCTCATTCCGGCACATTTGCGTCCCTATTGCATCATGTTTATTATTTACATGTTTGATTCCGATACGATAACGATAATAACGAAGGCGAGGTCGGGATGTCGAGCCGAACGCCCATTGCCCTCGATATAAAGTGCATCCCTATTACATCATGTTGTTATTTATCGGAATTTCTCGCGTTTTTCGAGACAACGATTCTGACTCGATCGATTCTGGCTGATGATACAACAAGGAACGAGGCTCTCGCCGTATATATTCCTCTCGATAATGATACTTGAGCGTATCCCTATTACATCATATTTATAGAAATTTCTTACAACCTTATTCAAATTTTTATTTTCAAGGCGCATTAATTATTACGTAATTATTGATTTATTATTAGGAAGAATCTTTTCTAAATTTTTTGTTGGTAACGAAGACCCTCCAAAGAAATTAAAAATACAAAGAGGTTCTTATCTTTGATTTTCTCTCTCTAATTTTCGAAGAGGGAGCCACTCTACCTTGAAATCTTTTACGAGGGCGCACCGAGGGAACACCCTTCGCACCACCGTCCTCTGTACAACGAAATAATGCGTCCCCGTTACGTCTCGAACGCTCGGCGAGATACGTATACTTCGCGTTTTCGATTCCAATTTATGAGAACGTTAACGAGAAGAGTGAATCCACGGGGCGGGGTCGCCTGAAACGTTCGCTCGTTCGCTCGCTCGCTCGCTCGCGCGTGCGGAGAAGCCGAAAGAAGTGGACGAAGGGTGGCTAGCCGGATCGGTGCAGGCGCAAGGGAGGAGCGCGCGCGAACGGAGGACGATGAACTCGCGCGGCGGCAGGCAGCTTCCGTCGCCTGGCAACGTCCCCACTTGGCCTCCCTCCCCCTTCCACCGGGTGCAACGTCGACACATTGGCACACGCACACACATAATTCACCCGTATGCGCACCCACTGCACATACGTGTCGTATGCATTGCACCACGCGCTTGTGTGTGATGATTTTCTCTTTCTCTCTCCCTCACTTTACACACATACATTTGCTCTCTCTCTCTTTCTCTCTCTCACTCTTTCTTGTCCCCGTCATCGTAGTCACCCTCGTTGATCGTAGTCGTGGCCGCCGTCGTTTGCGCCGATATTGATCGCGCGAGATGGTGCCGTGAACCGCCGCCGACGCCGCCGACGTCGCCGACGCCGTTTGCGCGAGGTAAGGGCACACGCATCGCGCCGAAAAATCAGTCTCGCGGAACAGGGCAACGGTCCCCGATGAAGGGAGACGAGAGAAAAAGTGAGAGATAGGAGAGGACCTGCCTCTGTATAGGGCACAGATGTATCCAGGGTCAAAGTTCGGGACGCTATCGATTGAATCGGACCGTTTACGTTAGGTCCAGGTACAGCGAGGGGCGTCCGAACTGGCGTAACATCGATCGCTTTACGTTCTATTTAGAGCAGAAACTGCGGGTCCCTTTAAACTTTCTCGGAAAATTTGCGGAGCGCGCGGCCGTTGAAATTATGATGCTACATCGAGCGGGTAGATTTTTTTTTCGTCGCAATTAAGATGTCAGATAGGTATAGCTTTTAAGATCTTCTAATTTCAGGTATAGCTTTCAAGATCATCTTCTAATTTTTCGGAACGTTCGCCTGCCTTACAAAAATGCTATTAAAACAAACTACGCGAGATGCACATTTAGATAATACATGCAGTCTGTTGTTAATAAAAAAAGAATAAAAATAAACAAAGTAAAATACCTTTTCGGAATCTGTTTGCTTCGTTTTATAATTATACATTCAAAAAGCAAATTACATAACAAATCAATTTTATTGATCGCAACACAATCTGAGCAACCGATTATTTTAGAAGAAATGCGATATATATTATACATTTCCTACAGTCTCAAATTGTTAAGATTCCTCTCTCGTGTGATCCTTCCTGAAATCGAGCATTCTTAGTGAAAATCCTTAAGAGGACATCCTAAAGGAAAATGTCTACGAGAACTCTGAATACGTCTTCACCGAGAGGCTGTAAATCAGCTTGGTCCATGCCACGCGACAATACGCCACATCACGCAATCTATGCATATATCCGATCCCTCATTCATCCTAATGGACCAGAAGCATACTGTTTCCATGCCGTGTTACGTCGGTCGATTCGTTCCAGCGCGACGGATGTCGCCGGAAAATTTGCATGTGTATGCCATAGATGCGTCGCGTGGCACAGTATAATTGACTACTTGCTGCAGTGCTCACTGCATACATGGCACACACGCGCGCACACACAAAATACCGATTTTACGAAACGCGCGCATATACGATTTGCATCGTACTTTCACGAGTTCTGCGCGAGACGCCAACCTATCGGCGTAGTTGCGACACGAATTCTTCATCTCCGCGCAAAAAGAAATTCCTCTTCTTCCTTTCGTCGCAAGTCACGGCCCTTCACTCGACCCTCTTTTATCGTTAATTTTTAAAAATTGAAAAAAGTGGATATATCTCAGGATATTAGACGAGATGGACGTTAACGATTTACCTCACTTTTACATTTTTCCATCTTTACTTTTAACATCCGGACATTTATCAACTTTATTCATTCGGATTTTCACTCTACTTAACGTTGTTATGAAGAGTATTATGAAGAATGTCTTTGTATTTAAAATTTAAGAGGCTTTCTACAATAAGCTATAAGTCATAAATCAGAAGTCAGAAGCAATAAATTGATCAATCATAATCAAGTATTCTTTTCACATTTGTCTGTGATTGGTCAATTTATTGCTTCCGATTTCTGATTTATGACTTATGGCTTATTGTAGAAAGCCTCTAAGAAATCTTGTAAAACTACGATGTGTCGGTTTTATGGTAAGTATAAATTAAATTTGTTATATATTTGTGTTTTTTTTTAAATTTTGTTTAACCTTTAACTGGTGTCGTGGATCTATTAAAGGTCCATATCAAATTCTTTCAAAACATGTTACTTAATGGAAAATTTATTAACATACTTTAAATAAGGACCAATGCAAGACTAATTATTAGTTTCTATTATTAGTTTTGACTAAAAATAAATAAATGAGCGTCCAAACATCAAAAAGATACAATAAAAATGTTTTCAAGATTAATGAGTTTCATTTTATTAGCTTTCGAGAAATAAGAATCCACCGGATTTTAATAAAATGAAACTCATTAATCTCGAAAACATTTTTATTATATCTTTTTGACGTTTGGACCCTCATTTATTTATTTTTAGTCAAAACTAATAATAGAAACTAATAATCAGTCTTGCATTGATCTTTATTTAAAGTATGTTAATAAACTTTCTATTATAAGTAACATGTTTTGAAAGATTTAATATGGACCTTTAATAGTCCGAAGTCCGAATGAATAAAGTTGATAGACTCACGAAATGAGAAGTGTAACATTTTTTTACGACAATAATTAAGGGTTAATTTAGATGGCTACGGATGACTAAGCAAGCCGTTTCATTTTTATTATTTTTTATAATTTACATTTGAATAAATTCTTATTAATATCACATTTTAATTTGCTTGTTTAGCCCCACTTTTCTATTGCTTTGTTTCCTTTAAAAAAATTCTAATTCACAATTGGCTTCGTCGAACGCGCGATATGGAAAATAAGGAGGAGACAAAATAAAGTCGCAACCCATTCGAATTCAATAACTGAGAAGAAATTGATTGTCAACTTAAAATATGAATCGTTCTGGAAATTGGCACCTTGTTTTGACACTGTGACGAGAAGTCTCCTGTTTCGTTAAAAATTTGTACTCCTCAAAAATGTTTTCAAGATGCTGTAATATTAAAGGTATTTAATAAGTTCGCTGATTCGTGTCACAAGCGACATACGTGTCGTATATCGCGCGTGATGCACGAACGTCAAATGTGTTAAGGCAATTTTAATTGACAGAGTGACAGCATAAAAAAAAAAACGAGAAACAAGTTAAACACGTATAGTATTACTTGACGTGCCGTAGTATTACGTCGCTTGGATCAAATAGATTGCTAGCTCAGTTAACTTAGCTAATCTTAGATAATCCTTGGCTTCATCTCGCCTACCGTAATCAAAGTGCTAAGACAGCAAACGTAAATTAGCTTGCGAGCAGCTACGTATATATTAAAACGAGCCTATATGAAAAATTCTTCTCTTCTGAGAATTATCGTCCTTAAAAATAATATTCGTTTCTCTTTCATATCCTCTCTAAGTCCGTGCTAATTCGGTTCCAATAAATAATAATGTTCTTTGTGTATATTTTAATAAGTCAATCGTACATTTAAAATTAAGTTAACAATTAAAATACTATATCTTCGATTAAAAAATATAATAAATACTCTCATCAAATATTGAAAACTTTAATGCAGCTTTTCCAGACGTTTTTCTTCACCGTAAAAAATCAGCTATTTTCGATAATACGATACGCGATTGAATTATTGCAATTAAAAAAAAAATCGTGGATCGAAATAAGAAAGATCGAAACTCTCGGATGCCGAATGCGCGCGCACGCGCGCGCATGCAATCAATAAGCGCCGACGAATGCGAAGTTGCACTGTTGTTTCAGTAATCAGTCGAATTGGGAGAAACACCACGCCTTGCATTCACGGACGGTGAATTATCTCGACATTTAACCCGTTGTTTCCCCGAGCGTGACATCGTAAAGCCGCACAATGGGACCCGTTCATGTCGCGTAAACTATCTTACGAAACGCGATAACCGCGTCGATATCCTTCCATGCAACAAATAGCTCCGGGTAGCTCGTCCGAGGCAAAGAGAGCTTAACGCTGCCCAGTTTCGAAAACGGAATTGTATAACGGGAACAAAATTCAAATTGCTTCTCCAGTTTTTGCGAAGCACCGTATAACTGTATAACTAATTTTTTTAATTTGTAAAAGAACGCGAAGTTGTTGAATGTTTCTGTGAAAAATTCTTAATTATTCCGCGCGCGTATCTACGAGTTAATCGAATAATGTCGATCACTTTGTGCCACTGGAAAGCTACGCTCGAAAATCAGCTTTGATCCCTTTGTCGGACAATCTCGAATCAATTTTTTACGCATCTCAAGATATCTTGCTTTTATATTTTGTGTTCATATCAAGATTTCTTGCTGTCCCGGCTGTGATACATAATGTTTCTCTGAAAGTAAATTAGAACTCGTCTGATCGTCGCGCAAGTCTGATCGAAAAATCTTTTTCCAATAAAATAATTTCAAGTATACCGATATTCCGTTTAAACCTTATAAATTTTTGAAAGAGATTTAATCTACTTAAGAAAATAATTATCTCCAAATTAATCGCAATATCATAATATTAAATGCCACAAATACACGTCTTATCACATTTTCCAATATAATCTAGAGGGTTATTCCTTATCCAAGGATTATTATATCTCAAGTAATTTCGTAGATATTTATTGCACAACATTTGTGTTACGCTTCACGCGATGTCGTTTTTTCCGTATTTAATTAAATCGTGGGCAGATAACAATTCGAAGAGTTCGACTCCGTACGACAATCTACGAAGTGATATGCAAATCGATTATTGCACCAGCTTCTTTATTATGACATCGTTGCCGTCGTTAGGATCAACTGCGATTGCAGTATCGCAAAGTATCGTCAATAAAACGTACTATATCGTATATATAAAGAGATAGAGAGAGGAAAGTTTTGTGTGAGAGAAAAAAGGAGAGAAGCGCAAGGCAGCCACGGAACATTCGGGGACGCGCGCGGGATCGGCGAGCGTCGTCTATTTTTCTATGGAGTGCAATGAACCTCCGCCGTCCGCCACGCCATTCCGCCCGGCCCGGCGTGACGGAATGAATTTCTCGCGGTCGAGGAATGTCAAGCAAACCGGGGAAGAGAGAGAGAGAGAGCGAAAGATGAAAGAGAAACGACCGAAGACGAAGTCATCCTCCCCTTTCAACCGAGAAACGCCGCGGTCGATAAGATAAGACGTAATGAGGTTCAATTGGAAGATTAATTAATTAAAACCCACGGCGAAGGAGTTAAATTGGACGATATTGCGGACGGTATGCAGGCACCGTTTGCCGTTGCTGCTGCTGCTGCTGCTACCGGACCGGCGACGGGAGCGAGAAAACGCGGAGCCGGGCGTGTACGAGATGGGCGGCCTGCCTCGGCGCGCGCGAGATGGAGGCGAGCGAGGAGAGAGAGAGAGAGAGACAGAGAAAAAGAGAGACGAGGGCGCGAGGGATTTACAGCTGCTGCGGGATACGGAGACCCGTAATTACGTTGCGGCCGGCGGCCTCGGCGGTGACGAACGTGAAACGCTTCTCGGCGGCGCGCGACGGCGCGTCAAGCTCGCGGACTCCGGCGACGCTTCCTCGCCTTCCTGCTGACGTGCGCCGACGTGCGTTTAACGCTTGTATTTTCGTGTCTCCGAAACGTTGGCCAGGCACACCCGGGACACTCCCGAGCGCGGAACGGAGTTTGTTGATTGGCATCAGTTAATCTAAATTTCTGATGGGACACGCGCGATATTTTCCGGGCATGATTTTCACGCGGAAAAAGTATTCTACTCGCTCTCACGAAATATTAATCTCGTTGATATTGTCATAGTGCCATAATAATCCCGTGTTCGTTTATCAAACTTATTTCGGTACAGATACGTTTTAAATTAGATTTTAATTAAATCCGACAATTACGCAGCTTCATTATTTTGAAACTCGAACGCAATTTATTTTAAAAATATAATTTTTTTCCTTTTTTTAATTGGCGTGATACCGTTTCCATTTATAAAACTATTCTCGTGAATTTACTTCGTATTAAATTAAAAAAAGGGGTGAATTGACAATGAAGAAATGTAACGCTTGCAGCGTAAAAATTTGTCGGATAATCGAATCCTCGTCAGAAACTCGAGACTTCTTGTCTGTTAAAACGACCGAGGACGTGTATAATCGTACTCTCGAGAAAATCATACGATTCTTAGAAGATCGATAAATTATATCGCTCAGTCAACGCCTTCGTAAGAACCTTCGCCGATAGATTTTTTTTTCCTAGAATACGGGACCGCGACGAGTCGTAATAAAATAATTGCGGAGCGTCTCCCGGAAAGAGAGTGCGACGGGCGCGAGCGGACGCGCGGCGCGTTACGATTCCGCATCTCGTAACGAGAAGGCGAGAGGAGAGAGGAAGACAATCGCATTTTCAGAGCGGGCAATCTTGTCACCGGCTAATGGAATGTAATAGAACGCTTGCCAGTCACCGCCTTGCTCTCTCTCTCTCTCTCTCTCTCTCGTCGTCCTTCTCGTTCCCGTCCTCACGCCCCCTTCCCGTTTCGCTCGCCTCCTCGTTGCCTCCGACGCATCCGACGCATAGACTTTTCTCTTTGTCCACGCGCTTTGTTCTCGTTGCGAGAGATACGCGCGCGCGCGATCGCCGGTGGCTCCGAAGAGAAAGAGAGAGAGGGGCAGGAGAGAGCGTGAGTGAGGTCTTTCGTCGCGCTATTTTAAGAGACTGCACTCCCGCCCCCGCCACTTATTTCCGCCGTGTTTTATTTCTATATATGCCACCGTACTTGAAATTAGACAGCTGGCGCGCCGTAAAAAATCCTCGCAGGCGGATAAACTCGAACGCACGTCGAACCGCTTGCCTCGAAGGAATCTACGCATCTCGCGGCAACGATAGTTAAATGTGCCGATGTGACTAGCTTGCTCCGACGACTCCAGCTATTTTCCTCATTTGTGGAAATAAATCTGCCTGCTGCTTTCTCGAGAAAAAAGAAAAAAAGGATGAAGATATAGTTTTTTTGAGTTTTATTTATGGAAATACTAAGAATACGTTTAATATCTATAAAATCTGCTTTATTTTTAATTGTGAAAGAAATTGCCTACTAATTCAATATATAAATATATTCATGTGAATAAATTTTCTTGTCTTTTTTTAATCCTTTCCTCTTTCTTTTTTTTATATTTTATCGACTTGACATTGGCATTGCGATAGAATTAAAACTTGATAAAAATGAGCGGTTGAACCGAAAAATGAGTAATAGTAATTATTGACTAGTGATAGTATTATATATCGAATTATATATCGAATGTAAACTGAAGCTGAACATGAAAACTGAAAAGGATCAGCGACGAGTGATAACTACGATGCCACTCGAAAATGCTGCGCTTGAATTTTTTGACATATCTTGTAACGTATATCATCCTTCACAGCTGCGAAAGATGATAATTTAATTAGCTTGCATCTCGACTTCGAAGAACGAAAGAGGCAGCGAAATTTAATACGAAAAATCTTTTCTTCATAATATTTTAATTCACTGAATATTCGTATCAATAATTATACTTTTTTATTATTTAATTAATATCTTAATATTAAACCGTTAAAATACATCATTTTTTAATCAGGCTTTATATCAGATTTTAAGGACGTCTTTTTTCTTATAGATTTGAAATTTATATCTTGTTAGAAAGAAACTTAGAAACATAGGAGGAACCTGTAGACAAAAGCAAAAAAGAGGGATGTAACAAAAATTGGAAATGATACCGCAATGCGAGTTACGTGCCGTGTTACTCGATCATGATTGGCTTACACTGATAACAATAACAGCGTGAAATCTAATAACAGCTACGATAACAACATCGAAGAAAATTCAATATATTTATTACAAAAAAAAAGAAGGATTCTCTTGTAATTCTTTTTATATTGTCGAAAGAGGTCAAATATTTTCGGAGATAAGAACGGCGTATGTAGAGCCTTATCATACAAAGGATAAATTTGCTACCACGTAAAATTTTTACTCTTTTGCCCCACTGAATCACATGATACAAGCGGTACAAGTAACAGACGCGAGCTGAGCACGTCGTATTTCACGCGCAGTTAGTACGTCCCAAGAACAATGTGCGCATTATTCGTGTATGTATGCGCAAACTCTGTACACACAATTTGCATGAACCGTCGCTTGCAAATCTTTACTGCGTCTCGGAAATCGTGTAAGTTTGGAACAACGGAGAAGATAAACAAACGGTAATGAGACAATAGAATCCGAATTATCGAGACAAAATTTCGAAGCCGCGTTAATTTACCCAATACGGATTCGTATGTAAAATAACATTTCTAACTTCGTGTCTGCATCATTGATGCTCGATAAAACGAGAATAGTTCGAGAAGAGTTCGCGTTGATATCCAGGTGTGCGAGGAAAGTATGCGCTATTGAACGTTTGCCGACCCAATGTTATATTTTAAGCGAGGTTTTCCACGGAAAATCGATCGCGCTTCCAGTTAGACCCTCGCTTTAGGAATTCTCAGAAATTTTCGGCGAGGTCACCCCTTATTACCGCGATATCTTTTTCGGTACGCGGCGCGCGTCTCGAATCCGAAAGTCTCTCAAAACGGGAGATCCCGTGGAGGCTCGAGACCGCTTAGGGGATGGCTTTATCGCGAGTTCGCTACGTCGGAACGATTCCGAAGGGAATCCCGTCCTCGCTCCGCTTTTGCGATACGAGTGACGAACGACGCGAAAAACGCGGGAGGCGCGACACGCGCTTTACCCTCGGAAAGCTCGTTCGCGGATTTACGACCGAGTCGCGCGACGCATTTTCCTCGACGGCAAAAAGCAAAACGTTATCGAGGAAGCGTAACGCTCGTTGGCAACGACGATGCACCAGGTGCGCGCACTTTCGTGCATCTCGAAATGCCGAGTGACTTCGGGGGGAAGGAAGGGAGGGCTCATCTATACCGCAGGTAATATCGCGTAACGGGATCGATAATATCGAGGAGCTATCGCGTTACGCGGATTGCGGATAAGGTACGCATATGGCGTTGTGCGCTATAGCGAGTACTGCGTGTTCGAGAAAAGCGTGACGCGAAGAAGATCGGCGAGTATCGCGTGTCGAACTAATCGAGGTTACATCGCCGCGTTAAACGGCACGAAACGGCGAATCAGAAATTACGCCTATCGCATGTGAATCGATCGAGCGTAACAGATAACATAAATATGATAAATACGATATCTCCCATTAAAACGCGCAATAAAATCGGTAGCCTGTTGACATTCCTCTCTCGAACATTCATGGACACGTTTATTTTAATATGCGATCTCGAGATTGTGTACATATTTCTAGATATCTAGATTTCAGCATATCAGGTTGTAGTTGATTGTATATTAATTTGTATATGGAAAGAACGATTTTGCTGAGGGATCTAGAATTTTGCTGGATATGAAAATAATCTCGTTGGACTATTAAAATTATTTTGTTGGAACCTTAAAAATAATGAGCAATGCTGCAAAAAATGTTGATACTCTAGCAACTGGTTCGAGCGTTCTACACAATTATTTTAATACTTACTATTATTTTGATTATTTACTGTTTTGATTTCAACAAAATTACTTTTCTGATCTGTATCCAGCTAAAATTTTAGATCTCTCAGCAAAACCATTCTTTCCGTGTAGACAATTCCATCCTTTCGCTTCTATAAAAAGAAAAAGAATAAAAAATGGTAAATTCTCGGCTATGTAAACATAAAAAGTGACATACCAGTATGTAAATCATAAATGAAAATGAATGAACTGATTATAATAAATGAAAATTACAAACTGATCTTGAAATCAAACTTTAAAGGCAACGATTAATTTAAAATATTTTAAGTAATATTAAATATGATAAAAAAATAATATTAATATAATTAATATAATATTAATGTTAGTGTTAAGATTATCATTATTAATATTATTAATATTAATAATATTTCCTTTGATATTAGAAATTATATAGAATGAGTACAAATTTCACAATCCGCACATGATTAAATCTCCACTAAATTGACTCGAACGTCTTTTTTTAGAAGAGTTGATCTCGTTGTGACAATGGCGTATGATAATCGCCAAGTTCTTGAATTATCTAAACCGACATTTCTGAGCGGAACTCCAATGCGTATGACCGTGTTGCAATAGTTCTCGCGTCAGTAACTATAAGACTGAATTCCAGGATATACCATTCCGGTGAGTCATTCTTCATGAATAATTGCGCCGGGCGACCGATCATGCTGGACGATAAAAACTCGCGTCGCGTTCACAATCAGAATACTCTGGAATCGCT
This sequence comes from Cephalotes varians, assembly GCA_037157785.1. Taxonomy (NCBI): domain Eukaryota; kingdom Metazoa; phylum Arthropoda; class Insecta; order Hymenoptera; family Formicidae; genus Cephalotes; species Cephalotes varians. Next base: position 481,055 of record JANQDE010000029.1, read on the forward strand.
TGATTTACGGCCGACATTATTTACTATGCATTACAACGACGTCTCATTAACGATCGCGACTGATTAGTCGCGTGACTTGGCGGCGGAATGCCAAGAATTTATCGCCGAAAGAAATTTCAGCAACTGGCGCCGACTTATTATCGACCGTCTGATTGATCGCAGACGAATAAATATAATCTGGAAGTAAAAACAGTCGCGAAGACGAGTCTCGCGCCTGTTGACTTCTCAATTGAGAGAGAGAGATCGAAAGCACAAGTCGGAATTTTTATCGATTTTTGTATCTTCGCGTTACGATACGATATATGTGTTATAATTTTTTTTATCGCAATTTATTATTACGTGAAAAGATATCTTCTTCGTTAGAATCAAGATGGTGCGCAGCATTTAGTTTCATTCAATGCAAATAATTCTAGTTACGTATTTACACTCTTGCTATTTATTCCTGGCTTACTCGCGATGTGTTAAGTAGAAAATACAATTATTTTATAAATATTGCAATAAATATTATTGTTAATATAGTTATTATTTTATAAATATATGTTAATAAATAGTATATTCTTAAAACCTCTCACTTATTCTTTCTCTCCGCAAATATTTTTTATTTATATCTTTATATGTCGTCGTCGTCGTCGTGTGTG
>JANQDE010000029.1:481757-632841 GCA_037157785.1 Cephalotes varians
TGTGTGTGTGTGTGTGTGTGTGTGTGTGTGTGTGTGTGTGTGTGCGTGTGTCGCAACAAAATGTTTGATCCTATGAATCAAGAGATAACCGCAGTATCTTGCCATTTAATATTTAATCGCGCCTCGTGAACAAGAAAAATCATTCACAGATTAGCGAAACATGTTTTGCAAGAAAATGTTTAAAGATTTATAAATATATTAAAAAATTTAAGCAAATGTTAGCATCTTAAGATGATTACCACAAATATTATTAAATTGCTCGTGCAATTTAATTTGTGATATTATTTACTCCGACTTGGAATTGTCTTTTAACACTATAATCGGCGAATTTGCATGAGTTGGAAATTGTAAAAATTTACACGACTACTATTAAGCACCGAGACCCGCTTTGACCGAAAATGACGCTTGTTTATGAAACGTATTATTTGCATATCGGTCCATCTTCATTTAATATTCATATAAAAGAGTTCACAATGGGCTATCGACAAGTGCCATATGTCGGTAGAAATAGCGATAAACTTCGGGAGGGGAGATAAAAATTCCTAAGGATTAATCGGATCGGCAAGGAACGCAAATCATCCCGGCTTGTATGCATAGCGATTGACTTTGAGAGAGAGAGAGAGAGAGAGAGAGAGAGAGAGAGAGAGAACGAGAGAGGAGGAGGAGAAGAAACCAGAAAGGAATAAGGCGCGAGAAGTAATTCCGCAGTTGCACGTGCAGGCGGGAGGGGGAGAGGATTGTTTTCCATCGGCAGCTCGTCAATATGTATCGCATTATTCCTCTCTCGCCGGTGCTGTCCAAGGGCTGTCCGTCTTGCGACATACGTGCGACTCGCCAGCGTCGCTATATAAAGCGAGCACCCGGAGCCGCGTACGCTCCTCTTTATCGCCGCCGTCGCGTCCTGCCGCGGGTGGCACGCTTCATGAATACCGATTCCCATTCCGCGCCTCGTCGCTGCTCTCGCGGCATCGAATTATTGACGTAAGGCGGCCTTTGGCACGCGCTCGAATAACAAGCGCGATACGAGATTCTTTGGACGGCGGATGTAACGCGGAGAGCGTGCGGCAATGGGCGCGAACTTGACTGGATCGATATGCCTTCATCGAAGAATGAAATTTTCTAACTTCATTCGTATTCTTTCGCGAACGTCGAAGGCGTAGCTGCTAGAATAATGAATTGCAATTGTGTCATTCTTCCATGAAATCAGAATTCTGTTGAATTAATGCTCACTTAAGCCGGCATTCATGGTCGGTATTTCTTTCGAGACCATCTCAAATAATGTCTTAATGCTCTGTGATTGGCTCGTGACATCTTAACACTGTGCTTAAGACAGTCTTAAGAAAAACGAAAGAATCGACTGTGAATACCGGTCTTAGACTTGGACCGAAGAATAAGAATTCGTCTATCTGCAATTTTAAAGCGCGATTTAAATACTTTCCTCACAATTTCTTCATAATTTCCCCTTCTATCACGGTTTGTAAAACTGTGTTTAATCGAATGTTTTAAGGAAAAATTATTTAGACAAGGAACATCGTCACGCGCAACAAATGCGCTTGTTATCGCTACGTGTGTATCGTTCGCTGATTAACACGTTGATTCTCGTTGCTACGTGTTTGCATCGCGATTCAGTCAACAATAGATGCTTACGACTAGCATTAAATAGCCCTTGTTTGATTTGCGCGGGACTCGGCGGCCTCGCAGAGCGAAAATAATTTGTTTCTTCGTTTCTATCAATATTAATATACGTTCAACTTTAGAAATTAGTGTCGTCTCACGAAGTATTATATATATTTAGTTGTAGCTAATCATATCAGTTAACGATAGCTGATGTTTTTATAAAACTTCGATTTGAACTCATAAATCTGAATGTCAACGAAAATAGAAGAAAAATATATCAAAGTTATTTTCGTTGTCAGTATACTGATACGAAATTCTTAGATTCGAGAAAACATTCTCTACATTCTGATTAAAGATCAGAAAATATTCTGATTAAAACTCGCCTTCGCCATAGAAGTGATGACAATTCTTTAATCATGATTAGTCAAGTTGAATTTTACCAAAATATGCATGTTATTCAAATTATAACACAATAAGAAATATGTGTATGTATTTATATATATATATATATATATATATATAACATAAAAAGAAATTATTTAAAAAATATCTCGCGGCAAATCGTGAGCAAACTTGATTCGACATTAATATTGGAAAAAATTAAAGTCGATTCCTGTGGAAAGGACAAAATGGAAAGTACAGAATAATTATATTGCGGATCTAATTTCAAACTTCGTTTTGAATGATTTTGATTGTGTTTACATGATTTTAATCGGCGCTTAGTGAGGCTTAGAGTAGCAAACATACACAATAAAAATGAAAAAAATCGCGATAAACGACACAAAGAGCGGAATAGATCCCACATTTTCCGGTAAATGTACTGTAATATCGTTAAAATTACGATCGCGACGAGGGGAACGTTCCCGTATCCATTCATCCATTTTACCCTGCGGGCGATCGTAAAACGGAAGACGCTTGACGTGACGCCGACACGCGTAATCGCGAATTCCTTGCTGTCACGTGAAATTTTATTTACAAACTCTCATCCGACCGTTGATGTCGAATTAGCGGGGTGGTGCGTCCGTGGTGGTCCGCGTATCTAATGACGCGCGTGCACCAACATGCGCGCGTGCACATGTACGCGGGCCACTTGGTGAGCGAGCGGCAGGTGAGGAAAATATGCACTACCTACTTTACGGTTGAGGCAGGTTGCGGTCTTTAAATCGCCGGAAATGTATGCGCGGCTAGAGGAGAAGAGGCGGCCGAGCTAGCCGCGTGTTCCTCGCTCCCACCTCCCTCTCTAGGATCCCCCCCGTCCGCCTGACATTGTGTGTATTTTCGCTGCCTTTCGAAAGCTTCTCGGAAAGGCACTGTGGACCGATAATCGCGATCAACGCCGTTACACGACGACTGTGCGCCTTAAAACAGGTTGCGGCGCAGTTGAAATGCATATTGATCGCGTGTATCTGTGTTTTGTTTTTTTATCTCGTTGGTAAAAAGAAAAGAAAGATACGGAGGTTGTTTCTTCTCCCCAACTTATCGTGCGTTCCTTTAGCCGGAGCTCATTTTGTGTCGAATACAAATATCAATTTTTTTTCGATGGAAGTATGACGATTTGTGAAATACATGGGAAAAACGATTTTGCTGAAAAATCTAAAATTTTAACTGGATACAGATCAGAAAAATAATTCTGTTAATCTATCGAAATAATAATGTAAAACTAAAATATCAACAATTTTTGCTCATTATTTTTAAGGTTCCAACAAAATTATTTTGATGGTCCAACAAAATTATTTTGAGATCCGTATCCAGCAAAGTTTTAGATCTCTCAGCAGAAATCGTTCTTCCCGTGTACCTACATTTTTCTCTTGTTAACGAGATGTAAAATTTGCCAAACTTTTTAGTTAGTAAAAGCATGACCGGAATTGAAAGCCTCATCATGATCTCTAATATACCCAATATATATCAGTAAATCTTCCAATATGTATTCAATATATATCAGTAACTCTAAATTAAATTGCCATTAACAGCATGCAGTTAAACGATACAATCTGCCTGTTCATTTGCATCTGTCGGCGCGTGTAATCGAAAAGAGGCAACGAATAAATCTAGGACATCTCGTATAAATACACACCGTGCTCCAGAAGCGGAAATACGTTCTCTGATTAATGCTAATCCGTGTCTCGTATATAAATCTCGCCGCGATCGCGGATCGTAAGAAAACCGCTCTCTGTATCCGATCTACTCACTCAATAAAGATTGCTTTTTTTTTATCCGCGGCAATAATAATAAGCAATAAATCGCGCGACGCCTTCGTTCGTCTCATCCCCGGGAAAATTATTGTATCCATGTAAATAAAAATCATAACGTTCTTGCGCCGCTCGCGTGCATCTTGCTTCGAGATACGAGACGCGACGCCGTTCCATAACGGTTAAACGTTCGGTTCATAACCGGCGGGAGCGTCGTTCGAAGGAATGAACGACGGTGGGAAAAATAACGTCGGCGGCTTCTTCCAAGTTAACCGGGAGCACTTTTTCTCCCGTACAATGCTGTTTAAATCCTATGACTCAGCTAATTTCATGGCTCGTTAAGTTGCGAGCGACCCACCCTGTACCATAACTCGGTCGGTGTCGATTGTGTCCTTTACAGTACCCTTCGAAAAGAATTCGACAAGCATTGTGCAGTCATTTATAATTGTGGAGAAAATAGCGTCGTATGCGAATCACATTTCCGATCGATCTTACTTCTGTCGAACATTTGCGCCGTAGATATCGCAAAAATAGAATTTATACCGGAAACGATCAAAATCTGAGATCGATTCGTTATATGGCGAGTTTTACGATGTTACATGTTTCTTAAAAGCTTAATATTAAAATAATTATAATTACAATAATTATGACAAAAAATTAATATTGTTACAACATTAATATCATTAAAATTAATATATATACATAAATATATGTACATAATATTATTAAAATTAATATATTATAACTATTGTAATAATTATGACAATGACTACAAAATTATATATGTGTAATAACTACAATATATTTATTAATAGAAATTTCCAAAGTATCACAACTCAAATTAGTCGTTTTTAATTATCATTTTATAAGGAAACAAAAAATTAGGCGATTTAATTAGCGAGTTGTTGCGTGTAATCTGTCAGATACTTATACATATCGGAACGTGTTTCAGCCGCTTAAAAATTTCCTTTCGAGCGCGAACCACGATGATCCACGCCTATGCAATGACCGAAGGTCAAAGATGCGTGCAGCTGTACCGAGTATAGCGGCTCCGAGAGCCATCTCTTACGCCGCCTCGCCCTTTCCTTCCTCGCCCTTCTCTCTTCGATAAGTCAGGATGAACCGAGCGGAAATCTCAACGTGTAGTTTTCTTGAATTCTCGATGGTACGCAGAGTATGCATGCGTGTGTTCGGAAATCACGCATTTTTTCGTTCGACTTTATTTTTAACTTTGGAATTTTTGATAACTTGGAATGAATTTTTCTTGCGCCGTTCTCGAAGAAAACGGAATTAGAAAAAAAAACTTGGAGCAAAATTGACGACTGTGACAATATTTTATAAATTAATAATATTATTAATTATAGTAATTAATAATTACTATAATTTCGTAGTAACTGACATATGCTATTGTTATAAACTATACAAAAAATTCTATAACGATATTTCACGAGATAAAAATTCTATACGAGATGTAGACCGCTAGAGATCTATGCTCCTCTATTGCCGCATTTGTTTGTTCTCTCGTTATATTCCGGACTCGCACGAGAGATCTAAGAACCGCTGCATCCACGAGACGCGTTCCATGCTTTAGTTAGCCGACGCCGGTGGTGGGAAACCCGTGACAGACGGGTGCGAAACACGTGTGAACACTCCGGGTGGATTAACGGGCGGATGCTGCACTTAATAATTTGCCAATTGTTTCTACATCGTAGCGCGGTATTAACCGGTAAGCGTTCGCGCGCTGTGAGCGCCGCGCTCAGATGGAAAATTATTTTCTTCTTACGGACTGAAATCCGTAAGAATTTTAGTGCTCTAACCTTGTCTCCCCCTCCATTCTCCCATCTCTCTTTTGTATCTTTTCAAAGTGCCTTTCTAAATTACTCTTCCCTAACAAATGGGATTTTACCGGAGGTTCGTGCCTCCGACGGAGGCACGAACTTTCCATGAAGATATACCGATACATTGACGTAATCGGATGTTCTCGTAGCTGGCTATCGAGGCCGCAAAATCCTCCGTTTATCTCGCGTGCTGTTCAATGACCTAATGTACGAATCCGTTTCCCTGGCCATCGCGAGATATCCGCAGACGCGGGCAAAGAAGCCGGAAGCGAAAGAATTCGACGCGATTTCATTGATTAGTTCTGCTTAGCGGAGACGAGAAAAAAACGGACAAAGCCACATTCCTCGGACGACGGTAATACACATTTTTAGCGCCGTTCCGGCCTTTCGGACGAAAGTCCGAAGCGTTTCGCTTTTCTCCTCGCACAATGACCACTCGGTGACAGGCAGCTTCATCAAGGAGAGAAACGCACTTCTCCGCGATGTATCTCAGAAACGAAGATACGAGAAGTTTGACATCTGTCAAACTATCTCAAATCCTCGATAATTTTCACGGAAAGAACGGTTTTACTGAGAGATCTAAAATTTTAGCTGGATACAGAAAAGTAATTTTGAGCTATCGAAACAATTCTGTAAAACGCTCGAACTAGTTGCTAGAATTTTTTGCAGCATTGTTTTTAAGGTTCCGACAAAATTATTATAAAATCTGTATCCATCAAAATTTTAGATCCCTCAGCAAAATCGTTCTTTCCTTGCGTAGTTTTTAAATTAGTAACTCTCTAAAAGTAGCTTTCCGAGTTTACCCGAGATTTATCCTTGGCGCAATGTCACGCGTTTCTTTTTCGGGAAAAATTAAATATGAAACTGGGATAATAAAAAGACAGCGTTCCCTTGGAGATAAAAGAAGGTCTCGTCCAGATATACACAAGGGCGAACCTCCCGTTATCTCCAGGTCACACAGAATGATGTCGGTCGTTCCAGTTATGTCGAGATGTCGATGCGAAACCGAATCGAAGAAACGCGACGAAAGTATCTCTCGAAAAACGACGTGTCCGTTAGGACGCGCGATAACCGTTAGCGTGTCCGAAATTGGCCAGCTTGACCAATTGATCTCGACCAGTCCGCCCGTTATCTGTAGCTATCTTGGTAATGATTAGTTCAATAGGAACTTCCTCCGTATTACCTGTGACCTCTTTTCTTCCAATTCTACCATCGCTATCGGAACGGGTATTCATTGGGAAAACGCAACGAATGATATCTCATAGCACGATGTTATGGCAAGACAGATGCCACTTCTCGGCGGTTATGGTACATATATTGTATGTGACTATCGATTGGAGAACGGCACACAGTTATGATACATATAATTATCGATTGGAAAACGAAACAATTAACTACACGGAAAGAACGGTTTTGATGAAGTCAAAATAAAAATTTAGCTATAGATCTGAAAGTAATTTTATTGGACTATCGCAATAATTATGTAGGACGTTCAAACTGATTGCTAGAACGTCAAAACTTTTTGCAGCATTGCTTATCATGCTTGAGTCTTCTACACAATTATTTTGATGATCCAACAAAATTATTTTCAGATCTGTATCTATGCACGGAAAGAACGGTTTGAAAGATCTAAAATTTTAGCTGAATACAGATCAGAAAAGTAATTTTGTTGAATTAAAATAATTATGTAGAATGCTCAAACCAATTGCTAAAATATCAAAATTTTTTGCGATTGCTCATTATTTTAAGATTCCAACAAAATTATTTTGATGGTCCAATAAAATTATTTTTAGATCTGTATCCAGCAAAATTTTAGATCCCTCAGCAAAATTGTTCTTTCCGCGATAAAAAAAGTACGATATTCTTGATGACTAAATTGACTAAATGCACGTTTAAAAGAAATTATATGTAGAAAAAATATATTTAATATATCTCTCTTTAATTATATAAATTAATTATATAAATATTAAAAATCAAATAAAAGTGGAAAATTTTTAATAGAGATAGTAGCTTTTAAATAAGTGATAGTATAGCTTTTAAATAAGTAATAATAAAAATCTAAATCTTAGAATTGCAAAGAGATAAATAAAACTATGCTACAAATAATGGGCTTTGTACTACGTTTCTAAAAGTACAAAATATTTTATTTTCTAATACATCGAAGATATTGCACGAAAAATGGGGTTTTGAAGAAACATAATTGGCTTTCCTCGAAGGGAAGACGCAACAACTAATTACATTATTGCCATGTAATCTTCGTTCTCATTACGTTGAAATAAAATGAGTAATATAGCTTCTAATATCGCACAAATATCTATACGCTATTTATAGCGGACCATAAATAATCTGTGCAACTGATACGTCGGATCAATGATAATAGCTATTAACCACACTTGGAGCGTTGAACGAATCCTTTGTTCAGATTAGATACGACGGGATATCTTGAAATAAAACGTGCGTTGATGGAATTGCCAAGTTTTTCTCCCTAAAAATCGATCTCTGACGTGACTCGACGTTACCGTCAATAGAGTTAAATCAGATTAGGGTCATTTCTTCGAACCTCGTTTCGAAACTTCGTTAAGACACGACGAGTACCTTGAAAGACATGTATTTATGGTATTCCTAAATTTTTCTCTTTAGAAACCGATCTCTAATGTAATTTGATATCACTGACAATAGACCTAGATTAGATTAGAGCCGTTTCTTTGAGACTCGCTCTAAAATTTCGTCGAGAAAGGCTCGCGAGAGGCATTCCTTCGTTTAGCACAGCTCCACGGAAACGGCAACTCGTCGCCGCTCCCTTCCAAAGGAATGGCGTTATGTTCAACAGATGTCGGGGTAACGACACGAAGGGGTAAGCAAGAGCGACAACGTAAAAAGAAGACAAATGTGTCACGAGGGTCGATAACCAGACTAGAGATCGCCGACGCGGAATTCTGCGCAGAGTTACAAAACTACGGAAAACATATCCCGGATATATAAACATGGAAAGACCGATTTTGCCGAGAGATCTGAAATTTTGAATACAGATCTAAAAATAATTTTGTGGGACCATCAAAATAATTTTGTTGGAATCTTAAAAATAATGAGCAATTCTACAAAAAATTTTGATATTTCAGCAACTGATTTGTTGCGTTCTACATAATTGTCGAAATTTTAGATCTTTCAGCAAAATCATTCTTTTCGTGAACTATTATATGTAGTGCCATTCAGAATAAATTTTTTTTTTTTACGCAAGGTACTTCAAAGTACAGCGGAATATCCATCTGGTTTATGACGGAGAAAATCTTAGTAATATTTTATCTCGCGTTCTGGAATTTACGCTCTAATAAAGTTTTAATTCGAAGATTAATTACAAGGATATTTACCGTTAAGAGGAGATAATTGTAAAAAATAACAATCATAATTTTTCTGTTAAGGAAAACTCCGCAGATCGCTCCAAGAATTCGCGGTCGAAAGGAAACGCGGGTTATCTCCACGAAATACATCCGTGTACATAAATCGGTACTCGTAGCCTGTTTGCTTAATATCGCGAGAAGAGAAAATTCGTTTCGAGTTTCATACAGAGAGGCCTGGTTTCTACCTCGGTCTCTTCGACGTAAGTTTCGAATCACATCGAGATCTCGCAGCTGGAAGCGTTCCGTATGTGTTACAGTCCGTCGCGATAATGAAAATGTGAGAAGCCCGTTAACCCGCCGCTCCTAAGCGAACGACCGACGCTAGCGGCCGACAATGAAGATACAAAAGCGAAGCGACGAACGAATTCTCAATTGGCCATTATACCGATCATTAGCGATGATTTTCGCTCACAATATCGTCCTAATGAATCGCGGTAATTAGGCGAGCGAGGGGAGCGCTTATCTCGCGCTGGGAAGAATTTCAACTTTCGCGCGAGAAAGCGTCGACGGCGACGAGCAGACAATCGATTTTCGTGACGATCGATTGGCGCGGACGGGAGAGAGAAATTCGCGAAATTCCATCGATCTTCGAATAGACGATGGACGGTGAAAAAAACAAACTGAACCCCGGCGGAACTTCCGCGTGTCGATTAATGCATCGCGTTTTTTAGTAAAGCGCGACCGTAACGATTTCGGCGGACTAACTGCATTTTGCTGAAAGATCTAAAGTTTCAGCTTGATACAGATCAAGAAAATTAATTTTGTTGAATCATCAAAACAATTGTGCAGAACGCTCAAACCGGTTGCTAGAATATCAAATTTTTTTGCATCATTGCTCATTATTTTTAAGGGTCCAACAAAATTATTTTCAGATCTGTATTCAGCAAAATCGTTCTTTCCGTGTGCAACTTTCGTCTAAAATTGTTTTCTTACGGTCTGCCCCGCTTTCTATATCAATAAAATCGCGCAGCGGAAAGAAACGGCCGATCGCATGCCGCAACGGACACACCGCAAAAAAATCGATATTACGGCATCGAATTCTCGCCAATTAATTCCACCCGATTAGAAATGATAATCTATCTCGGCATGCTAAGTGCCTGTTTTTACGATAACCGCGTAAAGTATCTGGATAGAGAAGATCAATTAAATCTAATATCGCGATATTTCCTCGGTAAAAACACGCCTCGCGATTAAAAGCATCTCGAGAGTCTTTCAAACGTGAACTCGAAACAATAAGCAAATATTTGTGCATGTATAACAAGCGAATATTTGTGTGAAAAAATGATTTTGTTGAAGTATCTAAAAATTTAGCTAGAGATCTGAGAGTAATTTTGTTGGATTGTCAAAATAATTATGTAGGATAATTACGCTCGAGCAATGCTGCAAGAATGTTGACAAGAATGTTGTTCCAGTAACCAGCTTGAACGTTCTACATAATTATCTCGATGATCCAACAAACTTATTTTCAAATCTATATCTAAATTTTTACATACTTCAGCAAAACCGCTCTTTCCACGCGAGCCTGAAGATGTTGACATTACATTTTTCATCTTCCCGATCCAGAAACGCGAACGTGTGCGAAAGGATTGTTATTTTCACTTGTGCGTTTTCATTTTAATGTCGACTTCGCATCTCACTACACGGTCCATAGATTCGCGCGAAGTTTCGTTATACGTTTTCGTCGGGACAACTATCGCGTTCTTAACTTCTTAAATTTTGAACCGCAATTTCCCAGGACGAGTTTACCGACCTGAATTCTCTACTTTTCACTGGGTCTACGCCTAGGTCGAAGGCACCGCTCCGAAAGTTGACAGCGGCCGCCATTTTGAAGCGGTCCGCGCGAAGGCCGTCTTTATGCGTGCATTTTTATCGTGCGTCGCAGCAAAATAATTACGCTTGCGACGTCGCGATGCGCACTCGAGCACGTACAACGAGATTACCTCTCGACTGGAAGAACATACGACAGTTCCAGAGAGAGCAAAATCGTTCGAAGGGGAGTCGCTAAATATAGGACAAAAAAAATTTTCCAGCTAGAATTTCTCGCGACGGCTTCTTTTTTTATAACAGCTTCGCTCGCGGCGCTTTATTTGCGTTCTCCGGTTCGATTCTCGTCGAATCGAGACGATTCGCGGACGTAAACAGACCTCCTTCGATCGTGTTCGCGAGTCGGTGAGAGATCGGGAACACGCGTTGTGCGAGCGTTGCATTCCCTTCGTTCGCACCGCGATTCCCGCTGAGCCGAAATGTCGCGCGCGCGCGCGCGCGCCCGTTGCGTCTCGGATGCACCAGACGACGTAAATCATCCCCGGTCGCGTCGCGGCGTACCGCGCGGATTAAATCGCGATGCCATGTCGCCGATTGGCGACGGTCGACGAACGGGGGATTTAAATCGCTCTCGATCGCTCGGACGACCGCGACGACGGAGCCGCGCGAGGGCGATCCTACTCCACGCTCCAATCGCGAGGTCGACTGGAGACGCGACAATCCGATCGAAGCGCGAAAAACGCGCTTATTTACCACCAGGAGGTCGATCGGAAATGGATCGATTTCAAGTTGCCGGATTGCGAAAACTGACTCCCGCATCGCGAGAAGAGACTCCGTTCCTTCCTTCTCTGGAAATAGCGCGATTCACATCTCGAAAACGTCCGGATTTTGCGGGACTCTCCGCATCGCTCGGTAGGAAAAGAAAAAAAGAGAAGCGACGATCGGAGAGACCGACAGTTGCCCGACGCGAGTAAGGACAATCGATCGACCTGGCGGACCGACGAACGGACGGACGRATAGGTACGCACGCACGCGAGAAAGTGAATGCTCGGGGAACGGATCTGGCCGTCGCGTGGAGGAGAAGAAGGGAAGATGCTCGGCGACACTCACCTCGTACTTGATGCCGTTCAGCCGCAACCACGTCTCCACCTTGAGGCCGTACGGCGACAAGGACGGCAGCAGCGGCGTCCGCGGGAACTGATACAGATAAACAACGTCCTTCTCGTAGTCGGGGTGGTGCACGGTGTTGGCCTTCGCCGGCGCCGCGGTCGCGCCGCCGGCCGCGGCCGCGGCGGCGGCGTCGTCGTCCTTCTTGCCGGCCGCCTCGTCCTTCTTCGCCGCCGCGTCCTTCTCCTCCTGCTTGTTGTCCGGCGCGTCGTCCTTAAGCGCCTCCTTCATCTCCTTCACGTCCTTGATCTCCTTGCTCTCCGGCCCGTTGTTCTCCGTCTCGGTTGCCATCGTCATTCTCGCTAACGTCGCGCGTCTCGAGACTCTCGTTCGTCCTCGTCCTCGTCGTCGTCGTCGTCGTCGTCGTCGTCGTCGTCCCCTTTACCGTTCGGCCGGGGCTACTCCGCTCCTGCTAGGCTCCCTCGTCTCTGAGATGCCGCCTCGCTCGATCGCGCGTGCACTCTCCGGTCTCTAGCCTATCTCGACGGTAGCGCGCACCATACGAACCGTACGCCAAGCACTCGTCGCTTCTTTCTGCTTGCCGGCCGGTTCCTTCCTTCTCGCCGCCGCCGCCGCTGCTCCCCGCGCGCGGCCGCGCGCATGCGCAAGCGCCACACCCCGCCGTGGTCGACATATTTAATTGGTCGGCCACCCCTGCCCGCGTGCGCGCGAGAGAAACGAACCGGGGGAGAGAAAGAGCGCGCGTACGTCTTCCCCTTTCCCCTCTCTCTCTCTCTCTCTCACGTCCCGGAGTGCCGTGCGAACTCCAGGAAAGTCGCGGCAACGCCGCCGCCGTCGCCGCCGCAGCGGTCAGCGATGGCTTCGAACAGGGCCAAAAGGGCATCGATACCTTCCGCTTTGGAAGGGACGATGCCCGCGCAGGGCCGTTTCCGAAGATACTCGGATGTCTTTCTAGAGGAAGTCGCGTCGAGACAAAATGACAGGCACTAACGAACTTTAAGCATCGTATTTCTCTTTTCTTTGACGTGACTGTACCACGGTGCAAAAAAGTGTCGATTTTTTAGCGTCGCTGCCTCGATATACGGCGTAATTTGAATTTATTATGATTTTTCAGGAATTACTCTGCGACGATAAATGTCGCGTCTTTGTCTTCGTTTACTGAGACAGCACGAGAAACGGGGAATGAGAGAAAGAGAAAGGAAGGAGATGCGCGCCGTAGCTGTCCGACAAAACGAAACTCGACTTACTTCTCGGCAAACATCAGTTTTCACGCGCGCATCGTTTGTACGCGCGAAATCGGTCAGAGGCGGCTCGGGGTGCCGGGGCGACCAGTCGCGCTCCTGGGTCCATCGTTCTATCGATCGGGCTCGCAGGATCGTTCCCGAGTGCGTCGGACGAGTCGGCGGAGTACGAAAATCGGATCGGTCCCATCGCTCGCGCGCGGTCCCGGGCCGCGCCGATGCAACGCGTGCGCGGCACGGCGCGGCGCTGCGCGTCGCGGAAGCGCGGCAACGCCGCGCGTCGAGCGGCGCAACAACGAACCCCTTTTCGCGGCTACTTTTTTCTTCCATTCTTTCTCCCTTTCCACCGATAGACTCTATTTGGAAAACTACTTGCCGGAACTTGCGCCGTCCGCGGAGCGCAAGCTCGGTCCGGTCTGCTCTCCTCTTGTTTTCTCTCTCTCTCTCTGTCTCTCTCTCTCTCTCTCCATACGTCTGTCTCCCCGTCTCTATCTCCTTTTTCTTCCGCGCCATCGGCGCCCAGCTGGAATATCGTTTCGACATTGTTAAGCCTAGAGATTGGAATTGCACCCTCGCGCGCGCCACGGAATTATCGATAGACCGGGGAGACGGTGGACGTGCGCGCGATCGATAGGTGCGCGACACCCTTCCGACGGGACGTTTAAAACCCTTTGCGGTCTCGCGTCGCGGCGTACCGCGAGACCTCGCGCCAGCCCTCTCTGAGAATTCCACGCGCGTCTTTTCGCCTTCGACACGCCGGGAAAACATGCGAGTGTGATTCGCGTGGGAAGCGCGTGTCTCTTTTCCGAAACGTTACGAGCGGCGGGATGGGGGGGAGGAGGGGAATCGAATATCGCGGCGAGGGTTAACGACCGTGAAAACGAGGCGAGAAAAGCGCGACGCGGGGACGTCGCTCCCCCGACTTTTGTCTTCGCGCCGAGAACGGAGGACTTCGCGCGAGATTATTCTCCACCGCGTTTCGAGAGCCCGACGATGCATCGCCCGTTCGTCACGGAACGGGATCGATACGAGTGACGATTCGGGGTAACTGTGACGTCGGGTAATTAACCAGTTGCCTGAGGGCAACGTTTATATCGAGCCGCGCACAACCGAGCCATTGTTGCGGCCAGATGCGAAATATTATCGAGGGAGAGGAAGAGGGAGTGGAGCTGGGGGGGGGGGAAATCTGGATATCTGGATTTTCTCGAATAGCGAAAATTCCAGATAAAACTCGCGCGACGGGGCAGAGACCGTTAAAGAGATGCTGTTTTTAAACGCGGCTTTTATTATATTAGCACGATTAGTCTCGAGCGAGGTATTTTCCGATATTTTCGCAACACGCCGAGAGAAACAGACGGAAAGCAAGCGGAGGAGAAGAATATAATTACTTATCGACAGTTACTCTCTAAATTAAAATCAGTGAAATTTCACTGATTTCAGTGTTATACTTGTAATTATATCAATCAATGAAATATGCACTGTCTTTCAGTGATAATACACTGATTCTGATTAGTGAAAGATCCCCTCTTAATCAAAATCGCTGAGAAACAGAATACTCACTAATAATCAGTTATAAGTGTAGGAAATCAGGAAATAATACACTGATTCCTATTTAGAGAGTAGAAAATGTTTATAGAAACTATTGTCGGTTGAAGAATTTTTTTTTTTTTTCATACAGCACGCAGTTATTTTCTGATCGTGTTTCAGCTTCGTGAGATAAAACTTCCTTTTTCAATAGCATCTTAATGACTTATTGGCATAGCACGATATCCATAGATATCTTATCGATGTCTGGAAGCAATAGAGACAACATCCTTGTCCGAGTAACTAAATAGGACAAAGAAATGCCGTATCACAAAGTAACCAACGTTATCACGTGGCGATCCCGAGTATTGGAGTATTTCTACAAAACTCTGTACGTCATTAATAAATTCGCTCACGTGATGTAGGCTTCATGCCGTTTTTTTATGTTTTGAAACAAGAAATTACACCTGCTCGCGCAATATTAAATTTATGAGGTACATAGATGGTTGCAAAAGGACATATAAACGTGAAAAAGATTAATATTACACTGAAAGAGCTACGTGGAAATTCTATGGTCGCGATGCCATATGGTAAGAAATTAAAACGACTCGCGAGTTGCATACGAGCCCCTCTCTCTCTCTCGCGTGCAACAACACTTGAAAATCGATCCGGCTAAAATGGGGCTTTAAGGGTGCACCCTCCGCTTCTCTCCACTCTCTCCCACCCCTCATTTCCCGGTAGTGTCGGTGGCGCGAGAAGAAACGATATCGATCTAGGTGAAACGTGTTATCAGAAAACGCATCCACCTGGAAAATCTTACGATGCGTTTGTGCATTATTTACCGTCCAGGAGGTTTTTACGAACTCTACACCTTATGCGAGACTGTCTCTTCTACACGTTGAATAATCGTTTAACCTCGATCCGGCGTTGAAATACTCCACTCTCGGAAGTGACTATTGTGATATAATTCCTTCCGTCGCGATATAATTTCTTTACCTAAAAAATAAAAAAAAACAACCTAACAAAGAAATACCTAACAATTACCTATTGACATCAAGACTCAAACATTTATCATATTTATACAATATTCATTTTTTTATTTATCTTCTTACGGCGTCGATCATTCTGTACGAAATAAAGAATTTTTGAAAAATATTTTTTCAATTAAGGATATGTCACTTCTTTACTTTTCATAATTGTCTTCTATGCGAACATTATTTTCTATGTGTACAACAAGAACGGATGTGTAATTATTGGTCCGATCTTTAAGATACGCAAAACTTGCGCGTTAAAAACATGCGATATGATACATTGTTAATGCGACGGAAAAAATATAATAATTATATACGTAATTTTGTAAGATCTTAATTAATCATTGCAGTCGAAAATCGTGTTTCGATGCGTATAAATTGCAACAGATAACAAACTAAAATTGACCTGTCACGTTCGTCTTTCGACAAACGGTATTAAAATTTATCTTGAAATTCTGTGATAAATACGCCATGTTATAATGACGTGTTTGATGCTGGAACAAGCGTGGTATAAATCGTGAGTTATGAACATGAACACTCGTATCGATAGCTAAATTTGCGATGATCGAGATGAGTTTATTACGTTTAACGAAGCCACTTTACGGATTTATTCGGTCGTGCGGTGTGAATGATGCAGATACACACGTTTGGATTGTGTAACAGAAATGAAAGGACACCCAGAGATAATCCGCTAAATAAAATCGATCCCTCAGAGAGAGAGAGAGAGAGAGAGAGAGAGAGAGAGAGAGAGAGAGAGACATATCGCTGAAAAAGAAGAAACTAGCGAAATGTACACGAGAAGATTGAAAAATTGATATAGGGGATAATTTCTCGAATACTCTTGTAAATCTCGTTTCCATTCAAGTAATAAAATACTATAAGTCAAGCTTTTCGAAAGGAAACACATATGCCGCGACAAGCCGGTCCGGCACGTTTTATTATCGGACAAACCGACAACATTCCTTTAAATTGATATTTAAATTCAATTAACCTTTCTAGAGATTTCTTTTTTTTAACCTAATTAGAACCGCGATTCGAATTCTCAGCGTGCCGAGCGTATCCGAAATTTCTTTCGCTGAAACACACGACGCTCCCGCCGCGAAAAGTCACGAGCGAGTTAACGCGATTGTTACTGTTCTCTAAAAAAAGAAAAGAGAAACAATCGCGCCGATACCGTGCACGCGATCGAGTGCACACACCCAGAATAAATAACCGCGATAATTATCATTAGGAAGGAAGCGGACACGTGGCGTTTTTACGGAACGACAGGAGTGCCTTCGCGCGGATTAAAATAGAATATCGTTTTTCTCGTTCGATCCAATTAATCGACCCTTCGCGCGGCGCGCCGGGATCCACCGGGCGCGCGCGGATGGGGCTTGGGCGATGACTCACTCGAAAAATATGTACCATTCGCACGCGCTACTTCTCTCCCGATTTATTACCGAGGAGCATTATATCGTTGTCGCGGATCGTATCTACGTACGCCGTGCGCTATTGAGAGCGTCATTCGCGGATCCGATCGGCCACGGCTTTCGCACGTTGTCACGCAACGATATGGATTATTTCGTTTATTGGAGTCCGGTCACGAACGCACGTACGCGCATCGTCATTCTCGCATGCAAGCGAGGAAAAAAACATCTCATTAACACTGAAACTACCGATGATTAACCTGTATCTATTTTTCTACTATTTAAATATATGCATCTTTTGAAAAAAGCAACGAAGAGGGGAAATAACTTGAGCGATTTAATTATATCTGTTTTTCTATTATTTAAATATATATAACTTTTGATAAAGCAACAAGGGGAAATGAATTGAGCGATTTAATTATATACATGTTGCAACAAACGGAAAATCTCAGAAAATATTTCTACTATTTAAATACTACATATATAGATATCTTTGTGAAAAACGACTAAAGAGAGGAAAATAAATCGATCGAATTTAATTATTTGTGCTGCGCGGAAAGAATGGTTTTGCTGAAAGGTCTAAATTTTTAGTTGGATACAGATCAGAAAAGTAATTTTGTTGAACTATTAAAATAATTATATGGAACTAGTTGCTAGAATATCAAAATTTTTTGTAGCATTGCTCATTATTTTTAAAGTTCCAATTATTTTGATGATGCAACAAATTATTTTTTGTATTCAGCCAAAAATTTTAGATCCTTTGACCAAATCGTTCTTTCCGTGTGCACATATTGCAGCATAAATCGCGGGAAACCTCAGAAAAAGTATCGTTATAAAATTTGATAAACAAAAATTACAATTATTTAGGACTTTACAATGAGAGAAAAATGTTTAGTATTTGTGACTATAAAATTACATGATAAAGTAATTATGGTTAAAAGTATCATTTTTATAGTTATTACTAATGTTAGTAATAACAATTATATTAATAATTCTCTTAAAAAATATATATAATTGGCATCAAAGAAATGTATAGTTGACACCCTTAGGAGAACAACACCATAATTACTTTACTATGTAATTATAGTCACAAATACTAAACACTTTTCTCTCAGTGTAAAGCCTTAAATAATTGTAATTTTTATCAAATTTTATAACGGTACTTTTTCTGAGGTTTCCCGCGATTTGTGCTGCAATATGTGCACACGGAAAGAACGATTTTGTTAAAGGATCTAAAATTTTTGGTTGGATACAAAAAACAATTTGTTGCATCATCAAAATAATTGGAATCTTTTCTCTCGGTTCAATAATTCTATTGTTAGAAACGTTTTTTTTTTCTCTTGATAGTGGTCGCACCGCGCTGGGAGAAACTGCGCCGATGGCAAATCGATCCGCGGACAGATTAATCGACCGCCAAACCGTCTCCTCGGTGACCTTCCGTCGTCGCGAATAGGAACGAACGCACGCCACATCTCGGCACCCGCGACGCGATGGCGCACGCCGCGATCGAACGCGCTAGTTTCCGCAAGGAAAAAAAAAGAACCGCGCGTTAAATTATTAATGCCGATGGCGCACTGCAAAACTCTACCGTAAAATCCTACCGTTCGCGCTCTTCGCCGACGAATAAAACGACGGTGTGACGTGCGAAATCTCGTGTCGGAGAGATCGCGTGTGTCTCGCAAGCGAAGATGCGCTTTCTATTTGACACAAAACTATCAAGATAAAAAATAAAGAAAGTAAAAATAAAAGACTGAAAATAAATTTGAATTTCACTAAAATCTAGAAATACAACGGTGGTACTGGAATGTAAAAATTTAGATAGGACATTCTCAGGAAAGAGAGAAAGATATTTCGAGGGGGTTTGCTTTCAGGGATGACGGTTAATGATAATGATTTACTTTCAGAAACGACGTGATGTATGTAACTTAATTTATTGATACCGTTGGATGCAATCGTAGTTGCCGATTTATTTATTACTTTGCTTTTGTCGCGCACGATCAATAATTCAATTAAACGGAATGAATTCGTATCGTGTACACGGTGTTCTCGACCTAGCGAGCCGCGCTTAATCGCGAATATCTCAATAAATTCTATAACGACCGCTTCTTTTTGGCGTAAATTTGACTGAAGCCTGCCTGCCACGACGCGGCGTTTCAATTTCTGAAATAGATTATATCACAGTCATTAGAAGTTTCAAAACAATAAGAATTAAATTAACGTCAGATTCGCTTCGAGCTTACGATAACAATTTCATTATCGATTAACGCTTTTGGAGCCTAATTCGCTTAAGTGCACCTTTTAATTTGCGCAATTTCTCTCTCGAAATAATTTCATTATTTATATTGAGGCCATAACGTCGAAACAATTGCTGATTTAATTAATAGCTCGGTGTCTCGAAGCTGAAAGACAGCTCGGCAGGTCTAGGACAGTCTATATACACAGATCCAATGACGCAGAAACTACAGATAGGTATATTACGATACTAGGACGCGGTTCGCATGTCGTAACTCACCGCCGTTATTCTACGACGCTAAGAATTCGTGGTGGTTAAATCGCCTCTTTAGTGGCAGCGTAACAGCATGATAATTACTTTAAATAGCGCAACTTCGACGTGCAACGGAATCGGAAAAAAAAAAAAAATTGCTGTATCAGATATTTATCTGCGCTAAATTCAGAAATATAGATATAAACGTCACTTTCTCTTCGATCTTGCACATTTATTCTTCGTCGTGCTACTTACAAATAAATTACATTGCTCGACACGTCGTGAACAGTCAATATCATTCGCGTTTTCTACAATTCTTCGTTCGATCCTTAATTAATATTTCGTTCTTTCGATTCGCTTTCGCGTGGTGGAAAAAAAAAATTGCTCGTAAAGCATATAATCGAAAAATATCGTTCTTGCCGTAATTTCGTTAATGATACGCTCATGCTAATTTGCACACATGCATGCGTGAAAAGCGAAGAGGGTTCCTATCGAGAGGAAAGTGACTCGTAATTCGGACGTTGATAACACGGACTTAACGGCGTACTGTGACACGGTTAAAACAATGCCGGTTATTTGACGCAACAAAGGAATGGGACATGAACGATTTAGGCCAAGCGAGAGAAGACGCGTTGCAAGTAGGCTAAGGTGATTCGCTGCAAAAGAAAGCAAGGCGCGAATACTTACGTTGGAAAGTAATTACCCAAGTCACGGTAAAGGAACGAGCTATGCTCGGATGTTAATTTTTACAAGTACTTCCGATTATCTCGTCCGGTTTCAATTTCAACAATCTGAAATCGTTAGATTGATTGAGAAAGACGATCTTTGCGGTTTCCCCTTCGGGGCGATTTACGGGTCGGTTCATCGCGATTTATTTTACAGTCTCTCGTAAAATTGATCATCAACCAATTGACTAAACACACTTCGTGCTGTGTACGAAAATTGCATGTTACGCACAAAAATTAATCTTACGCCGTCTTTTTTAAGAAATTCGTCAAGTATGTTACAAATAATATACATATATTAATTACGACAACAATAATCAGAATTCGATTACCTCCTGTTCGAGAAGATAATGTATCTTAAACTTTAAATAGTTAAATTTCGATTCGAGTAACGCACGCAGTATATGTGTGTTGTATGAATATCGTGATTCGTATGCTTGATGATTCCTCGTGACGCACAATCACACACACACATACACGTACACACACGCATACACACAAAAATACACATATATATGTATATAATATATAAATACATATTTTTATAAAAAACGGTGATACATTACTGTCCCCACGTTTTCCAGCATTAAATATATAACTTCTTAAATGCGATTACATTTGGTATGAATTACAAAAAATACACAGAGTATATCATGCGTATAAAAACGATTGCGTGTCACGGAAAGTCTATGATAATCTTCGTATAATCTACGGATCGTAATCAAGTTTTTCGAAAAGTTATAAAAAGTCTGAATCCTTTGAAAACACGAGAAAATTTACATTCCAAATGTATTATGATATATTCTTATATCATACGTTAAGTCCAGTATTTATTACGAAATATAGATTTTTTTACAAAAATCTATATTTGTATCGCGAAAATACAGGTAATAAAAGAAAGAGATTAATTATTAAAATTAATCTTTTTAATTCCAATAATTATTCTCTTCTAGATGAGATAAAAAAATTAAGCAAAAATTGGAATGCACGTTTTTCGAGAAAAATTCTCGAAGAATTATCAAATTATTAGAAGAATATATATTTCGAGGTAACATAATTCAAAATTTGTAAAATTTTTCAAATTAGCTATGCTAATATGAAGAAATTAATTATTAAAATTCGAATTCGCAACTTAGCAAAGCGGGAAATATATATTTATACATATGTAACACATAATTAAGAAACATTTTATATAAAACACTTTCTGTAATTATGGAATGGAATTAGTTTGTAATGGAACAATCAAATGCAAATTTGCATCCTTCATATTTTGTAATTCTTTCGAGATTGTATCACGTATCGTTATTATAAATCTCTTTCAAGTATAGATTAACAAATATTAGTTATATTATATTAGTTATATAATATTCTGCTATAACTACGGCTAATATAAATATATACTATAATACTTTGTGTAATCTATAAAACGTAATAATATATAATAAAAATAATATTGCTAGCAATGAATATTTGCTATTAGATATAATTATTTTGTTATATCGCTTTGAAGAAATTTTAACATGTCGAATTATGTAATTTAATCCAAGTTTTAATTAAATCCAAGTTTTTTAAAAATAATTATTTCGGGTCCTGATTACGATCGAGATTATTTCGAAAGCATCTATTGTTACTATTTCATTGTTTCGTTATAGCATAATTAATCAATGGCTATGCGTATTTTTGTTATATTTGGCCTAATACATGTAACTAAACAGGATTATTACGGTCTACTCTCGTATTACGATCTAAGCGCATACGCGTTATTTCCTACAGCAAAAGCCGATGACGAACAAAAGGTTCGCACGCATCGATAACAGAGTATTGTTAGCTGCCTAATGGTCTTGGTATACATAGAATTCTATACCTCGGGTGAGTTTGGCGTGGTCGTATTGATATGATCCTGCAAGCAAATTCTGAGATCCCGCTCGTCCAATTCGCTTTCAGTATCGACGCTAAAACTTCGCACGGTTTGCCCGCCGAGTCCCGTCCACCGTTGTTTCCAACTCTCTAGTCTCATGACCTGTGACAGATAGACGTGATGCAAAACGCACATGCAAACATTTTTAAGTAATTCTCCAAACGGAGAAAGAAAGAGCCTGCGATGTCCTGCTTTGCAAAAGAAAATATTCATTTGACTCTCATTAAAAAAGAGACATTAGAATATTAAAAGAAAAATTAATTCTAATGAATCTGAAATTTCCGAAACACTTCAGCTGTTTACAATTATTTTTTGGTTCTAGAAATATAATGTTATTTTCTAGTACATTTACAATGCCATTATTTACTTTTTGCAAGTAAGTTTAAATAAAAAATTATTCTTTTTTTTCTGAAAAGATAATTTGAGACTTAAAAGACACAAGTTTCAAAAAAGTTAATTTAGAAGTTTTTGATTTCCTAAGTTGTACGTAAGATCTTTCTATTACTAAAATTGCATTAATGTAGATACAAGTTTGTTAACACATCAATTATTAGATGAAATCATGCAAATGATATGATGAATTATATATCGAAGAAAAAAAAACTCAAAACTTGACCACTAATTTAACAATACTCTCGCAACAATACTTTCACGTCTCTTTCACATCTCTGCGTTTTTTCTTCTTCGAACTAAAAGCAGTAGCCGTGAATGTTTATTAGAACGAAACAATGAACTTAATCTTAAGGAAGCATGCAGTTAAACGGGAAGAACACGCCATGCCATATCACCACACATATAATACAGAAAATAAGCCACATTTTAATTCAATTTTAATTTATAATAATTCATCCAATTGTATCCGTTGGTATCTCGTGTCGATTTAAATAATGGCATTGAAAGCATTAAAATTATATATTAAATAAATGAAATCTTCAATCTATATATTGCTTTTCACAAAACAATTTCAGTTCTTCAATCGAATTTAAGATTTTACAATGAAACTGATTATATCAATATACAATTTACAATGCACATATATCATATAATTATGAATTGCAAATCTAAGTCTGTTTACTTGCTATGTAAATGAACACTACGATTATTAATACAAGCAAGAATTCCGAACGGAAAAGATGGAAAACATAATGATAAATACAAAGCTACTGTCGGATTCGTCTACAGTAAAAGAAACATGCCACGCATATACGTAGACGGTAGAAAATGATGCTTACGCATGAGTAAAGACTTACTCGAGCCAGCGCCAAGGCTCAGTCTCCGGGCTGGTGATTGGCGTGGGGAACTGAGGAGAGACAGAGATAACACAGCAATAGAGGGTTAGTTTTGCAACAACGATTAGTCCCTTCTGGTTAGCATTAATTACCGCTCGATACACAATAAGAATCACTGTCGTAGATACTATCTCTTCTTCGCGCAACAAGAACGTGCGTATCCTGCTTAGAAAAGCTCGTATTCATTGGTTGAATGACAAAGCGTCAGTTCCTTATTATTAACAAGACACATAGCATTAGTTAATTAGTTGGTTATACGTCTTTTTTATTAAAATAGGAAAATAAATAAGATAAGAA
Organism: Cephalotes varians; assembly: GCA_037157785.1. Lineage (NCBI taxonomy): Eukaryota > Metazoa > Arthropoda > Insecta > Hymenoptera > Formicidae > Cephalotes > Cephalotes varians. The sequence continues at coordinate 505,611 of JANQDE010000029.1, forward strand.
ATGGAATATAGTCTCAATATTCGGAAGAGAATAGACAGAATAGACTTTAATCGTAGTAATTACGAATCTTTCTTTGCAATCCACCAGAAGCGACAATGTTATGAAGCGTGTTGGTTAGCGTTAAATTGCAGTAAGAGGTGCGATCTGTGCATCTGGTAGTGTGTGACATCAATAATGAGTTACGGTATCTTTATGTTTATGGCAAAATGGAATGTTTTTGCAGTAGGCGCGATTTTTTTATGAGTGCAATATGTAGTAGCACATTAAAAACCAAAACGTTCAGTTTACATATAGTACACTTGTTAGGAATGTGTATAACGTAATCTTTTTACAATTTTAGATAACATATACATTATACTTAAACGATGTAAATATCTGGCTTACCGAGATTGACATAGTATAAAAAGTATCATTAAATAATACTGTAATGTATCATGATAATTAAGAGAGAGTTATCTTATAAATCAAAATATTACAAATATTTTACAGAATTAGAGGAAAGAACACAGAACAATGCAGTGCTTTAAAAAAGAAAAAAAACAGTGAACAGTATTTTCATTGTATCTCTGAATAGGGTTTTATAAAATATTTAAAAAGTTTGCTAAAAGCTGTAATTATAAAATTATTAAATTTATACATTAATAAATATATATATTAATAATAATTAATAATAAAGTTATTAAAATATATAAAATTTAAATATTTACGAATCATTGTCTCAAATTATTTTTGCTGATTGTTTAGTTGTAATAAAAATTCTTACTACATTATTAAAATATTTGCTATATTAGTTTTAAAAAAATAACGAAACGTATCTAATAAAAATTATTGTATTTCAGTGCTTCATTATTTAAAGTATATAAGTGTTACATTTTATTGAACACGGTGAAAATATCTAAAAGATATATATATAATAAGATATCACAAATATTGTGTGCTGTATATATTATATAAAGAATGGCTATTGCGCAATAATAAAATAATATTTTTATGTGTGATCTATTTATGCAATTATGTTGTGTAAAATGAACTTATCGAGTTACTCCTAATGTACATTATATTACATAAAGAATATACATATATTTATACATTGTAATAAAACATTGTTCACCCCTTACTGCAATATTCCGAGATACTGCTTTTGTTAATACAATACAAGGTGAATTTTTTAATTCCACATACCTCGGCCTTTAATTCAGCGACCTTATCTTGAAGCTCCCTTACTTTTTCACTGTCATCTAAATTATTCCTAAGTTCGCCCTCTGCATGCATCTCCTCATTCTACGAAAATGTTAGACGTTATGTATTTAAGTCTTTTAGCATTAATGTTTGTGTGTGTTAATATGTATGAAGTAACCTTCAATTCGAGAAGAGATATTTTCTGCGTAAGTTCCGCCACTTGCTGCGCGTGTTCGGCATCGCGTATCCTAGCCATCATAGCCTCATCTTTCATCTTCGATTCTAGATCAGAATACTTGTGCTGCTGTTCTCTGAGCTTGGCAGCCAGATCCTTCTCCCGTGCTAATGCAGCTTCTAATTCGTCTTTAAGTACTTTTCCGCCCTCATCTTGTCTACGGAGCTGATTAGTTGCTACTTGCACCTGAGTTTCTAGTTCCATAACTTTCAGTCGTAACTCTTTAACTTCAGTCAATGCTTCCATCTCTCGAATTCTGGTTGTCATTAGATCTTCTTCAAACTTCTGCACTTCGTGACCTCGATTCTCCCAAAAGAGCAGCTTCTTTGGTGTAGAATCAGCGGCAGGCGCTGATTGAGCGGATCGGTGCTCTTGTAAATGTCTCTGCCAAGCTGCACTTAATTCCATGACCCTCTGTCGTAGGTCCTGTGTGATACATAATTGTGTAAATCTATCTAATATTAATGTAATACACATAAAAAATAGCAAAATTAGGTAGAGACATGACATTCACCTTTAAAGATAAATTGGCTTCTGCCTCTCTAAGCTTAACTGCAATAAGTTCCTCTTGCAAATGAGCAACGGAATTGTCTGGCGTCGATTCACGCAGAGTCTTCTTATCTTGTTCTAATTCCTGTATCCTTCCTCTGAGTTCCCTAATCAAAGCATCGTTTTCTGCCTCATGTAATCTAACTCTAACCAATTCCTCTTGTAAACATTGTATCATCTCCTCCTTCTGTGATAACGCTTCCTGTTTCACTAATATCTCGTCGAGTGACGACTGTCTAGAGGTCACGTTCTCTTCAAGAAGGATCGATAATGATCTCAATTCCTCATGAGCTTGTTCGAGTTGATGACTAATCTCGAGATGCGAATGCCGAAGCGCTGCCAATTCCCTCTGAGCTATGAAAGCGGTTTCCTCCTCTTCGGCGCGTGATACTTGACCTCTAACTAATCTATCAGCCAGTTCGGCAGATTCCGCTTCCAGAAGTTCAGTTCTTTGTCTAAGCAATCTGTTTTCTGCTCTGAGCCTGCGTAACTCAACCATCTCTTCTTGCTCCTTCATCTTTAAGATGGTGTAATCTTTTTCTAGTTTCTTCATTCTTTTTGGATTGATTTTCATTCCATACGCGAGCGTCATGAGGCCATCGGGATCTTTTTCGGCCTTCCCAGGCAATTGCTTTTGGAAAAACTGTATGAAAAGAAAACTATTAATGTTATCTGTTAAATAAAGCAAACACGTATACGATCCATTTTCTCTTTTATTTAAGAAAAATAAAATAATAAAATATGCTAAAAATTATATTTGAGTGCTAACAATTATTTCTTAAATTTAATCTAATGACTTATGAGTAAGGCAACTTCTCAAAATAAAATCTTACCTTCAACATGCCCTCCATATCCAAACTGAGCAAATCTTCCTTGCCTAACTGCAGCATTGCCAATGCAACCTTAAAGATAATCTCCATCCCCTCCGATAGAAAGACATCAAAAATACGACATGCTAGGGGAAGGCTTAGCGCTGTGGTAAATAGCGTAAGGAACCAAGATGATGCATACATCGACGTATGGAAACCTTGGGCCGTAAAGTGAGCATGAAGTTCGGGATGTGCATCAGCAACTAAATGCTCTAGTTGATACATGCACACTCCTAATTCAGCCATACTTGGCTTGAACATGTCCCGCAAGCGATATTCTTGCATTAGCGCTACAAGTACAGCAAAAGCTTCTTCTTCTGGCATTTGCTGCAACGCAAGATTATTCGAGTAAAGCATATATTCTCTCTTTCTTTCGTATAAAATGAAAAATCAATAAAAACATGTTTACAAAAATGAATTTATAGATAATCTCTTTCCTTTATACACTTTCCTATTTCACAATTTGTCATGAGAATATTGTTAACATTTTACCTGCATTAAAAGTAATCCTACTATGAATCCTGAACCTTGGCAGTATCCTACTTCTCGATCATGTAGGCTATACGCTTTCATAACGTTAAACAAACTTTCCTGGCCAAAACCATCCTTTTCTTTGAAAAAGTCATGTTCGGGATACGTCCTAGCGATATCCCTCCTAATTATCCTTTCACAAGCTGACGTTGCTTTAATGTACTCGGCAAATTGCTTCTTAACTGGAGAATCATGGGCACCGCTTAATAATTGCCAAACAATGCCCCTAAAATAATATATGATCTATATTAAACATAAGAGAAATATTATATATATATATATATATATATATATATATATATATATATATATATATATGTGTGTGTATAACTACTAACCTCCTATTAATTAAATACTAATAAACAATTATGATTTTGATAATAATTACACTCTTTCAACAATATACATGTATGTGTGCGTTACCTAAAATGGTGAGGTATGCCTTGACGAACCAATTCCTTAACAAATTCTTTCCGTTTCTTCCAATGATAATCCCAATCAGCCACTATATGACCCCAGAGAGTCCATGTATTCTCTTCACCATCGGCTGGATTGTGGCGTCGGGGTGCAGCATCGCCGTTACTTCCGCTGCCCCCCGACGCCACAGACACCTGGGATGTATCGGAGCCCTTCCTGCTATGATTGCTCTGGAGAGAATTCAGTGACTTTGCATCGGATTCGATCAGCCTGAAATTAATCAAATCATATATTATAATTTTTTTATTTGCGCTATTTTATCGCACCACAGAGAACAGCAAGGACTTACATAGCAATATATATATATATATATATATAAATCAGTATTTCATTCGCAATCTGCCGTTAGTTACATTAATTGTTTTAATTAATTACATACATTAGGAAATAAAAAAATAAAACTTACGTTTTTTCCCTTGTTTTTCGATATTGATTTAAAAGTGCAGCCTTATTCTGCATTCTATTGTGCATCGTTTCCAAGCCAAAATGCATAGCAAAATTAACATTTAGAATTTCTACTCTAAACGAAAGGAAATCCAGGGCTATCTATCCAAATATGTGTATAGATGCAAGATACATGCAAGAGGTATCTCCAATTTTATTACGAATCTTGGAAAGCGAAAAATGTCATGCATTTGTTAATTAAGTGTTGATTTATTAGTTCATACAATATACAATTGTTTGAGCCTTGCAAATTCGAAAGCAGTTTGGCTGTAGTATCAAGCGGTGGTCACTTGAGGGGCCACTTGATTATTCACCTATTGGCTTCCTCCAGCTTAGCTAATAGAGCCAGCTCGTCAGTGGGTATTTCCTGCGAGGGCGTTATTCGCTGCTCGCAAAGGGTGTCTGACGGCGGACTCGGAAGTATCTTGACGGCTTGCGTGACGTTACGGGTAGATTGGTGGATGCTGGTGGTGCATAAACACAGCACGCTCATCACCTGCGGTCCATAACGCGACAATCCCAATTGGCCGACAGGCGCGTTTACGCTATCCCAGGCGGCGTTCTGGCTTCTGGAACGAAACGGATTGAATTAATGCGGATACCAATTAACGTAATACGATCCGGGGTCTTTCAGTGGTCTACCACATTGATCTGTTCAAGTGGTGTAGCGTGTGTCTTCATATGTAATTGTGCGTCATAAACGCGAATCGCCTATGTACGACCGCAATCCCTTAATCAGAACGGAAACCTTTTAATTTGACGATTCGATTTAACCAATAATGATAATTGTAATAAAACCATTAATTGCTAATGCTTCTCGATGTTCTCCGTTAAAATTAATAGGATTATTTAAGCGCCTTTCTTTTCAGCTTCAGGATTCAGTGTAAAGTCATGTATCTAATATATAAAAGAACAAAGGAAGAATGAGATATATTTATTTAGTTATTTATCAGGCGCAATGCTCATTTTACCTCTTCGCGGTTTTATTTCTCCTCCAACGAGCTGCCGCAGGGGCCAACAAGCCACGAAGAACCATCGAGACAGTTTTTCTTTATCTCACACTCGCGTTTTTAGTGCTCGCGGAAAGCGTTCTTGCTTTCTCGTTTTTATCTTCACACCATCGCACGATTTTATACACAACAACTGTCGACACACTTGTCTGCAATATCATTCATTTTTAGACGATTTTGTGTCTTTAAAATGTTTTTTTTCGATAAGATGTATTATTGATGCATGTAAATTAAGATTCAGGATTATATATCTTTTAATCATATTATTATAATTTTTAAAAATGTTGAAATAGATAATATTACCACCATAAGCGAAAAAAAGGTAATGATATCTATTTAGAAAAAAATTCTCAAAAAAGTAGAGGAAAAATGGAATGACTCTGAGATATCTTGTACTCTGAAAATAACAAAGTGGGAAGAAAATTATGATTATGAGAAGAAAATTGTAATTATTTTAATATTAATTATATTTTTTTAGGCCCTATTTTTTTAAGCCCAGTTTCATGTACCAGAATTCTTTAGTACTATCAATTTGTTAATTATAAAAGAATACTGCGAAAAAGACTTTGATTCCTTTGCTATGTAAAATGTTTGGAACGATATTTTTCAATAAGTGAGGAGGAAAGATTATCCTTATAGAAATTTTAATATTTTACAACGAAGAATATCTTTCTGTAGGCGACGACACTCTTGTGAAACGCCTCGTATAAACGCTATGCTTGGTGAAGCAACGTGAAGCAACTCGACACGAAGGAGATCAAGAAGGAAGCAATTAGTGCGTGTGAACGAATTAGCAAGCGAAAGAGCAGGTGAATCTGAGCCGGCTATTACGACTATGTATTATGCACTGTACGTGGGTGTGAGCAAAACGGAAACAAACGGAATACGTCGAGATACCGTTTTTTCAAGCCGCGTTTCTCGACGAGACATAAGACTTTGAAGTTTTGAGAACTTCAAAATTAAACTTTCTTGTTCCTTTGTCGTTTACCTAACGCGTCTTTAGAATTATTTGTGTTGCATTTACATTTTAAAATTTACTTAAATAAATATTTTACTTAAGATTAACCCGAGAGTACTCACCTGGGATATTTTTTATACCCCAGCGTCAGAAAAATGAAGCTCACGTCGCAAGAGTTTTAATGTGCTTCTTCTGTTTAATATTTTCTTGTCTTTTTCTTAATTATTTAAGAAAATATTAATTAAATCTATATAATGTACTTAGATAACAATAAATTAAAAACAATTAATAATATATACAATATGTACTTAAATACATTTTAACTGGGATGTAAAAAAAAAACCCTAGATAACATACGTAACGTTTACATAAAAAAATGAGGTGACTACTCCCGGGTTAAGAATCGAAAAATCAGAGCATTTTCTAAAAAGATTAAAATTTGGTAATTATTATATATATTATATATTATTAATTTCACATACATATCTGCGCTGTACACATGTTTCGAAAAAATTATATAACTAAAAAATTGTTTCTATTATCTATATACCTTAAAGAATTGGTTTCGTTATGCTATCTTAATGTTAACGGTGTCTACAAACTGCGACCGATGAACACTTGCATCGCGTTAGAATTGCTGCGTCGTAAAAATTTCAAGTTATTATCAGACAAATTACTGACCTATATACGGCATAGCTCGAATGAGAATGTTAACTAAAGTTGTTGCTGAACCATTTATGCGTAGAAGAAAAACAAAAAGACAGCGATTTCAGCAAAAAAGCTCAAAATTGTCTTTTTTTCCTTCTGTGCGTGAATGATTTAGCAACTATTTTCGTTAACATTCTCGTTATATTCGAGCTATATATAGGTAATTTGCCCGATAATAACTCGAAATTTTTACGACGCAGCAATTCTAACGACGCGGAAGATAATGCATAACGAAGCCAATTCTTTAAGGCATATAAATAATAAAAAATTTCTATATATAATTTTTTCAAAACGTGAGCGTACAGCGGAGAAACATATAACATTTTGTTTAATAATACACTCTAAATGTATACAATTCATTCGTGAGGAATAAATTCACTGTCAAAATAATATTCACATTTCGTTAGATGCATTAATTACAATAGTTTTTCCATTATTAAACAAGTTTTACACATTTTTTAAATAAGTAAAGTATATGTATTTTTATTTTAATAATTATTTAATAATATAATTATATATAATATATATAAAACGATGATTTAATGAATAAAATTATATCAATATACTTTAATAATTAAAATGATTCAAATCGCGAAATAAAAACATTTTTTATTTAATCTTGGATATAGATTCATTATTTAACATTTTCTTGTGGTATAACACGAGCGCTTCTCGGACGGTTTACAACATAGTGAAAGAATTTAAGGCTTGTCTCTGTTAAGTCGTCAATGACGAATCACCCATCATTCGGATAATAGTAAATATTAAATTATATTACGTACACTAAAACAATTTGGAAAATTTCAAATTATTCATAAATAATATGTTTAAAAGTAATTCATAACTCAAGTCAAGTTAAATTTTAATTCATTACGTTTGACATAACATTTAATTCTTAATATTCAAAGCTCCACGAAAAGAAGAATGGAAAAACAAAACAATAACAGTTTCTGATTATTTTGTCTTTCTTTAGCGGTGAAGAATTAAGCAACAAAACATATTTTTAATATTTTTTTTTAATGCACGAACAAAATATCAACTCTTTTCGCCACTCTCGCGAGACAAAACCTATGGTTTAACTTCCAAGTTATTTGAGATGCGCCCTTAAAAAACAAAAGTCCTATTAATGCTTATACTCTGGCAAGACGGATAACGCAATCAGAAACGCGTTCTCTCGGATGTCCGCGGCTCCTTTTTCGTCTTATCAAGACGCAGCCTCCCTCTTTTTCTCGTTTCTTCGAATGGCGAATTGTTAAAAAAATTGTTAACGACGGTGAATTCGACGGTGCCGATTCGAGATACGATATCGTTTCACTTATTTCCCGATTATCCTGACACGGTGGGATCCGGCTAGGCATGTACTGCTGAAGAGTACGAAATGGGTTTGAGGGTCGATGCAGCCCGCGCAGGCCAGGATGCTCCACATGCGCAGCGACGTTCGTCTCCTGACAAATAAATGAAAGGATACCGTGGGGCTGGTGGTCGAGAGCACTGGGCGTTTTCATTGATAGATAAAATTCCAAAAATTTATAACAACATTGTATAACATCAACGAAAATTTTAAGTGTGAATTTTCAGAAACTCTTTCGACCCTTCGAGTACTTTTAAGTAATCGAGGTCCTTCGCTCCTTTTATCAAGTTGTGAATTTGTCAGACATTTTAAACACGTTCACGATTGAAATTACGTCCAAATCTCGGATAAACAATTCAGATTCGGCATAAACTTCGCGCAATTGCAAACGAAACGGAGAATCATTTATTCTCTTATCACACATACTAAAAAAATTGATTTACATCTTGTATCTCTGAAGAGATATACGAAGATGTAAAAAGAAGAGTTTTTAGAATTAGAATGCTTCCTTAGCTTAAACGGACAATGATTGGAAATTATTTTTTGCAACACTATAGACGAGACCACGTGATTTTATAAAAATCAGTTCAAGGCAAAGATTTATCAATTAAAAATAAAATCATAACTTTTTTAAAAAAGATGACACTTCCAGTCAAAGAACTCTCCATAAAATAATGCATGAGATAGTATAACTTCACAAAAAAAAATAACGATAAATTGTATAATGTACTTTCCTACTTGACGTGTCAACATTCGTCATTATTCATCGCCGGAACAATCTGCCCGTGACTAGATTATATCACAGTGTAATTTCGATCTATCCTAAAACCCTGTGATTCATCGTCATCAGAAAATATTTTCCAAATATTTTCTCTAGATTTTGTAAATAAAATTTTTTTTAAATAGCGATAAAAGATTATTGTCCAATTTTTAAACTGGATTTCTACTTCTCGTCACATCTTTTACTTATCTTTTAAAACTTTAGATTCCATTTAAACAGAAAAAAAATCCATGCTTCCAATTAATTTAAAAATATAAAAAGATATTATGTTAAAATTATTCATATATTCTTTTAATCGAACAATGTACAATGTCGGCTGCGAGGAAACAGAATGTCAACGTATAAAACAAATTTGTTTCCTTCGCATTGTTACTCACGATCGCGTCACATTGGATGAGTAACAAATAATTATTTTTACTTTTTATGCATATATATTTCCTCATTTCTCTACAATAATATTAATAAAATATTACATTCTCGTAAAGCGGAGTCTAATAATTCAATTTGTATCGTTTCACAATTAATAATTTAATTTTATAAATGCATTTATATCATTTTCCATTTATATTGTTTTGTTGTGTTACACATTGTTATTGCAGCCTTACGTATTTAATTGCCTCAATATTTTTTTTATTGAACATTCATTATAAAATAAAATGTTATTGTTGCACATGGTGGCTACGTTAATGAAATAAATTAATAAATTTCGTAAAAATTGCGAAAAAAATTCAGATTATCCGGAAATAAAATTCTTTTTTTCTTTTCCTTCCTGAGTATTTTTACATTATAATATTCATTTTTACATTAAAATATTCCGCTAAACTGGCTTATTATAAAATAAAAATATCTTTTTTCTTTCATAAGTATACATATTCATCTACAGGAAATTACTAATTATGTAATGCTCTATCCCTGGAATTTTACACACCGCTTACGTGGCCAGAAACGCTTATGTGTGATAATATTGTCGCTTACGTGATAAAGGGACAAAAGCCTCACGTTCTTTTACAGCGAAATTTTAGAAAAAAATTTAATGCATTTGAAATACGCGACTTTAATAATGCATAAGAATCTCCCTGGAATAACGTACAGCTAAAATGACTGCTAAAATGGATACGCAACTACTGCAGATAAAAAATTAATGCATGGAGAGTCAACAATCCGATATATCTCTGTTTGTATAAGCGATACTCTGACTTTAATACATATAATTTAATTCAGAGCTTTGATTTCATTAAATATGAAGACGAAAAGTAAAATGGTTACATTAATTTGTAAAAAATTATTCAACATATTAATATCGCTTGTCTGAAAAGTATCGAAAAAAATATTTCCGGATTACCTGAAAATTTTCTCTCAATCTTTGCAAACTCTATATATATTAATTTAGGATTTTATTATTATATTAAAATACAAGTTAAGACAATAATGACATTTCATTTTCCAATAAAAATAATATTAAAGTAATTAAATAAAGCAAAACTGTAACATGTGTCTCGAATCAGTTTTACGATAAATGCATAGAAAATCTATCGAGTGTAGTTACTGATATTTTTATTTCAACTCAAATATTGAAATTTATTTTTTTTTTAAATTGCACGTACGTTAAATTTCCTGAAATTTGATGATTCATTTGTGTACGTGCAGACACACCTAGGTATTATGGTACGTTTCATACTGTGGATTGACGATACTTTCACGATAAATCGACTTTAGAAGGTCGATATATTCCCATTGGACACATCCCCTTTTACCATCAAAAAGAAGTTCAATATAAGTCCAAAAGTAGGTTTTATTTATATATCATTCTTCTTAGAAATCAATCTTCTATATACACATCATCTATACATATAAAATTTATGTTAATAATAATTTATCGAACGACAACGTACCGCCTCATAAATATAATTGTTCTAATATAACTATACTCGGGCAAATTAAATAATTTATATTTAAAAAATGAAATTTTCCGCGAGAAACAGAGAAAGAAAAAATTGTTTTTTTATATTTTTTCTAGTATCAGCAACACTATCGCACTAATGCACATAAATATAGACAATGACAAGCAAATTTTATCTGCTCTACTTATGACTCGTAGTACATCCTACGCGACTTGCTATGTGACTCCAATTGAACGTAACTGGAAGGACACCTTCGATATCAATCGGTTTTAAATAAATTTTCATATGCATCGAACTGCTCTTCGGTACCATCGATCTGATTAGTTTTCGAATTAATCTTTCAATTACTTTAAACTATATAAAGCATGTGTCCATATTTTGCTCTTCTAAAAGATAATACGCGTTTTATCCAAGAATAATATGAACATCCGCTTATATATTATTCCGTGAGACAGAACAATATAATATATAGTCACATATTATTTTTAGATGTTATCTCTTTTTTGGATTTTACTGAATAATATTTATATTAGTTTATACCCAAATATTGTGAAAATAACATTTAACAAACTTGATAAAATATAAAAATGTAATGTAAAGCAATGTTTGCTCGATTATTATTGATTGGAGTTTGAAAAAAAGGGTTAAAACTAACGCGGGGCTATGAGCAATGATAAAAGTTTCAATCATGGTAATAGAATCTAGGTCGCATTCAAATTATTTATAAGGCTCACGTATGACGTAATCGACTCATTTTCAATTTCCGCGCGAAAACACAATGCGGGGAACGCTGAAACGAAGAGGCCTAGATCCGGTACCGAGCTATTGACTCGTAATTCACACCGACATTTAGCGTTAAAGGTCGCCTGCTTCCGAGTCACTCACTGATGCAACGTGTTCCGTATCGTTGCCCAAATAAAGCGACAGGCATCCTAAAATTGTCCAGATGTACCGCCCACTGCTGGAGTGATACAAGATAAATTTAAAAACGCGATTTAATTATATTTTACTCCAATTCGATTGGAAATATATATATATCAAATGTTCCTCTTCAATTACAATTCACTTGCAAAGAATATGTATTAGCACTTAGATTCAAGTAATAAAATAATTAATTTTGTTGGCAATTAATTCTAAATAGTTTTATCTTAATCCTTTTTATTCATTTTGAGGATGTGTACTTGTGTGCTTAATTATTTTTAAACTGCGATGAATACATTGCAATTTTACACGCTGTACATTTCTTTTACTTTAAATGAATTTTTTTCTTTGTATGTTTTTTTTATGTCCTAAGGTTTTAAAATATGTAAGAATTACGAATATGTTTTTCTATCTTACCTATTTTACTTTAATAGCAAATGCAAATTTTTTATTACATGACGAGTATACTCGACATTAAACAAAAAAAAAGCCATCCCTTTTCATGACGAGTATACTCGATATAAACATCCAAACGATTAACAAGGGGTTTCACATTATGGGGGTTAATTGTCGAAAAAAAATACTCAATCTTAAAATTTCATCACAATTTTTGCGATGTAGTTTAATCGAATAATTTTTGTTACGAAGCGATAGTCTTCGCGATTGCAAATTGCATCGTACTTTCGTGAGTACTCCTCTACGTTCCATTAGGATCATTTAACGTACGCGGCACAAGTCCTTTTACGCCTCGAAAGGTAATTCTATCTAATTAGGGATTTAACGACGTGTGGAAGAAAAACGAGCGAACGGTCGGAGTTTCGAGCGAGCGTTTCGAGAGACCTGACGAGGAACGCGCGAGCTTGGTCCTTGCTAACCCCGCGCGATTTTCAGGCAGCCTACCGTGCGGCTTTCGCGTAGTTCGATACCGTTTCACCTTACGGTTTCGCAACAGCATACGAAATGGAAGAAATTAATATCGCTACACTATGCTCATTCCTTTTCTCACGCGGCGGCGGCGCGTGTTAATTTTATTGTCGCGGAGAACATTTTGAGGTCAACATACCCGTAATAGCTGAAAACGTTACTTTCGTTCCACATATAATCAAATAAAATCATCGCGACGTGAAAACGGAAATAAAATGTGAATAAAATTAGAGATATATCTAAAAATTTATATAAAAACACTAAGTACCAAGATTCGAATAAAGACACTTTTTTCCTTAATTATAAAATTAGAAATCATTGAAATCAAGCCCCCTATTTATCTTAGACATTATATTATATATGTTACATCAATATATGAAACACATTTACAAAAATCTCTTTAAGTATTTGTTTAAATTCTAGTAATATCATTTCTATGGTATATTTTTTATATTTTGTATATCTCTCATTATCTCTAAAATTTGTCACAAAAATAAAATTGATATGTTAAATCAATTGTTTCTGTACAATTTTAGAGAAAATACACTTCACTCCGTTGTCAAACGTTTGCCAGGTTTAATCTCTTCTCCAATTTCTGGAGCAACCTGAAGTTCTCAGTTACTAATTTCTCAATAGTTTCATTATTAAACACACCGTCGGTTACTGTTAGTTACAAAATTTATAAGCTCCCTGTTCTCCTGTTACACGAACGAAAGATTTCAACAGGCGAGCTTGCCTTCGCCTTTCACTCCGATATCTCTCTACGGGATTCGCTTTTTTTCTTTCTCACAGATGCACGTTACAAAACCGCAGGTATTTTTCAGGGAATATACCTTTTTCACAGCCGTGGCAGGCAGCGACCGATTGCAAAAAGGTGACTTCATTCATCCGGAGAGACACGCGCTTCTCCCTCGTCTCCCTCAAGCTCCGCTTTTCACAGTTATCCGCCGGCTTCGAGAAAAATTAGCGCGAGAGAAATTCCCCCGCTCCCCCTTCTTGAAATTTCCACCCACTTTTGCCGCCCACCTTCGCGGCTCTTCAATTAATACGGACAGCAACCTCGGAACGCCGACGGACGCGATATGCCGTTCCCGTTCCCTCGCGAGGCGAGCGAGCGGCGTGAAAATAACAGTAATGATAAAACGAGCCTCGCGCGGCCCGACTGGCCGTACGTAATCGGAAAGGGATACGCGGCCTCGTAGCCGTGTTAGCAAACAAACTGGTGGTCGCGCACAGGTGGACGGCCGTCTCTTCACGCGGCCATCTGGTCCCGCCGGACTGTCGCTTACCTCGTCGGAGCCTCGCGTCGCCGCCTCGTCCCGACGATGCCTCGTCCGCGCGGCGTGGATGTGGCAGCAGCCCGACGACCGAGAGACTCAAGCGAGGCGAGCGCGGGACACGATGCAACGGGGCCAACGGCTGACGGGCGCATACGCGGCGGCTGTCACCACACTCGAAACTGTCATCGCGCACGGACGAATCCGAGCCACGCGCAATGTTACCAACGGACGCGGCCGCGTTGTCACTAATCCCGTCGCTTCGCGCGACGCTCGCCGAGCGGCGGCGGCGGCGGCGGCCATGTTGCCCGGCCTGGGGGGATCGAGGACGATAGAGAAGCGAGCGAATCCCGAGCCGCGATCCTTTTTTTTACCAATTTGTTCGCGAATCTAAGGACGTCTCGTTCCCGCGCGTTTCGACTTTCCTCGAACTCGCGTTCTCGTTCCGAACATTCGCGAGTTTCGATCCGGCGATTCGAGATCCGCCGCCCTTTTCCCGCCCGACAGGGCGCAGCACCGCGGGACCGGCGCCGCGGGCTGACGTTAGGCGTTTCTCGGCGCGCGCGTTACATTGTCAAGATGGAAGGCGCACAGGGCTGACCCGACCGACCCGCTCGGCAGTATGGATTTCGCCGCGTGATTCCGTGGACGGTGCCGCAACCGAGATTCCCGTCCGTCCGTCCCGACCGCGCGGTACAACGAGGAAGAGGGGCGGCGCGGCTGGCGGCTCGCAGCCGAATGGTGTCGCGCCGCGGTAGCGCGATCGTGCGGCGCGATCGAGCGCGGTAATGAGAGAGCTGTCACGGGGCAACGGCGCGGCAACGGAGCGAGCCCTCCACAATGGTGGATAACAGTTGCATCATCGAGGGGAACGTCAAGTTTCGCGACGGCAAGAAGGTGAGTCCCGCATACCGCGTGTCGATCGCGATTTTCCGCCCCGGAAAATTCGTTTTCTCCCCTTCGCCCCCTCGCCCTCCTCCTCTCGCGCGGGGCTCGCGCTCCATTTTTTCCGCCCGCCCCCCTCCTTCTCTCCCCGACTCGTGACAATCGCGCGAACGCATCCCCCGCGCGAATTCGCCTATTATCCGCGACGTCCTCCGACGCTTCGCGTAGTGAGGGAGAGACGCATTGCGGAGGGGTGAGGTGGCGGAGCTTCTCACCCCCCTCCCCCCGCGCGCGTATTCGGGAAACGTGCGCCGGACGCGCGATTCTTATTGACGAGTCACCTGTGTGGTCCCGCACACGACTCGCGCACAATAAAAATTATGTAACGATTACGGGGGTGGTTTGTGTAGCCTGCGTGTTGTGTACTTTGCGCGACGCGCCAGCGGCGGCTCGTTGAGTTTCCGCGTTATACAGGCTGCTCCAGAAAGGATCTGCGGACTGGGGCTGCATTTAGTTTTTTGACAGCGGGAGACTCTAAAAATTAATGCTTCGAACGTAGCGATTGTTTATATATTTATTAAACCGCGGTCCGATCGCTCAAAACTTAAGCATCATTTCATCCTTGTTTATCAATTATGAAACAAGGATAAACGATGCTTATAAGCACTTTAAGTGTGAATCGGACCTTACTGCGCGATTATTTATCTGTAAGAACAAAGGGATGAGCATTTTGTCGCTTATTCTTTGTTTATTCATGTTTATTCTCTCTTATTTTTATTACAAAGATATTTTATGGAGTAGATAAAATTGTTATTATAATTTATTATAATTATAATTATTGTAATTGTTATTATATAAATAGATGTAAGTGTTAAATCTGTTGGTTAGATGTCAAATCTGTTCAATATACAGACGAAAATGTAAAAAATTTTAGTTTTAACAAAGAAACTCTATTCTTGATAATAAATTTTTGTCATATCTTTTTTTCATGTAATTTCACTGACATTGTAAACGTTCACAAATTTATTTGTTTTAAGATTCGATAAAGATGTTTCGTAGAAATGTTGTGATTAATTTCTGGCATCTGTTATTTCACACTTTATCAGTACAAATATGTTTATCAGCTTGTTATCGAAGATTTTTATACCGGCAGTAAGATTTTATTCCTTTTAACATTTAATAAAGCATGTTAAAAATTATATTTCTATCTTTCCCAACATTTTCTGCGAGAGAACTAGTTCCTAAAAATGTGTTTAGTAATATGTATGCGAAAATATAAATCTTAATTATTTTTAATTTTTACATATTAAATTGTTTATGTCAGTTATTGGTTTTATTTATTGATATTGCAATATCTTTTTAAGATAATTAACGTAATATATCTGAAGTGGCTTTTAGAGAAAATAAACATTATTTAAGAACAGGACTAGGAAGTAGCTAATCCAAGTCTATAAAAAGCTAGTTCTCTTTGCTAATAAGAGGGTGGTAAGACGAGGTCGAGAGAAATAGAAGATAGAAGCCTTTTTTACTTTAATCGTGAACTCAAAATGAATGCGCCACATGAGAAAATTTATCGCGTAGTTTTATGTAATTTTTGTTACAATCGTGTTTGATAAAGATTATAGAATACAAAATAACGTATATTTGTAGAGTAAAAAGAAAGAATTTTCTGTGATAAAATTCGATATTGTGGATATAATGGAATCGAATTAACATGTTACTGCAGCTTTGTGCATTTTATGCTTATATCATTTAATATCTGCGATAAAGAATCGATTATGCTAAAGAACAATTTGTATAATTATGTATAATAATATGTATAATTATATTGAAATATTTTGTTGCATCATACGACTGAACGATATAATTTATTTTACAGTGGAAGTCAAGATGGTGCGTTATGCGGAAATTATCGCCAGTAGCAGGTAAAGTGTAAAACGCTTGTTTTTAAATGCAGTTCGCTAACAATAGTCTTACTTGCCATGTCATTCGCTTACCTTAAACGAGCTAATAATAATCTGTTATTAACGAAACTTTGATAAGATTGTGTTAATGACGCGCGTATGCAGATTTGTATTGTACCACCGTTGCATTACACGCAGTAGGGAAAAGAGAGGGAGCAATAAGATAATAAACAGGAAACATACACTCTTGAAGCGTCCCTACTTTTTGCTTTCACTATCATGTTGATACGAGCGGTATCTCGCAATTTACATAATAGACCCCGCTCTTATCTCTGCTACGTTATGTTTCTGCTTGGCAAACTGCAGAATGCATTATGTCTATATTATGTTTTGATGGTTGAGGATTTTATGATTGAGGAAATTTTTGAGTTTACTGTAAAATAAATAATGCTTTGACTTGTTACAAGGTGATATATTTATAAAAATGATTAATAGAATATTGTCATTCATTATTTTTAGATAAACAAAATTGACTTAAAACTTCGATGTGATAGAAGTATTAATTGACTTAAAACTTCGATATAATGGAAGATATTATTATTAATTGATTTCATTTTGTATAATATAGTAACACAATGCGGATATATGTACATATATAACAAAACGCATCACATTTTACAGCAAGGTTTGATTGCGTGTCATTAAAGTTTAGTTTATAACTTTGATTTAGTTGAAATATTGTTTGCGTAATTGTTCGCTACTCGTTTAAAATTAATTATAGCAGTTGAGTGAGACGGATTTCTGCATTTTGTTACAAATTGATGGGATTTGTCATTGAAAAATTAATTAGTTCCATCTCCCTCTCCCTGTAAAGGACCCTTCCTGCTTGTTATCAGCACAAAGGACCCCTCCTTTCTAGGGTGACAGCTGGCACATCTGTTGCTGCCTGAAGCAACAAAAAAAAGTTTCCAAGAACGCTTTGCTCCTGGCAATAACCATTAATACATGATCCCTGTAACTTGAGGATATTTTTGAACCAAGAATCTGAGTGCTTCATAAATTTTCCTTAGATGGAACTAAATGAAGAGTAGCGTAAACATATATGATAAAATTTATTTCGAGATATTGGTAAATGTTTTTGTAAATGGGAATGCGTTTGTTACGACTTAATATTTACCGGGAAATAATATTTATTTCTAACAAAACGTTGTGAATTTATGTTAATAAATATCAAATTATTTGTTATTCTATGTGCACATTTCGCATAAGAAAACAATTTTCTCTTTAATTAGAGAAAAAAAAACGAGCAAGAAGTTAAGAATGAAATGTCGTGTAACGTTAAAATGCGAAGCAAATGAATATTCCTTTCTTTTTATTAACAGATTGCTTGCATTTGCAACTTTATGGGGACAGTAAGGATCGTTACAAGCAAGGCCAAACGAAAGCGTCCCTAAGCTTGCAACACTTTTTGGGAGTGGAGAGTGGTTTCACACTCGACAAAGAATCCAATACGATTGCTATAATTTGCCAAGATGTGACAGTCGTTCTCGCATTCGACACGCGAGAGCGATTGATACAGTGGCAAGTTAAGATCTCGAACAATTTAGGCGAAGGTAAGCTATATCGCGGAAGAAAGATAACGAGGAGCGTTATACGTGTTAGAAACACGCAGAATACTAATTCTGAGATAAAAATTATTATTTCGTGTATTTAATTCACCAATTTTTCTCAACAGATCAGCAATTCTTGATACTTATCTCCTCGGTACCATCAAAAGCAAAGTTCACTAATGGGCCGGCGCATTTGCACATTCAGGACCGTCGCTTCTGCATCACCATCGGCGTGCCGCCTCGGCTCGTCGGTATCTGGGAAATTGCGCATCTCCGACGATACGGCGTGGTCGAAGGTAGATTTTGCTTTGAGGGCGGTTCGAGATGCGGTCGGGGGGAGGGACTGCACGTTCTAATAACCGATCAAGGAGACGACATAGTCAAGACGTTGCAGTTGGCGGCCGAGGGAAAGCTTACTACGAAGAAGCGATCGCCGCTTGGTAGAGAACAATTGACGCAGGATAGTCCAGGGCGACGCCAATGTTCCCGCGCCGAGACTAGAGCCAGTGATTTCTTCTCTTCGGCCGTATATTCAACGTCCACGTATGAGGAACACTGCGACAGCTGCAAGAATGAGAGTTCGCCGTATTGGTCATCCGCGGAAAGTAGGCAACAGACGGAGCTCGATGGCGATTATAGCTGCAGAGACACAATGTCTATTTCGGAGCTACCTGATCAGCAGCCTGGCGGCGAGTGGCGTAGCTGTTCGCTCACTCGTCAGGGTGCAACGGGCCTTGAGAGATGTGCGAGTTGCATCAGTAAACTCGGTACTGTTTCGAAGTCATCGACCTTGATCACTGCCACTATGAGCGGCATAAGCAGCCCCGCTGCGAGCACGTTGAACAATCTATGTCACTTGCAGCCCCGTACCTTCGATCGGCTCTCTTTGTCCTCTTATAGCAGCAGCAGTCACGAGAGCGATTATTCCAGCTCGCAGCAAATCGAGTGCCAGTGTGCTAAAACCGCCCAGTCTCAGACGGCGCAGACGACGGCTCGTCAAATGTCACCAAGCCCGAGCACGTTACCGCCGAGACCGCCGAAACCGTCCCAACCGCCCTCACTGCCAACAACCAGTCAGTCCGTCACTGCCAAGAAGCCTAAAAAACCGCCGATGCCACTGCCTGCCGAACAACAAATTTGTGTGCACGCTCGAAAACCCCAACAATCTCAGCAGACTCCGCAAGCTCAGCAACAATCTCAACAACAATCCGTAGTTCGCGGCGCTGCGGGACCTTACGAGAACTACGACATTCCCAAAACGATTCTTGGACATCACATGCTGTTGGAGCAAGGTCCGCAACCGGAACAGTATTACGATACACCAAGGAAAATAAAGGAATGTCTCACACTGCCGAAAACTTATCCTAATTACGACACGCCTCAGGTGCCGCAGGCTGTGGTCCTGCAAGGATGTGGATGTCCTGCGAAACTCACAGTACAGTCACCTAGATCTTCGGGATGTCCTTGTCATAATGTCATGAGCTGGGCCGGCTTTGTTTTACCTTACTGCCGACGCGGCGCGGGAATCGAGCCTACCGGCGTCACGGTACATCCTGTGAAGCTCTCGGGTGAGGGTAAGATGCCAGTGGTAAATGCCAGCGGAGAAGTTGCCATTTACGCAACAGCCAGAAGGGTAAATAAAAATGAATCAAATGATGAAAAAGCTACGGAGAACTGCGGTTGCGCCGCAGAAAATAAATCGAACAATTACGAGAATGTCGAACCGGTAATAGATACGCAACCGGAAGCGAAGCAAGCGAATTACGTGAATATTGATTTTACGCAATCATTGGAGCATTACGAGAACAGCAAGGATGTCTTAACGAAGAGCAGTATTTCGCAGGAAGAGATTGAAAAATTCGCAGATCAATTGAAAGAACCAGCGCCCGAAGCGTCGAGCGATAATACTTCGAAGATTTGCGAGAAGTGCGGTCACGCGAAGGAAAAGGAAAATGATTATTTGATTATGAATCCGGACAAACAGATTTCAAAGAAGCCATTCCCCGCTTATTTACCGATGCAACCGGCTCACAATGCTTGTTCAAAGGAGATTTTGTCAAGGCTTTGCAGTGGTATCAAGAGTTCCAGCAATCCGACGTTATCGGGATCAACATTACTCGAGGTGAATAAGAAGCGTTCTGACTCGGAGTATCGTGTACCAGGATCGGCGATGTTATCCAGCCCGTATCTCAGACGTCGTTATTTGGACATGGGTAACGTTGCGGAGTCCGGTAGTAGCATAGGCATACTTCTCAGGAAACGCTCTTACTCTGCGGAATCCGCGCATTACCTGGACGACGAAAGCCACACTTTTCCGTCCACGCTTACCATCCACAAGTGTTCGAGCGAAGCAGATAAGAACTCTTTGATAACCGGCGAGCCACACAACTCGTGCGTCAACTCCGAAAGCAAGATCAGTAATAATCATGAGAACGGGCAAATGTTGACAGTCGCAACTCAGCCATCATTCATTAAGATCCGACGCTCGTCGTCCGTACCATCCAAGACCGGGCATAATAGAGATTCTTCGAGCAGCAATGATTCTGGCGTCTCCACCGGTTCCTTGAGTCACCGAACGGCAGAATTTGTGGAGTTTGAGTTATCATTGGCGGCACCCGCCGCCTCGGCAGTAAAACAGAATATGTTATCGGTCTGCCGAAAGAGTCCACCGCCTACGTGTTATCACAGCAGCCTGCCGAGGAAGTCTAAGTCCAGCGATCCTCTCCGTGAAATTTCCTTCCAGTTTCAAAAGATCAAGATACCAACAAAATCTTCATCCGCAGAGGCCGACATACCTACGTGTTTACCGAAGACTACGAAGGGCTTTAACAGCCCCGGTGAAGTCTCCAATGCACCTTATATTGATTCACGAAGTACCAGCAGCGGTACTTCCGACATGTCAGATTACATCGAAACTTTGTCGTTGTCCTCACACTCTTCGTCCGATACGCCTGACAGCCTCAGGTAAGATCTTATATAAGCAACTTTTACGGAAGTTCTCTTGTCTTTCTAACTTTTTAATTTATATACGACTCCATTAAAATATATATAGAGTTGTATAGAATTATAAGTTTATATATATTTTCTAGTTTTGACTTTCTATTCTTTTCTATATACAACTTTGTTATTAATTTATTTTTTAATGCGAAAAACTTATAATTATCTTTTATTTTAAAACTAGAAATTTTGAATAAACTTTATAAAATAGAAGAAGAATTATTTTTCTAGTTCACTATTATATATCTGTCATCTGATTTGCTTAGATGATGTTTTATGGATGGCTGATTTTAGAGATATTGTCTTTTTAGATTAAATTCTAATTGTGATACTATGATACAATAAAAATAAATTTAATTTATTTAACAAAATAATTTCATTTGGATTATAGTAGTTTGGATCATTAATTATAATCAAATTACTTGTAATAAGTTAGTTATTTGTGTAACTTTTTATTAATATAAGAAAATCATATACGTTTATTTAGATTAGGAGGCAGAACGGTAGCAACGACTCTTCGACCACGTAGTGGAAAGGAATACTACAAAATTGATCGAAGTATCTTGGTGGAACAGGGACGGATTCTCACAACGGCATCTGCTAATTATGCAAATATCACTCCAGTGTTAGAAAAGAGCGAGTCCCCGTCACCTGGTTACATGAGTAGTTCACCCTTTGAGCAACCACAACCCACTCGTGAGCATTTTCTATTCCCCGAGGTGAGTATATAAGAAAATAGATTGTATAGACTGATTTATATAAATCAAATTTTGGCAATAATCTTGAAAGAAACAATTTATGATTAGAAACATAATTGTCTTATCTTCATATATTTTTGATGTGTACTAATTAATGTCACATTTTCCTTTTTGCAGGAAGCTTGAACGTAATAATGTTGTTTGGGAAAAAAAGTTAAAAACTTGAAGTTCCTAGGAATTCCAAACAAAATGAGTAAGAGTATTCATGGTAGAAATTATAATTGGGGCATTGTGACTATTTACACTATACGCGGATATCTGGGGTTACGAGCACATTTTCGAAGTATCTATCATTTGATACCAATATACGTAGTATATAGTATGCCAAATAATCAAAAAATTTATAATTCTTAAGAACACGAAAGCGCTCTTTAATCAAATTCGGACGTTCGTTTAATTGATATTTTCCTAAAGTCTTCCTCTAAAGAGCACAATCATAATATTAAAAAATGTAAAAAAAAAAGAAACGTCAATCTAAAAAAATCTAGGTACTAGCGTATAGTCGAAATAACGTCAGTAATTAAATACTTCCTACAACGACTCAAACAATTTCTAAAATATGCTCAATAAGAAAACTAATAGTTTATATAGTAAGAATCCTGCCCTAGAGTAAAAGATATGCATCTTATACTTTATATGGGTATATCGTTTTAAATACTTTCTTATTTTGTATGAGTATACTTCTATATAGACTATTGTACAGTCATCTTTGAAAAAATTGAATGAGATTAATAAACTCTTAGAATTTCAAGTCAGAATTCTTAAAATTTTGTGGATTATTGAATTAAGACATACCAGAATTGTATGTCTTAAATCGTATCTCTTTTCGATTTGAAAACATTAAACACTAGTTCGTATCTCTTTCTAGACTTCAAGAACTCGAATTGGAAGCATATAAAATAGGAATGATTCTAATGTGAAAAATTTGCATAGCATTGAGAAGATCACAATTGCAGTTGATTATCTATACTCTATAAAGTTTTAAGAATTCATATTTGAAAAATACCATTAGGGATCATTTGTTTGTACTGATTAAAAAAAAATATCTATCCACATTCTGTACAACCAAAAAAATGCACTGAATGTAGTCAGTTGCATAGCATTCACAGGGTTTTCATACTTACTTTTTAAAGATTAAGGTAAAGTGTTACAGCCTTTAATGGTCTTCTTTCTAGTGGGACACATGTGGTATGCGTAAATACCATAGTCTCTGGGCAATCAAAGACGGCACTATATATAGATTATGAAAACAAGTATTTCTGAATAATATTTACGTAATGCGTAAAGATCGAGTTATTGCGATAATCCGTCAATGAACATTTTTTAAAATTATTTATCTATTATATTTTAATTACCTTTACTTAAACCTTTTTGATATCATTTATTGTTGCTTTGTACTTAATAGTTCGTAATAGTTTGTAATACTTAAATATTTAATTGTGATTAGTGTGTGCTGTACACACGTTTCCACGAAGCATTTACCAAAAATATTTCTATTTCAACGTGCATATTATATTTAATATATTAGGAACAAATAGATAAATTATGAAATTAAGTAATATATTTACAACGATTATTTTAAGTCTGAAGCTATATGGTATTCTATTTCTAATATCTTTATAAATATAAATATATGTGCGTACACGAGCACACTTATTTCGTGCTTTTTCTATTTTTTTTCCTAGAGGAGATTACAAATTTATGAGAAGGAATATAATTCATATGCTATTGCACATACAGTAAATATATCATGCTGAGAAAGTTAGCATAATAGTGATATTAAAACGCAATAATAAATCCTTAGAGTTATACATTTATAAGGCCGATATAATCAATGCACAAAATTCTCTTTTATATCCATTATACATTATTATATTACCTGGCAAGTAAATCAAATTAATGTTTATGATCAAAATCACGGATGTTGCTATCAATAACCAATGCAGATTTGTAAGCATTGAAGTTGCGGGACAATACATATTGTAAGATGTGTCATAGATTGCAACAGCATTAATAACTTTACACATAGCACAAAACAATGTCTTTTGACGTCTAAGAAAATAAAAATTTATTTTTATTTTCTTAGATATTAGATGTTTTTTTTAAGAATTTTTTAGTATGAGGTAAAGTTGTTTTGCCGTTGCATTCTTATCACAGCTTGTTATATCATTCCTTAATATATGGAATTGTTTTTCCATTAGGCCAAACCTTAATATTGTTTTGTACACGAGAGAATATTTTTTACTCTTAAAACTTATCCGCTTGTGTTCTATATACAATACGCTGTTATAATCTAGCATTAAATCCGTAAAGTCTATTGCAATATGCATTAATTTAGATTGAAGACAACGTTCTTTCACAATGTGTAAAGATACGTGCAACTGATTTAAAAATATAAAAGTATTAAAGAGTAGTATTATTACAAGACTGAGAAATAGTTGATGTGAGTGATAGGAAATATCTTCAGAATGCTAGATTGTATAATTTATATGTACAGGCCTATGCGCAATTGGAAATTGATCATTTATAAAACTTTCTTCTGTCTACTGAGCATTTTCCAAAATAAGTTGGCTTTATTATCTATCAAACATGCAAATAAAAATATTTTGTTGATCTTTTCTGTGCTTATAAAGTGTATAGAAATTATACAATAGTCAACTGCATCAAATAGACAGTAGAAGCCTTAGTACTGTATAGAAGTACTGTATACAAAAGCGATTTGTAGAAAGTTATACTAAGCACACTGAATGAATTTTGCGTATATTTGCGATCAGATAGATATTTTACGCAAGTATAATTGTATACATAAAACAATTGAATTTATATTCCTTTTTGTCTGGATTTCACGATCCCAGGAGATTCATAAATTGTAATATCTTCAAAAAAATGTATTTATAAGATAAAGAACCGTCATTATATACTATGATCCGTATGCGTCCGCGTGTGCACACAAATACGTATAACAAATGTGAAATTGCATGCGAATTTTTTTCCGTATGTAAATTTATCGTACGAGTGATTTTCTATTTTCTTCTCTCTTTTTGGTTAATTTCTTGTAGATTTTTTATATCATATTCGTTATTATTAATATATATATATATATATATACATAAATTTATATTATTTTGAATTAGTGATCAATTAACTAACTTCATATCAATTATTTAACTTAATATTTTTCCGTCTTAGGTATCTTAAATGAGTGAAGTAGAGAGTCACTCATATAAACACATGCTAGTCAGAAATCAAGTACTATATTGTAGTCATTATATTTTTACTGCAAAGAAATTGTATATTATACATAGCTTAAAAAGTAAGCACATGTTCATTAATTTGCTTCATTCTTGGAATTATTTTTTTTAGTTCGGAAGAATTATGGACCAAATATTCGTTAATCCGTGTAAAAATGGAGAAGAAAAATATTTTATATTAATATATAACTTTGTGAAGAGAAATAATATAGCAAGAGCAGAATTAAATAATTAATAAGCCTGACTTATTCTATACTTGAACAAATGTTATTACTCTATCACAAATTCTATCTGCCTCAACACTAAAAAAAACCAACATTTTTCTGTAATTTAGTTATTGTCTTGTGAATGTCATTCGTAGTTTTAGTTTATAAACACGTCAAGTTATTTATAAGATGTATCTAAAGTACATGTGCTAGCTTTTAAGCTACAAAAACCATATCTAAGAATTTATTAATGATGCATATTGATTAATTATATGTAAAGATATATATAATTAATCAAGATGTATATACATACATATATACATATATATATATATCATATATATACATAAATTAGAAATAAGTTTCAAAGGGTATTACCAGTGCTCTATTCATAATCGATGTACATAGTTTTGGTGTAACCTTAGCATATTAAATCTTTTATTTTGTGATTCGAGAATGTAGACATCGTAAAAGCGAATTTCAATTGTACATACCACGTATCACGACGAAATGCGCTCAAAATATTCAAACAATTTTATAAATTATTATTGAGATAATAGTTTAGTTACTCTGTGAGTACATTTTATAATACATTGGAATAAGTACTTAATTCGATTTAAGGATATACAGTTCTAAAATTATATATCCATGATAAAAGACTTCGTACTTTTAATTTCACTTTTTTCCGCTCACGTCTCACGCTTTGTTATAGTACATAAATATCAGAAATTAAGACTGGCTGCTTTTTCTTATACTTATTGGCGGTGAAAAGAGCTGCTTTGAAAATATACAAATATTCCAAGTCATTTTACGCTCCATATAACTTTCCATATTTGAGAAAAATCAATTATTTTAATCTCATTTGGCACAGTAATGTATATTTATAATTAGAAAAGGGAAATTCATTAGGTAATAGAATTACATGATCGAAAAGCGCGAACCAAAACTATTTTCTTTGACAATCCGTTCTACAATGAAATTTTCTTCGTGTTTTCATAACACGAAGGGAGTGTCACATCTGTCGATGCTGTTGCATCGCGTATCAGTTTTATGAAAAAGAAGAAATGAGATAATATTTAGAGAAATTTTATATAAGGGAAGGAGAAACGTCCATCAAAAACTAATTTTTCTCTCTTTACACGGTACAGAGTCTTAAAAAAAAAGGTGTATACCGATGGCAAAATTTTATGTGACTTATAAGTTTATTTTTAAATATTTGCGAAATTTGCGTGGACATAAGTCATTTAGACTTTATTCTTTAAATTACGATAAAATGAAGGAAATGCTCAAGAAGTGATCGCTATTGGGAAGAAAAATGGATCCATAAATATGGAAATTCTAAAACGTCAAAATAAATTATTAATTGCTGTTTGTATACACTTTTTAGTCTATCTTATAGAAGATCCACGATATAATATGTAGAACAGGCATCGTATTCTAAAACACTCTTTCAGATGACTGGTGAGACTTTTAACTCTGTTATCGAAAGATTGAAAAGTATATAAAATCCATCTTATTTTCTGAAATCGATATAATGAAATT
This sequence comes from Cephalotes varians, assembly GCA_037157785.1. Lineage (NCBI taxonomy): Eukaryota > Metazoa > Arthropoda > Insecta > Hymenoptera > Formicidae > Cephalotes > Cephalotes varians. Next base: position 532,879 of record JANQDE010000029.1, read on the forward strand.
GTGTGTGTGTATCACTAGGCCATCCCGCCAGAGATCATAAGAAGAGTAAAATATAATAAGTAATGACTAACGGAGCTTATGTATTAAATCGTCGAACGCATTTCACGAAGGTTATTTACTTCGAATTTTTGTAATCGCGATAAGAAGATAAGCGAGGCGGTCAAACAAATTAATTAAATTATCATAGTGCGCCATAAATAAATTAAAACTCGTACACAGTTTGTAGTAGCTGGAGTCATTGATTTACTAAAAAAGTAGAAGAAATAAAGAACTTAAAAAGAACTTAATTTTGTATTCTTACTATTTCCGCAACCTAGTAAATTTACTGTAATAATATTCTAATAGGCATTAAAATATTAAGTAGTGCAAATTGACGAAAAAAAATCTCCGTATAGCCACTTTGAAAAATGAAAGGTTTGCGCGTGATTTTTTTTTCAAACAATGTGTATTATGCTTGAACTTTTTTTACATATTTTGCAACAAAATTTAATGATTAATAGTATTAAAATATAATTATGCAATTGAGATGAATGTAAATGGCAACTGATTCGAAAAGCCGGACGATTTTACGAGAGAATTTTTAAAATTATTATTCCTTTTTCTTATGCAATTCTACAAAAGATTCAACGATAAACAATGTTAGAATTATTATTACATACAATGGATCGACTTGAAAAATAAAGCTCCTTATCGCGCTGCCGCTTCATTTTTGGCGCGAAGTTGGCGCGCCGGAAGCCCGCTCATTTGCAAAACGCGCGGGACACGGGACGCGTCGCCTCCGGAACGAGCGGCGTCGCGACTGATAAAATTGGTAAGCGAAACTTGCATTAATCTTGCATCTGATTATTGTACAATACAGATTCGGTACGCATACACTGACAATTCGTTCGAACGCGTATTTCGCAATACGCGTTCGATCGAAGATCGAGAAGTGCAGCACCGTGACGCTTGTAGCGCGTGAAGTTGACCGCGGGAAACACGAAGCCGCATTGCCATATCAATTGCATTCACGTTTCATTTGCAGAATGCGCCGAACACGGGACGGATCCGAGACGAGTGGCGTCGAGACTCATCTAACTGGTAAATGAAAAACTTGTGTTATCTTACATTTGACTATCACGTAATAGAGATTTCGGCACGGTAATAGTTTGTACGAACGCATATTTCGTAATATTTGGTCAGATCAAGATGTGTGACGTCGCTGCATCGCGGCGCGCCGCTACTTTAGGCGCGCGAAATTGATCGCGCCTAACGAAGCTGCTTCGCCATATTAATTACACTCTTTTTTCATTTACAGAACGCGACGAACATGGAACGGAGTGACGTCGTGACTCATTTAAGAGGAAGAAGAGATAATTCAAATGTCCTGAGAGGAGAAAGCTTAGGAGAGACATCGGGCTTCGACGGAGCAACCTTAGAGTAAGTCATTTCTTATCTTTATAAAATTAATAGTAATTAATATTCTTTTTTATGTATTCTTCATATTGTTTTATCTCACAATAATTTACAAATAATTAAAGAAAGATAAATCATCTAAAATTTTATAAGGTTCTTTATTTTTGTAAAGACTTTTTTTGGAAGATAGTTAATTATATTAGCATTAATTATATATATTTAATTAAAGGGGACGAATCAAAGACGAATTGAAAATTCAATGCGCGTAAAAATTGTCTTTTGAAACATTAGTTATTTTAACTGTTGTTTTAATTTGAATTTTATATTGTGTTACAGTTTCATCGTAGCTTCGTGGCTGAATAACTCCGTCAGTTGCGCTTCGGATCGGTGAGTAATAAATGTTTTATAAGAGTGGATCTGTGAAACTTGTATTAGATGTATAATATATGTTATATTTTTACATAATAGTAGTGCAAATAAATATAATTTCTCATTGATCCATTGATTCATTTGATATCAAGGACAGAATTTCTGATATTTCTGTCGACTTGTCATTTTTTTTTAAATGGAAAGGTCCGATATCTTTAATCGAGGGTTTCTGTACTTCATTAGTGATAAGGTGACAAAAATTAAAGAAAAGGAAAAACTACTAAAAAACTATTTATAAGAATAAATCTTTTATAAAAATGCAATTAAATAAAAATGTTGTAGATTCGATATTCAACAACACGTTTTAGTTTATTGATAATATAGCATATTCACGGTAACATTGACAATGTTAATGATCTATAGGTCTTATATATAGATCCCATCTTTATTTCTTCCGCATTAACTATATTTTTATTACAGATATACTTCACAAAAATACAATTTTAATTATTTCTTATTTTTATAGGAGTAGTATGAGTAATAAAAATATCGTTTCACAAATATTCGATTCCGTATGTTCATTAGCGTAACATGAATAATTCTTCCTTTATTAAATAACTTTTTTGTCATCACAGTTTTTATCATTTCTAATGTAGTACATAACGCTTGAAATAAGAATTTAATAGAGAAAATGTCACGCTTGTATATCTAAATATATATATATATATATAAAGCATATTAAAATAACATACGTATATGTGTATAATGAACGCGTGTTATATTTTTTAATAAATTATTCTTTATTTGTACGTGGAAACAATTTAACAGTGCGTAAACTTTTGCTACTTGTACCTCTCTTTACTTTCTGGCATAAAAGTTAATTTATAATTTCACATATTTGTACAAAAATAAATAATAGCATTTCAGCAGATTAAAGACAAAATTGTATCTTATACACATTTTGATCTTTCTATTATATAATCGAATATGATCTTCAAGTTAAATCGTTTTTCTACGAGTCTGTCTCCATGCTGTAGCTCCTAATTATATATTTATATCGATACATCTCTCTAAATTGTAAGTTTCTTTTATATGAACTTTTTTTAATAGTAAATGCGTTTGCCTCGCGCATAAATAGATCGGATAAGGAACCAGAGCGCAAATTAGATTGGAAAAAATGCTAAGAATATGAGAATATATACGCGCGTAATTACGATTATTATTGGTGTTCTGTACAATTTTCGATACATGTTGTGTCTTCTATTATCGAAACTCAATCAAGTTATAAGCCGCTTATTAGTTGTGCAGAAAAGACGTAATACATCGTTGATCGTTCATCAAGGCCAAACTTATTCGTATGACACAATATATGTTTAATATCGAAATTATTCATTTCAAAAAGTAATGTTTATTTCAAATTTTCGGCACTTTATTCATCATATCTCGTAATATTCGTAGGAATGCGAATTAAATTAATACAAATTAAAACATTGTAAATCTTTATACGGTTGATTTCGTAGCTATTTTATATTTGCAGATATTTGCATGAGGGAAACGATGAAAGTTTTCGCGAAAGATAGTTAAAAAACGAAGAAGTCTTATAATACTATATAACAAAAATTAAATCGCATACAGTTAAACAAATATGTCATTGAAAAAACTTATCTTAAATTTATATAAACTCTTAATATTACATTATTAGACATACTAAAGCAATAAAATATGCAAAACTTAAACTTTTAAATCCATATTATCCGCTTTTTCATGACACGTACCGAGAATGCTCTATGCACTAAACTGTTTAATAAATTCAATGGCACTTGCATTGTAAAGCTCACATAATATGATGTATATATATGTACAAAATATATTAAGAAAGGTCTAAATGGTTACAATCGTTTTCTTGAAGAATAATCAAAGTTTTTTTAAACTACAAAATTCGAAATACATATTGTGTTATATTAAACAATTTAACAATTAAACAGGTATTTAAAAAAAGAATAAAGTCATGTATTATCATTCATATATCCAAAAAAATTCGCAAATTCATAAAATTGCAAAATCGCAAATTTATAAAATTGCAAGAGATAATTACTAAGAACTTAATTAAATCCTAATTTTCGATGTAAAAAGTAAATCCAATAATCGTATTTATATACCTTTTTTAAAATATTTTGTATATACAAATACATAATGCCTTCAAAACTTTGTACATCATTATATATTATTAATAATTCTTTCTTTTTCTCTCTCTGTCTCTGGCTTAAAATTACACGTATTTTCGTGATCAAGTATATCTAAAATCGCAATTAAGATATTCAATATTGAGATTATAACTTCTTATAACTAATTTTTTCTTAATTTTACATTGAAACTATTTTATATTTTTACATTAGTAAAATTGCGATTAATTATTTCAATAAAACTGGCAACAGTAATAATCAAGAAAAATAAAGAATCTTTAAAAATGATGCATTAAATTCACATATGTATACATATCTTCCTTGTAAGAAGTTATGATAAAAACATAAATTATCATAAATTTACACTTTCGTAAATGTAAATTTATAAAAATATAAATATATTTTCTATTTTCTTAAATTCATGGCTTTGTAGAATCTTTTTTATTAAGAGAGTTGATCAAAACTCAATACAAAAAAATAAAAATATAAAATTGATTACTATCTTCATCAAAATTAATGATTTGTCTTCAAGATATTTATGCGCAGAAAACGTTTTTACACAAAAAAATTACAACTTGGAAAGATCATGTTCATATAATTAACGAAAATATATGTTTTATTAATGCATATCTTTTTTCTGTTCTTAAAATCCCTACAAACCACATTAATTAAACAACAGAACGATATATTTATAATGATATATTATTTCAAAAATATTTACTTTTAATCATTTTAGGAATACTGTGAGTATATATGCATATATATATATATATACATACATACATACACACTTTTGAGAAATATAGTCATAACTTGAGATTTGTACAAACAGAACTGAGCGTATACTTAAATAGTTCGTATTTTTCAATGCATAAATTATTAATATCTTACTTGCTTCCATTTTTCATACCTAATATAATTTAATGTATTAATATTAAATATTTTTTTCTAAAATATTAATACAACATTATCATAGTGATTTGTAGAAAAATAATTTCTATTTTTACTAAATCAAACCGTTGACTTATTCTCTTTGGTCACTCTTACGTATAAATAATTAACGTAAACGATTAATATTAATAAATAAAAATTGTGACTATATCAAGGCAAGTACACACAAGAAATTATTGATTAGAAAGAAGATAACAAATATACTGTTCTCAAATCATGACTATATTTTTCCGGACCTTTTAACTATGTTTATGCAGACTAGACTATAGCGCTAGCTTTTGGAGTACTGAAAATCTGTTTTTATTTAGTAATATTTTATCCTAAGTTCTAGAATAATCCAGTTCCACAACAACTGTTTTTAATGTTATTAATAATTATATCCTTACAGCCTTGTGATGGAGGTCAATATTAAATACTCAGCTTTTAAGTGAAACAAAAGTTTCCTCTTTTTTCATTTTACATAATTTTTAATCGCAGAATCTAAAAAGCAGTCTTTCGAAATAAGCGTGCATGTTTTTATCTTCAATATAAAGACAGAATGACTTCCTTCGAAGCATAAAGATGCTTTTACGAAGTATAAATTCAACAGATAATATAAAATTAACTAAAATTAACATAATTATCTTATATCGCATAAGTACAAAGGCCATTTCACAAGCAATCAATATTACATGAGACATAATTCTAATAAAATAAAATGCATCTCTTGCACCAATTAACACTTCGTAATACTGCTTATATAAATTACATTTAATTTCAAGTTAAAAATAATTAGACAAAATGTACTTTAACAACTCTCATATATTCTAAATATTATTAATTGTATAAAAAAAAAATTTGATTATGTAAAATAAAATAAAAATTTGTAAATATTTCCATTAAATTAGATAAATAATATAAACTACCATACAGAAAAGGCACGATAGAAAAATTGTCGAACATTCAGAAAAATTATAAAAATGTCCTGTTTAAAGTGGATCAAAAGCAATATTAAAAATTGACACCAATGTTAAGGCCGTTGTATATATTAAACTTAATTTCAAATACACATTAGTATCAATATACACATTCTCAAAACGATTCTTCTGCTAAATTTTCCTAAATAATTTTATTTAGAGATTTGATTTTTTAAATCTTATATCTCAACAAATGTTTCAATTTTATGTTAGAATTCTATGTGATTTTAAATTTAACTAAAATATTAGCGGTACATATATTGTAAAATATAGTTTAAAAATAAAACAAATATTGAGACTCTATCATATGTTATCGGTATTGATATTGTTAGAACATTCTACATTTTATTGCAACGTCACATAATAAAGAATTCGTTGCACGAGATAAAATTTTAGTAATAAAATTTATACTGAATCATAAACTTTGCTTAAACAAAAAAAACTAAACAAACTGTTACATATAATCTTCAATCAATTTAGACCTCATATTTAGACCTTTTAATTAAATTTAAAGCTGCATACAAAGCTCATTGTATATGATCGCTAAATGTAGTTGTGGAAGTGTTGTAGAAATTAGATGATACATAACAGAATTATATATTTCATAATTTTTTCATCAACAAATGAACGGGATATCTCTCCCTACTTCTTGGTGTTATTCCTGTACTACTCTGTGCCGTTTGAGAATGTAGTAGCATCCTACATAATTTGTCGACTTCTTCATCACTCGAGCTAAATCTATTCAAATGACTGTCATTAGCAGAACTTCGAGGATCATCACAGTTCTCAATGTCAAATCTTAATCGCGATTCTATATGTACAGGGCTAGATGCTCTGGTAGCAGGTGCGGTCCTGCTACGAGATTCAACATTTCTCAAGGGGATTTTGCTAAGACCCTGATTATGATTTACATCCAGCGTTGAAAAGTATCCTTTTATAGCATGACGTACCGTGGTATGATCTTCCAGACTATGACGTTTTACAAGCTGCTTTGTTTCTTTAGCGTCGGGAAGCTTCAAGCTGAAATTCGTGGAATGCCGTTTGGTTCGATCCAGCGTGCACTTAGAGTTAGCGAACTTTAACTTATCTTTATCCAGTATCAAAGAATTTCTTTTAAATTTCTCATCTAGAGATCTCTCTTGGCTGGCATCCCATCCGAATCTGGTTCTTCCATGCGGGGCAGAATATCTTTTAGTCCTCGCATCACTCTTGGACAAATGTTGGTCGCTCAAATTCTCCTTCATCATATTGCGTTGTCGTAAACCCTCTTCGTAATCTATCGAAATTGATATGCTTCTCGACGAATCATTCTCACTTGTCCTACGTTTCATGCAATCTTCGTATTCAACGGAGGAGTGTCTCTTAAACTTCCCCTTATCGAAATTCATGCTATTTCGTCTAAACCGAATCGTAGTATTTAATTGCCTCCTTGTGGCAATAAAATCTTGTAAATGCGGAATTTTTGATGTACTTTGAGAAATGGAGAATTGGGTAGGTATCCTGATACCAGCGTCTACCAAGAATTCATCGTCTGACTGCATCGCGGATATTTCCGGCATGGAGCTAAAAGCCCAACAGGAATTATAGTGAGCTGCATTTGTTAACGCTCTTAAAGCAGCAAAATTCGGCGCTCTATCATTGCCACTAATGTTAGTAGAAGATTCATGCGGATAATCTCGTGTTAGTAGAGAGTGCTGTTGCGACTCTTGCTTATTCTCTTTTACAAGCGACAGAAAAAAAGACTTCGTAAAAGCGGAAGGACTATATTCGTTCGTTTGGACTGATTGCTTTCTAAAGTTTGCGTGATCATTGTCGGTATCGTAATACGAATGGCATTGGGGATCACTTTCGCATTCTTGTTCACAAGCATCCGGCAATGTCAAGAGAGCCTGGAATACTGCTAATTTGGAGCAGCTACATTGCTTAGGCGTAATATAATCATTAGATGATCCATTCATAGAGTTAAAATGCGATGTATTAGTATGCGAGTTGAAATGCCCTACTTTTTCCCATGGATGTGTTAGTTGGATTCTGTCAGATAAAGCATAACTTATAATTAATTTGGCTAAGAAAACACTAATTCGTACTTTAACACATATTATAAAAAATCTTTAAACAACAATATAATTCTAAATATATTTTCAGTTATCCATATATTTGTTAAGTAATTGTAAATTTTAATTTAAGCATATAAAACTAATTGTTATCTTTAAACATGCATTAGTTTTATACTTTTTCAAATTATGTTCTTTTTCCATGTTAAATTCTCCTTACCTCGTTTTTAAGTTTTCAATTACTTGACGGGAAGATGTAATTCCATCTGCAAAATCATTATTTAACGTAATTAAGAATTTATTAATAGCTGTTACTATCGGGATATAATTGTTTTATTTAAATTTTCTTTCTACTTCAAATAAATTCTGATTAGTATTCATTAAAATCCGATTAACTAATTACTCTCTTCAAATCTTAACACAAATTAAAAATGTGTACTTTGGAAAATGGCTTGGACTTGCAAAACAGACGACAGGATTACTTGGATATATATTTCCGCTTCTCAACTTCTGTTATCATTAAGTAATATGAGTTGCTTACATTTAATTAGTAACGATTTTATTTCATGCAATATTTCCTTATTCTTCACTAAGTGCTCACCTTTTGGCTGTGATCTAAAACATAGATTTGCATTAGAAGATAACAATAATTTTAGATTCTATATATATATATATATATATGTGTGTGTGTGTGTGTGTGTGTGTGTGTGTGTGTGTGTGTGTATATATATATATGTTATTATTATTTCATAAGTTAATATGTATAATATAATATAAATTAAACTTACAATCCTCTTGTAGAATCAGTTCCTGTTCTTGTCCAACCTGAACAAATATTATTCAATTATTATTCAAATTCTTAGCAAATATCCATTTCTTTTTAGTAATTAATATCATCACAAATTTTTGTTTGTAAAAATTCTGATATTGCTATTAAATAATAAATAAATTATACATATATAATCAAATAAAATATATTTTGCGATCAAAATATAAATTATATAAATTATGTAATCAATATATTTGTAAGAGCATGATCAAATTTCGTAATTAGATTTCATAAAAGTTAAAAATCTTCCTATGTAATCATATATAATCATATATATCTATACAAATCAATATTTTCGTTCAATAACAATGTTTAATAAATAAAGATAACATCACTGATAATATATATTTAATAATACCTTTCTTTACTATAGTTCCACTTGGTTTTCCTGCACCTATACCCGACAACTTCTTTTCTTCTTCTAACTTTTTGGCATCTTCCACATCTTGTCTAGTAAGTTTTGTTGTTAACTATACAAAAAATGATATTCAGAGAAACATATTTCTCATATAACTTGTATATTCTTAAATTACTTACACTTTGGCCTTCATACTTGACATCCATTTCATCTAACTTTTGCGTAACGCTTTTTAAAATAAATAGTACGTCTCTATCTTTTTCATTGTTGACCAAATGTCTTACAACTGACTCCAATGATGTTAGCAATTTTTTGTCAGTTGGCATCCACAACTGATTCTTCAATTGTGGCAATAAAGATACTACTTTCATTCTTATATTAGCTACTGGATCTTCAGCCAGATTCAATAAAGCATTAAAAAAATGTTCCTTAAAATATATAGAAGAAAAGATTTCTAGTGCTTCGATCATCATTCGAACAAACATCATTCTTACGTAGCAATCAGAATTATTGGCTAAATCTGTACAGATTCTACTACGCAGTTCTGCTCTTTGTATAGGTTTCATATTATATCGTAGAAGGATAAGAAAAAGTGTTCCTGCAGCAAGACGTACTGGAATTGGCCGCTAAAATTATAGAATTAATCTACGTTTAATAAAAAACTGTAAAGTTTTAAGGGAGAACAAACTGTAAACTTACTGCATGTAAAATTCTGGAGAAAGCCATTGGAATAAAGTATGAGTATATAAAATCACTGGGAAAACATTTGGGTAAAATCTCTAGCTGCGCATGCATTAATGATGCCAATCTCCAATTGTGTGTGCCTGCAACTTCAGCTTCACACTTTAATAAAGCTTTACCTATTTCCATCAGAGAAGAATCCTGTAATAAATAATAATTCATAAGAACTGAGTTCTCTTGAATTATGAACCATGTAATAAAATTAAATTACCATCTTATCTGTTCCAATAGCTTGACTCTCCATTAAACATTCCAGCGTTAATCCTATATGAGGAATTAAGCCTTGAAGCACTTCCTCAGAATCATCTTTTAACAATTTTATTAAATTTCCTTTTACCCGTGTACTTTTTGGTCCTAGAATCTTTGTCACCTACAAATGATTATTTTGTTACATATACAAATGTTATTATAATTGAAGAAGCGTAATATTTAATCTTACTTCATGAATTCCACATGCAACAGTTTTTCGAACCATATAAAAATGATCACTTGTCAGTGCATCAAACGTTGTAAGTATCACATCTACATCTTCCGGAGAGCTTGATACAAAAATAAACATTGCTGGCAAATTAAATGCACAGTGTCTTCTGCATTCAACATATCTTTCGTCCTGTGTAGAACTGCTGGTAATCTATAAAATCACATTAAAAATTAAATCAGCTACAATTAAGGAATGTATTTTTTAGATTTTATATTATATAGTTAGATAATATAAAATTAATAGATTATTTTTAATATTATTTACTATAATATATTAATATATTTACATATATATTATATATTACAACAACTGGAATATATTATATATTATATATATATTATTATATATATATTATATATATATATATTATATATATATTATATATATATTATATATATATTATATATATATATATTATTATATTATATATATTATATATATTATATATTACAACAATGGAATTTTATTATAACAGATGCGAAAACATTTCCATGAATTAACAACAAGGCAAAAAAACCATCGTCTTCAGGCGTATGAGAGTCAACAACAGCAGGTACCAATAGCCTGTTCTCTGAATACTACTCCAACTAACGTCCATGTCAATGTGGATTTGATCTTCAATTCTCAACAGCCCATTGCTATTGCTATAATTCAGACGATAATAATGATAATGGATTCGATAATACTTCAATGTTTCACGATCGAGAAAATATTGAAAACGAAATCAATAAAAAAAAATTTCTCGAAAATGCGAACAAAAATGAAAAGCTTTTGAATTGGTTACGTTCGTGGAAATTGAAACATAACATTTCACACTGTGCTATGTCTGAACTCTTGAGACAATTGTACACATATGATCATGTCGATCTACCGAAGGATGCAAGAACGTTGCTAGGAACACCCAAGATTAACCCTGTTGAGATTTTAGCCCCAGTGAGAGTATTTTTTATTACGATTTGAAAAACGCTCTAATTGATCAATTGTCACGTACTAATTTTGAAATTGAAAATAATGTAATTATGATAGATCTGAATATAGATGGACTTCCAATAAGTAAGAGCAGCAAAAGTCAAATTTTGGCCGATGTGGCGGACTGCCGTCCCCACATTCGCCGTTGAAACTTGCTATACGACTCACATAAACAATAATAACACAAGGCGGCCGTAGCACAGAAGATAAAGTGCTAGATTACAAACCGAAGGATCCAGGTTCGATTCCACCTCATCGCGCCACAACATTTTTCGCTCACAACGGCATAGCAAAGGCATAGCAAGTCAACGACCTTCCTGGGAGCAAAACTCACTCCAACAGGGAACTGTTCACCAAGGGCTCTGACAGCCACAGTGAATCTTCCCAGGAGACGAAGCTCGGTCTACGCAGTAAGGAACAACTCATCCCTACACTGGCGACCGGCTACGAACGAATACGCAAGGAACGCGGGCGACAGTAGGAGGATCCTGAAGATCCCCAAAGCCGACATTGGGAAAGATCTTTGGCAATAAAGCATTCATGCCCTTTGTCATTGGTGCCTATCACGGATACTCGAAACCTAAATGTTTGACAAATTTTCTGGCTCCTTTCTGCAAAGAGTACCGTGAACTTCGACGCACACGAATCGCTTTCCGTGGAAAAACTTACACAGTGGAAATAAGATGGAAGTATGATTTGCGATAGTCCTGCCAAATCGTTCGTTACGGCTTAGACACGCCAACTTTAATGCTGAGAATCGGCAAATTGATAATCAATTTAATAATATCGATGCTAACAAGTATCTCAATCTCTTATTCCCCCCGAATATTATGAAGAATTTGTTGCGAAAAATAATATTCTGTTCTATATATATAGACAGACATTAATCCAATGAAGCCCCGACATCAATTGACGCGAACACGACCGCCCAAAAAACTGCAAAAATACAATTAGAAAATATGTACATCAATGATCCTCAACCTCGACGACACTCTCCGTTCGAGTGTAGGTCCGAAAATCGTCAATCATCGTTGGTCGGTTTCTAGCATCAAATTGATGTGCTTATGTTCGCGTCAATTGATAACGTGGTTTCATTGGATTAATGTCTGTCTGTATAAAACAGAATATTATTTTTCGCAACAAATTCTTCATAATATTCGGGAGGAATAAGAGATTGAGATACTTGTTAGCATCGATATTATTAAATTGATTACCAATGGCAATGTATAATTAGCAGATATATTGTACAACGAGACAGCATTCTTTTACTTCATGGAGGTTTGCATCGCACTTACGGTCTTTACTTTCACAGAAATTTTCGTAAGAGTCTTTACATTCTTTACAGTTTATGGAACTCGAGAACAAGCGAGAATTATTGGACTTTTGGATGTCGGCTATAAGCAAAATCTCTTGGAGAAGAAGGGAGCAGCTGATCCAGAAGAAGCACAATCTGATGCCGTTATCATATATGAGAAGTAATTTCTAAAATATATATGAATATACGTGCGGAGGAAAGAAGTAAATAATTTATACGACTATGTTGTTACTTTTCTCAGATATTTCAGCTTACAAGCTACCATGCCTCTTGGATTTAGTGATAAGATTCGTTTTCATGTGGAACAAAATATTTGCTGTGAGAACGAGGGTGGTCCACCCAACTCGACTGTTTCGATAAACCTAGTAAAATTATATATAATTTTCTCAACAAGGTACACTCATTTATTACACAGAGTTGCCTATAACTCATACACCACACTCACTACACAGACTCGCGTCAAGGTAGTTGTATTAAGTGCCGATACTTTCTTCTAGCATTATCTCTCAGCGTTCTTATCGCCGTAACTGTATTACAAATACTTATCAGAACTAAACAGCACAATTCAAACCAGTCCATGTCCAAGTTTACATTCCAAGATAAGAAGAACAGGTTGGTGTAGATTATTTCAACATAACGTGTTTTTGAAAGATACTAAAGAATATTACATTTTTTAATATATATAAATAGTTTTATTAAAATTTTTATATTAAATTTTTATATATGCACAATTGTTGCGTCTAATGGGGTGAATTCATTCGTATCATTTTATCTTCATCGTTCATTGGACGTAAACAAAGATTGTTTGAAAAGACAAAGACTGTTTGAAAAAATTCATATTTGACTTGGTGCGGATACTCAACTACATCTTTACGTGACGACATTAGAGTTTTAAAATTGCTTTGTACTTCAATCTACAAAATATAAAATATACGTCATTGAAAATTAAATAGAAATTTTATTTTAGTCTCTTTATAGCAGCTTGTAAGAAAATACAGCCACATATATTTATGATCATATTAAATTTTTTTTACTGATTCATTACTTTTTATCTACATGGGGTAATCAATTTCAGATGATAATAAAGTGCAGTTTTGAATAATATACATACAAGTCTTGCGTGCATTAATATATATTGCAACAGAAAAATTATTAATGCATATCTATCCGTACTTAATTTATAATATATATACTATATTATACTATATATACTATATAATATATTATATATATACTTACAAACTTAAAGTGTAATTTCTCTTTCTTCAATGATGGTATTCCCATTTGTGCAAGTTGTTGAAAGTATTTTATAAACCATGCTTTCTCTGACATTGATAAACACTCTGAAATATTATATTTGTCATATATACATATCATTTTTGTCATGTAAATATTATTACTTAAGTATATACTGTCAATATACATGCAAGAATTATTTCTTACTTTCTAGGCCAAGTACAAGTTTTCCCAATTCTTGCGCTATTATGCATATCACATTATCTTCCGATTTAACTGCATTTTCACATAGCTTCTTAACAAGTGGAGCTATTATATTTTTTATTATATCTGTAAATAATTTACATGTTTAAATTAGTTTTTAGTATTAAAGTATTATATACTACAYAATTTTTCTTTCCAATTTTTCAATTTTTTTCTTTTAATAAAACTTAAAATAGCTCTAAAATATATAATTACTCACCTTCCTGAAGATGAGGTAGTAAATACACTATTGTCTGTACAGAGGCATATCTTACACTGCTTTCTTCGTCACTTGCTAATTCTACAAGAGATGGTAGCAAAGCAGGTTTTACAGATTCAGCACCGAGACCTTCTGCAACAAAACGCAGTTGCAAACAGATACTAGCTCGCACTTCACTGCTTACATCCTGACAAAGAGAGTGCACTGTTGGTAGAACTTCTTTCTGTATCCTAAAATAAAATTTTGATATAATTATTTATTCAGGATTCATAACTAACAAATTAAAAATTATTTAAATATTTTATATAGGTTTTTTGTTTTAATATTAATTTTATATCACAAAAATAAAATAATAAGTAAATGTCTAATCAATATAATCTAACTTAATTCTATTAATAACTAAATGTTATTAAAAATGTTATTGAAAACTTGAATAATTATAGATACATTAAGATTTTATTACATATTAGAATCATGAAAACAATTTATTTGAATATACTCACATAGCAGAATCAAATCGCGTACAAATCTTTCCCAATAACCTGCTGCAAATTATCCTGGAGTAGATAGGTTGTGACAATTGTCCTTTACTTATAGTCAATGGAAGAATCTGTATGTGAGAGTGTTCTTGTTACCATCCATCCAAAAGAGTGCTATGTTATTACATTTACAGCAATTTAATATCTCAAATATTAATCTATAGTATATATATATATTTTTTTTCTATTTAAGTTTCTATTAGCAAATGCACATGATTGTATTTAATTTAGATATTAGTTTTTTTTATAAATTTAGAGTTTTTGTTGATATATAAATGAATCTTCTTTCCATTTCTTGTTCAAAAATAAAATATCAAACATAACAATTTTTTTAATTGCCTTTACAAACCTGTGCTCTTATGACTTCTACCGGCAGTAATTCTATCACATCCAGTAAGGTCTCCAACCATGCATGACAGATAACTTTAACATTGATACAAAGAAAGTTAGTGACAAAGCAGTACCAAGATAAAAAATATTCAAATTTTAATTATAAAATACTGTATTCTCTAAAGTAACAATTATTTTAAATATTAAATTAATACTTAAATATGTTTACCTGGATCACGGCTCTCTAAAGAATTTAATATGCTCTGAAGGAATGTCTGACTAAAAACATTATGGCTGACAAGCTTCTGCTCTAAAATTGTTTTGAATGTGGATGAAGCTGCTATGTGAAATTCAGTTGATGCAGTAGGTAGAGACTGCTGCATCTTAGGTACTACTCGAGACATACATGATTGTGTGTCAGTAGCTAAAAGACTTGGTAGACTTTGTATAACACTAAGTTTCTGAAGCTCATCTCCCTTCCTGGAAAAAAAATACCAATGTTTTTTAAAAAATTATATATATATATATATATAATAATAAAAAAATTGTCATCTATTACATTCTACTAGTTCTCATGTTTTTGATTTATATAAAGATGTGCAAAATTATTTGAATATATATAACTGATAATTTCTGTAATTAATGAAGGTGAATCTGTTATTTTTAACTATATATTTTCTTATATAAAAATAAAAAACATGCATATATTCTGGTAGGACATAATAGATTGTATTTTTCACGTATGTAAAAATAATGCTCTTATGCCTTGTAATTGTTTATAATGCTTTGTAATGCTCTGTATGCTCTGTAATGCTTCAATTTTAATTTAAAACAATCTACATTTTACAATTTACTTAATATAATTACAATTTCAACAATTGAATTAGTAAGCTAAAGAACTTAGAAAAAGCTATTAATAACAAGATGGTCCTATCAAATGTTCATGAAATGAATGTAATAGGCATTGGAGACTTATTTGTCCTCAATTTGACAGCATCAAAATATAGAGCAAAAATCAATTTTTTACAAATAGATGTTAATGATTTTGTAATTATTAATCAAAATATTCATAAATGTACTTCTCAAGTTTCTACAGCCAGGATCGGAAAAAATTAGTAATAACGAATACTTATACTTTTCAAAATATACACACAGTTTATACCAAAAATCAGACTACATATTAATTACAATATTTTATTACTTTAACTTATGGTGTCTGAATTAATGAAAAAAAGCAATGTTCTTATACCAGAGATCGCAACATTTAGTCAAGTTAATTCCAAGCATCCTAATTGATTACAGAACTTGATGAATTATTTGTCCGTTTCAGAGAAACGGAAAGCATTGACGATCGGCAGCACAGTGGTCGATCAAGAAGTTCAACAGATGCAGAAACGCTTGCACGGATCAAGCAAACATTCAACTTATATAATAAACTGTTAGGTCTGACTTTCGGTACATCCTGTATACACTCAAGATACAGAGATGTAAAAATTTATGGAGGACAACCCACGCGGCGCGTGTAGTTAACCTAAATCTTCGGAGGTTTCGCGAATCTTTCGCGATCCTGACATCGCTCGCGCGCGTGGAATGCTGTTTTTAAAGGACTATAATTAGCGCGCTTAACTATGACAGGACAGCAGTGCGCTCCTTGAACGACTGCGCGGCTATTTTTAGGAGCGCGCGCGCGGGATGAGCAGGGTAACAAACTCCCGACGAGGGGGTGAACTCCCGATCGACCTCGCGCGACGCGGCGCGCCGTGTCGTGCGACGGCGAGGACGCGACGTGAAAAACGGGCGTCGGGTACTCACGGATCGGACGCGATCTCGTACGGGGCTTCATCTCCCTCTTGCAGCATTTTCGAGGCGCATCTTACTCATCGACTTCGTCGCAGCCAGCGAGCGCGGCGGGATCGATCGATCGCGGTCGGGGATGATCGGGGAATATAGCTCACGCGAACGGCACGCGCGTACGCGCTCCCATGACGTACGTACATACGCGTGCGTGCGCGCGCGCGCGAAGGGAACGACCACGCRCAATCCACGAGAACGCGAATGACAACTGAACGGCGAGCGAGGCGGGTATATCCAATTTCCGCGCCTATCGATCACATCCGACTCGCGGCCGTGCGCACCGAGCGCGCACGAATACGCAACGAACCGACACGAGCGCGGTCCACGTACCAACTGAACGAAGAGCGCCGAGGAGAAGACGCGCGCGCACGTCGCTGTGACGCATCTCGCGGATGCACACGACTGGTACACGCCGGAGGAGGTGGGGTGGGACGCTGTTACGTAACAACCCGTTGGCGCGACACAAAAGATGATTTAACGATCGCGTCATCCGGCAATCCGATGCGCCGGCCACGACGCATCGGGAAAAAGAATCTACGCACAAATCGAATGTTCTCCGAACGTCGGAGATATTCCGGACGCGATGACATTGAGAGGATCTTGCGATCGCTGCGACTAGTAATTTTTAAATCGTTTGCAACGCCCAGGAGGATTCGAACGTTCAATTTGAAAAACTTGTATAATCACTTAATTATTAAGTCGTGAGACGTCGATTCATCGAAGATTTGAATTTGAACCTCGACTGCGATTGAAGCCGATTGTTTTCTTTAGAAACTGAATGCCTCGAAAGGTCCGTTTGTGCAAATAGCGAATTCGATTGAACGCATTAATGCGCACTGATGCACATTAAAGCAGTTGTACACCGATCTAATCAGAATGTAAAAGTGAAATATCTGAAATAAAAGAAAATATCATAAAATAATTCCCGGTAAAAAATTTTTTATATAAGAATATATAAAAATATATATAAGCATATATTGCTCATATATAATTGTATATAATGATCTATATATATAATTATATATAAGCAATTTTTTCTTATTTCTTCAAACTTGATTATTTGTAAAAGAAACAATGTAAAAATTATTCTTTTAATTATTTTTTATGTTTTCTCATTATTATTTTTTCTTGTATCAAACAGTAATTTTGTTAAAGAAAGAAGGATATATGAACATATGGATATATGGACATGTTTCATATATAATTATATATATGTTTATATATATTCTTATATAAATAATTTTTTACTGGGAATTTACCAAATACATATTAAAATAATACACATAAAAAATACATACTTTATCAAACAGCACAATAAAGTGTACTGAGAATTTTAGTTTAATCCATTTCTATATATTTATATTAAACACATCTTTATGTCGATTTATACAACGGCTTTAATTTGCAATCCAATCGAATTCGCTGTAAGATATTTTTGCTGACGTGATCTTGCATATTTTATCTAATGATAATTTTTGTCTTCATTAGTATGTTTTTACCGATCTGTATTACAAAGATTTTTATAAAAACATAAAACGTGTGCGACACATCGTAAGATTGAGTGTTCATAAATTTAAATTAAAGCTTTCAATCATTTCTTGCAAATTTGCAGAGGTTCAATGATTGCCAAACGGATTGTGAATCGTCGCATAAGTGCATCATTATATTGAAAAACCAGCTACCTTGAAAACATGCTTATGTTCGCGAGATTTAATTAACGCCGCGTCGACCTTGTTTCGGCAATCACAATTCACTTACGCATTTCCGATCAAGGTTTAACAGGTATTCGTCGAGGTAACGTATAAAAACTGTTCTCGCGAACAAGCTCGAGAACATTAGAAACTTTCAGCAAATAGTAATTTCAATACTTATTGACACTTGTGCAATAAATTGATGATGAAGAGAGAGGGTAGAAAAAACAATAATTGGAAAAAAAATATGCTAAATATCAAGATTTTATCTTTGAAAGGATCATTCGAAAACATTAATGTCAATTATTCGAATCAATTGTGACAAAATTTAAAGTGCATAATTTACTTACAAGAGGATATAGAGCGCTCTATCTATAGGTCTTCTTTCCAAGTTAGCATCCAAGGAGTGCTTTCGCAACTGTTCTTCATTCTAAGTAAGAATCATTTAAATGAGGTCAGTGAAGCGTGAAATCGAATCACATGGATGTTCGTTTAACATTGATGTCGGAGAAATGTTTTCTCAAATGCTGATTATAAAAGGCTTTCTTGTAAAATTTATATACAAGTGAAAATAGATGAACGAAAACGTTAATGATATTACATACCCTCACATCAGGTAAAGGTTTATCCAACTGAAGACTCGCAAACTCTTCAAGTTCCATGATTTTCCATGCGACACCGTTTATTTCTAATCTTAATTTTATATAACCTTATAAACACATCATTCTTCTTGAGAACAAAAGATATACATGTTCATGTTAAACATAATCGAAACGCAAAAAATCATAACTAATACGCGCCTTGGAGGTACTACATTGAATTCAAATTTTTAAAAAATTATAGAACATAAAGTATAATGAAGTATATTGAATGCTGCAATTTGTACAATGATTGTATATTTAAAATCAAATAAGGAATTAATATTTTATTTAGTAAGAATTAAAAATTGAATTGCTGAATCTGACTTAAGAATTAAAATTTAATCTTTCTCTAGTCTACCTTTTAATTCGAATTACTAAGTAATAAGACTAAATTTTAATTCTTAAGTCAGATTCAGAAATTCAATTTTTAATTCATTGTAGTACCTCCAAGGCGCGCATTAGTTATGATTCTTTGCGTTTCGATTATGTTTAACATGAACATCACTTTCTATTAAATTTGTTCACCAAATTTGTTGGGATAAATTGTATTTTAGGATCAGCCATATTTTCGTTAGGTTCGTTAGGTTAACAATAAAAAAAAGAATTTTGATTTTATTGATACATCTTTGATACATTTATTAACTTTTCATTAAACAAGTATATTCAAATTTACATTGTTTCTTGACAGTAACAATGCGCTTTCACAGTCAATATAGTTACATAATATAGTTTTATTATGTATTGATCACATACATATTTGTATATAGCGCTCTATATATATAAAATGCTATGTAAGATAGAAACGAAATATATTTGTGTGCCAAAATAATCATATTTAAATATGTAATGGACAATTTTATGAAATAAACCGAAATTATATCATTGAAATCGAAATAAAAAAAAATAATTTAATTATCGTAATATTATTCTAGTATTTTAAATAGCTGAAAAATAGTTAAAGATATTAGCACCCGGGAAAAAATGTTTCATATGTATAATATATATAATCATATAAAATTATATACAATTATATATAATTAGTGACATATTTTATATATAAAATAACAATTATATATAAAATATGTCCCCATATACATACATACATATATATATATATATATATATATATATATATATACACACATTTTTTCCCGGGGTAATTAAAGATATTAGCAATCGTCGGTTTCAGAACAACCAATGTTATTGGTAAAAATCACAAAATTAAATAATAATTTCGGATTAAGCAATTTGATTTGTACTTTTTATACTTTTTATTTTTAAATTACTAATTGACGATAAAAATTTTTTTATTACCCTGTTAGAAGTACATGTATACGTATATACAATATGTTTTAAAAATATTTTTAAACACACTTCAAGGTTATGATATATATGAAAGCTATTCATAACATTTGAATAAGATAGATTTCTGAAATTATACATTGGTCAATATTATATCTGAAACTATTATAATACTGCTGAATTATGTTATATCTCTAACTATTCATAAAAATTTATTCCATAAAATCATAGTTAGGCCAAGTTCTTATTTGTATCTTATTCTTATCTGTAAATCGTACAACGTTGAATAAAAAAATATATAAAAAAAAGTTTTCACTCATAACACATTAATGTGTATATTTGTGTGTATATTAATATGTATTATGTGTATATTTTATAATTATATTTGAATTATTTTTTAAGAATATTTATTTGGAATAATGTTTGGCACATTAAGTGGTTTTTTAAAATAATATAAAAATAAAAACATGAACACATTAACCACTCTTTTTAATCAACCTGAGTTGTAAATATACAGAATATCATAAATTAAAGCTTTTCAACAAGAAACACATTGTCACACAACTGGCTATCAAATGTAAAAAAAAAAAATCAGAATTTCAGAAATCAATTTGATAGCTAATTACGTAATACGATATCAACATAACAAACTATGCACATTTTCTTGCTGAAAACATCCTATGATATAATGTATAATATACATTGATAAAGAAATAAACATTATTTTTGTTATAAGAAAAATAGCTGATTCTGCAGCTGTGTATTTGGAGGTCGATGAAGAAATCGTCCCACTAAGAACGACAACTTGTGTGCATAATGACAAGGTGCTGGTACACGAACAGTGCTTGAACAATTATAATACACGTGAGTTAACTTATAAGTAATAGTTTGTACCGTTTCTGCATCTAAACCGGTATTATCAAAGATAACATTATATGACGTTGGCGAAACTGTGCCTTGTCTAACCTGCTGCGACACAATATAAAAGTCATATCTAAGCGGATTTGTTATGACATCGTCAACAATAGTACCGATTTGAGGATTGCCAAGTTTATAATCGAAAAGTCGAATGTTAATCTTTTTAGTCACAATGATAAATAGCATCTTGAAATTTGGACCATAGTACATTTCCTCCAGCCTCTTTTTCAGACTTTCTACTTCATTTTCATAAACTTGTCGAATTTGACCGTCGCTGACACCATCACGGTAAATTACAAGATACATGGGTAAAGCTTTATTGTAGGAGCGATAAGCCATCACAGCCTTATGTACACTTGCACAAAGCTGTTCTCCAAGATCTTCATTGCTGTGATATAAAGTAATGGAACTGAAATAACGTGTCAGCTTTTGATCCACAGTTGCTACCATAGCCACTACAAATCGAAAATTATTTCACATTTACTAAGAGTTTATAATAAAATTATTTAAATAATTTAAATAAAATTTGAAAAATAAGAAAATTAGAATTAAAGTAATAAGACATGAGAATGTTATTAGAATATTAAAATAAAAGAACATCAAATTAAAATACTAAAAGATACTTACGAAAATCTTTGCCCTTAGTGTTTGCATCATGACATACATCAAAACCAATAGCCATTAATCCCTTTAATGAATGATCGACAGTCCAAGGAGCTCCGCCCAACTTACAGTTCATTTGTATTGCAACTTTTGTAGCAATGGTCATTGCATTTCTCCCCGCTAAATTTTTTTGTAGAAAAACCTGTGATGGTACAGGTCTATCTACACAACATTTCTTCTTAATAGCTGCATAACGATCACTGCGATTATTGCTCACTATGCAGAAAACCAAATCTGGAGTACTTTTACTAAGAATATTCTCAAGAATTTCAGCATATGTGCTTGACTTGTCCTCGCGTAACCACTGTATTTGCGGCCAATCAACTCTAAATGATATTCCGTGTGACACAGACTGTAGGTTTTGTATAAAACTCTGTAATATTTTAGATTATTAAAGTAAACATTTTGCATTAATATATATCACGCACACGCACACACACACACACACACACACACATATATATATGTTGCGCCCAATGCTCGTTCTTATGAGTTTCGCCACCCGTTCTTACATTTGTCAGCTGAAAGAGTCGATCGATGATATTGAACGGTCAAGCTGACAGAAGACGATTGTTAAAGCGGAAGTAAACAACGGCGGACATTCCAGATTTGAAACAGCTGTCAAGCGGTGTATTATCGACGGCTTCAATCTTTTTAAAAACCCGAATTACCAGAATATCTCGTGTGTAGTGTTATTATTGTGTTATTCTTTCGTTGTGTTAGCATTGAAGTTCTGTGTTATTCAAAGTGTCTTAAATCCGCGGCTCGTGAAAACTAGTCGTGCGCGCGCGATTCAAATAAGTAACGTTCCAGCGGGCGCGACAATATATATCATATTTTTATTCATATATATTTATAATCATTTAATAAAAATTATTTACTGTTATAGCACGACTCTCTCGTTCATTTCCAATTATTATCCAATGTCTCAATTCCTTACAATTCAATAAACGTGCTTTTTGCATGTCCCTTGTCCAATCTCCTTTGAAAGGATTAACAAATCTATTATTAGCAACTAAAAGTTTCTCGCCACTCAATACACGACCAGGAACTTCAAGTAAATTTCTATCTAATGTCATATTCCAATCTTTAAATTCTTGTATAACTTTTGGCTCTTGACGAAGCCTGCTATTAAATCTCATCAATTTATCAATACGAGCTGCAGGTGAAATACAAGTATGCGTAGATAATGCTTTCATAAGATGAAAATTCTCTCTCATATTATCAGTCAAGCCTAAAAATAAAATAAAAAATTTTATCAGCACATAATTTATCTATATATGAAACTTTATATATATGAAAAGCTTCATATATATATACATATAAGTTATATAGTATTTATTTACTAAGTTATATAACACTTATTTATTTAAAAAACTGATATATTTTTAAAAAATTAAGAAATTTGCAGATTATATCTTGATACATCACGAAATGCCAAACGTTCCCTGAACATTGCAATTCACTTCATCAGAGCAAGAAGCAATCTGACATTAAATTCCTCCTCTGGAATAGTCACTACGTGTGTAGGCAGGCCGAGCAAAAGGATAAGACTAGAAGGGATATGCGGTCTTGACTATGTCTAGTGTGTCTGATTGAAATTTGTGTGTAGAGGGACACATACATCAATCATCAATATATCTCTAGGATGTAAAAGTCAGATTTTTTGGATATTCTGTATAAAATCTGTTAAATTGGTGATGTGTGATTCGGTTTTTCTTATGAAAAGTTATGTTTTTGAGCTAGAAAATATGAGAAACTGTGTGTTAGGAAGTTTAGAGCACTGACAAGGTTCTTCAAGTCTCCAAGAAAGATAGGACAAATCTTAAGAAAGCCTAAAGATCAAAGATTCCTACAGCTCAATAGGGATGTATAAAATATCCTGTTCATACAGAAATGTTTTATTGATGAAACTGGAAGAACGGTCAATCTTCATATGAAAGAACATTAATGTGATGTTAGATTGAAACACAGTCAGCATTATCAGAATACAATACTAAAACAGGACACCAAATATTATTTGACAAAATGACAATTGCTATTATTGTCTCATATTTCTCAAGGAAATACAAAAAGGCTTTAGAGATACATAAACATCTTAATAACTTGAATAGAAACAATGGCTACAACATAAGAAAAAAAGTCATCCTAAACGGTTATGAATGACTCTCCTAACGATCTTCCCCCAATATTACTCTCTTTCCTTCTACCTATATTCAGCACATATTAAGGAATTCCTCCATAAGAACAACTCAGATTGTCAGATTGCTTCTCACCTTGATGAAGTCAACTGCAATATTTGGCAATAAACTGCAATTTAATAAAGTATCAAAACACGGACATATAAACCTTTTAACCTCTTTTAAGAAAATATTCATGTAAGTCTCAAAAGCATAACTTCTCAATTATAATTTCTTTCTTAATTATAAAATGTACCTGTAGCACGACATAATTCAGGAACTAAATAAACAAGGTCTCCCTGACCTGCATTTCTTTGTTTTGGCTTTGTTCTTGTTACTAACATAGGTTGCGTAGCATTTGTTATTACAATCTTGTATTTGTTCTTATAGTAGTCTTGGTAAGACACATGTTCACCATTTTTCATTGGGAATGTCGAAGAAGGACTTGTATCAAAATCCACATCCTCGATACGATATGTGTGATTGTTATAATCCGTAAGTACCGTAATTCCAATTACACTGTTACAAAATTCTATCTAAAAATGTATATAATTTTTATTTTTAGAATAAAATAACACAAACACATGACATGTAAACTACAAATACCATTTTTAAGCAGTTTTGCAAATCACAAAAATTTTTCAAAATTCGAATATACAAAAGTAAAATTAAAGAAATTTTGATTTTTTTTTATTTTATTTTATTTTATTATAAAAGTGCAACAAACAAAATTCAAGTGCTCATAAATAAAAGACAATTAAAGATATAAATTATATATATTTATGAACCTTTTTTACTTTTCAGCGTTGAACCCAAATGAACTCAAGTCTTGTAAGTATGCTATGCATATTTAAACTTTATATACAAGGATTCCATACAGAATGACAAAATATACAATATATCAAATTTTCAGTCAATTCCATCGAAATCTAATTTCCATAAAAATTGTAGATCTTCTTTTAATAAATTATATGGAATAAGTACAAAAAAAACAAATGAAAATTAATATCTTACCCTGTAATTATCACTGCGTCTGTAGCAATCCATCAATATATGCAACAATGTTTCTTGACGCATTACTTTATGCGTTATTTCGGCGCACAGTAGAATATCGTTTTCGTGTTGTCTAATGGACGTAATATAGCCAGGCCACAATTCCAATCGAAATTGATGTACACTAAACTACATGATCATTATTATAACAATTATTAAATTTTCCATTTAATAAAATAAAGAAAAAATAACCATATAAATTTTTTACTAACTTTATTTTTAGGATCAAAATATTCACGGCCCACCAGTTGTAAATTCAAATATTCCAAGCATTTTCTCATTATTATATTAAAAACAGAAATATAACATGGATCATCAGACGACATACTTCCAACTAAATATATAATAATCTTGACGGGTGTATTATCAGATTGTCTCGTTGATATCAGTTCTATTTTCTGAAATTTTTCATATATATTTATAAAAATGCTTAGTTACGCATATTTATTTGTACAGTAATATATTAATATATTTACATCTGGTAAACGAGTACTCGAATATAGAAGGGTACCATCAAAAATATATGGACCAACTTTCTCTTTATGAAGTCTAAGCATGCCTTTGCGAATATATGTACGTTCTTCTTCAGGCTCGAAATCAACTCGATACTTATAAAGACACCAATCAGGTACTGTTGGTAATTTGAAGTGATTGGATTGTAGCATTACTGGATGCCCAGACATACCTATATATAAATTGATAGAAATTAAATATTATAAAAAGCAATGTCTTTTGTCTTTTGTCATCTACGTAAGTTGTAATATATACATACATATCAGACACATATATCGCATAACATATTAAGGTTTTATACTGACCTTTTTTAGTTACTAAGCTACTTGGTCTACTAACAAAAATAGGTTCCATCCTTCGTCGACCACGTGTCGATTCGACATTTTCACTTTTAACTTCGGTTTTAATTTCTTTTTTAACTTCACCTTCAATCATACATTAAAAACTTTTAAAAATTTTAACTAATTTAAATTTATTATATTTTTCATTATATTTTTTTAAATAATAGAAAATTTTATTTTTAATCTTTTATGGTTTTTAATTAAAAATGCAATTTCTACTCATGTAAAATTAATAATTAAAATTAACTGATGAAAGAGTATGATAAAAAATATTTCTATATATTAAAAGCTTACTTTCAACTTCCATCGATTCATATTGCCGGGAAGTAGATGTACTTGCTGGAGAATCTTCATAGCTGATACTCTATCACAATAAAATAACATTGTCTATATTATTCTTATAAATTTTATTTGTGTATGCATTAATACAATTTGTACGTGCAATAAATCTAAATTTTTTGTTAGAAGCTAATATCGATAGGATTCTATACATCCATACTATTCCATATTTTAAACATATCAAATAAGAAAATTTGTCTCGCATATAAATATTATATTCAAAATTAAAACTACAATATTGAAAAAATCATATTAACCTTTACTATTCCTTTCTTTCCTGAACGCTCCTGTAAAAAAAGAGAAAGAACATATTTAACTACAAGATATATATATATATATATAATACAATTGCACATTGTAATCTTGTTTACAGGAATCAAAAATAAAAATAAAAAGATTCCTTTAAAAGTCCAAAAGTTGTTTTTATCATGTTTTGAATACATTGTCAATACCGATCTATAGTTCACGTTATGTATATTACAGATCTTCAGTGCTAGCAATATGTATACACAACTGTCGAAACACCAATCACATAAATTATATTTAAAAAAAAAGCATTTTTTTTACTTAATAAGAGTTCTTGAAATAATTATATACATAAAAAAAACAAAAAAAAATAGTAATAATTTTGAATACTTACAATAAATAAAAAAGAAAAAATTATGTCATAATAAGCTGCTAACTTTGTTTTATTTTCTGTATCATATTTTTCAATCTTATAACAATTCGATAGAAGAATTATTTCTTTTTTCTGGTATCACGCGCTACTTACCGATTCGGAGCTCCTGTCGTAAGGTTTCCTGCGATATCCACTACTGGTCGACGGTTCTGAGGAATCATAACCTCTATCCCTTTCTTGCTTGGACATTTTTTTTTTATTTAATGGTTAAAGCGGAAAGTTACTGAATTTGGACGTTTCTGAAAAATAATTCTCCCAATTCGTCACATAACTCATCGATCTCAATTTAAACTAAACAAATTTATTTGAGAAAAATGTTCCCACAATATTAGTAATTCTATATCAGCTTCCCATCTCATGTGATCATTGAGAACCGCAGAAAAATACCACGGAAAATATTTTGTTGTTGCGGCTTATCAAAGAAACTGCTAAGATATTTAGTTTTACACTAGACCGCTAGGATTTACAATTTTATCATCCGATTACTCGACATTCCTGCAGGTTTCACGAAATATTACGTTTCAACATATCTGCTTCGAAACATGAATGAAAAACGAGAAACACTTCACGACCTTGCAATCAGACGTGTACGATTCGCGATGAAATGTACTCGCGATCCCGCGTGCGCGCAAAACGATGACGCTATTGCGAGGGACGCGTGGTCGCGCGATCGCTTCTTCGCTTCGGACGCGGACGTTCGGCATCAACCGCGAACTTGACGACGCCGCGCTCGTTTTTCACGGGCGGGAATCGAGAACGCCGAGACTCGGCAAACCGGCGAGGACACGCGTGATCTTCTTTCCACTTCGTGCCCATCCGCGAAAACAAACTTCGCTCCACGTCCCCGGGGAACGCGAAGATGAGCGAGCAAGCTTCGCGTTGAACGGACAATTCCAACACACAGCCCTATATTTACCTCGTATCCTCCATGCGAGCCCCGGGGAGCCCGATCGTTTCTTTCATTCGCGATCTAAAATTTCTAACACGGGATTAGCGGCGACTCTGCAGCCAGCACGAGACATTCAAAAGCATCGAGAAACGCCGAAGCGTGCCGATGTGCACCAACTCACGGACGATGATCCTTTATCGTTTTATTCGGTCTTACCTGGCCAATCGCGGAGTCGGTGGTATCGCGTGGACGGGGCGCGATTGGTCCCCGTTCGAACGCTCGTGGGAGGACGTGTGCACCGTCGACGATCGACGTGGATCGACGGATCACCGAACCGACGTCGTGCGCGCGACGTTCCCCGTTCGTGGAGCGTCGATATCAGTGCGCCGCCGAAAATCGATGAGACGCGCGATTAGATGCCGCCGCCGCCGCCGCGCGCGGATTTGCGATCGCCTGGGCAATTGCGCGGTAAACGCCACTCGAAACGGCCAATCGGCGAGCGCCGTTCTCCCGCAAACAAGCGTCCTCTCCCCCACTCTCACGCGTGCAATATTAACAACGTACGTCCGCCTCGGGCAGACTCGTAACACGCGTACGGAACAGATGCGAGCCCCGGGCACCGCGGCGATTTCCCTCCCTCCCCCCCGCCACGCACACGGAGCGGCGCTCGGCTGTCCGCATTTTTTTGTACGCACGCCAGCGACGTACGCAGCGAAAACGCTTTTACGGGCGTCGAAAATTGGATTGAAATGGACAGAGACAGATTCGTTTCGTTCGTGTCAAATCCAGATTCTGATTTTGAATTCATTCCTATCCGATTAGTTTCCGAATTTTTTTAAATCCACATGAAGGGATAAAAACAAAGCGATTCTTATTCCTTTCAATTAAAAAAAAATATCAGATCATTAATTCATTTTAATCTATCACGCGGGATTAAAACAAAATGATGACTTTTTAAATAAAAAAAAAAAATTACTCGGGTCATACAATTCGTTTTTATCGTGACATAGGATCGAAATGATGTAAATGCTATTTTTTTTCGATCCATATTTTGTTCAAACAAAGTAAAATTTTCAATTCGTCTTAATCCATTTTCCGTTTGCAGCGACGTCGAAAGCGAGCAAGATCGAAGTCCGCTATATAAACAAATTTAGCGTCCGAATAATCGAAAAAGGGGCCATTGGGGCTGCGTTTCACCCGACGCTCTTGGAATCGTTTCACCTTTGTTTATCAAACATTAAACGAAAACAAATGACGTACGTCGATGGCGAGCGTAACGAGCGCCAAGTGGAATGTCTTGGAAAGAACGGAACTTGATAATTCATGCCACATCTTGTCTAAGAGAAACACAGATAAACAGGCTGCTCGGAGCACCCTTTGGAAAACGATTTTTGTACTTGCCTGTTTCCAACGCATTAGAATATTTGTATTCGTTCTGTCTTTGTCTAGTAAACGATAAAGGGCTGCGTTCTATTATTCATTGCGAGTACTGCAAATAGCATTTCATCCTTATTGTTCACCGAATGTTAAACACCCAGCAAAACGAAAATGGACAGAAATGGATTCGTTTTGTTCGTGTCGAATCTAGATTCTGATCTTTCGAATCCATTTCTATCCACACAATTAAAGTTTTCGAATTTTTTAAAACCCATTTAATCCATGTAGACAAAAACAAAGCGATTCTTATTCTTTTTAATTAAAAAAAAAGGCAGACCATTCATTAATTCATTTTATCTATCACGCGAGATTAAAACAAAATGATTTCTACTTTTTAAATCCAAAAAACGTTACTTGGATCACACAATTCATTTTAATTCACGACATAGGATTGAAATGATGTAAATGCTATTTTTTTCAATTTATATTTTGTTCAAATGAATTAAAATGGATTAAAATTTTCAACTCATTTCAATTTCCATTTTCGTTCGCTGGGCAAGAACAAAATGCTATTTGCAGTGCTTGCAGTGAATAACGGAGCCTGGAATGACTCAATAGGTTCCGATAACGCTGTTTCCGAAACGCAGCCTCCTATGTTGCAGCACTGTTCGCTGTAGCAGCTCGAATTACAGTTTCAGATATAAAGCGCATTTTCCGATGCTTCACAAGGTACTTCAGTTAAGGACACAGTGAATTTCATCCTTGTTTATCATTGGGAAACAAACAAGGATGAAATGATTCATTGCGTCCCTGCTGGAAAATACCCAGAGATATTCGGCGAAACTTGAAAAACAAATAGAGAGAGAGAGAAAAAAAGCGAGACAGAAAAACGGCAGATAGCTTTTTCTCTGTATCTGTGCGGTAAAACGTTGGCAATTGATTTTATATTACAGACATGAAAAAAAAGAAAAATCGAAACACACTGTTTGTGAGGTGAGATTTTGTAGGAAATCTTTCGAAACAGAAGATATAAATTATGTTAGTATACATTAAATCGATTGAATAAACATGACAAAGTAAGAATATTATTTAAGAGTCCTTCTCGTAAAAATTTCAAAAAATTGATTTTTTTTATAAATCGATATATTAAAATATGTAGAATAAACTCTAAAAGATTTTTGTCAGATTCTGATCGTAGAGAAAGTTATTCAGCTATTCGTAGAGAAAGTTATTAGTCGAAGTGAACGATGTACAAAACGCGCTTAAGCCTAAAGTGAAACCGTTAGGTATTAGCATGTGAAAGAAGACAAACTGAAGAATCTCAGTTTGTCTACTACGAAGAATAGGAAGAACCCAGGAATTTATATGACCCAGGAATAGCTGATTGAAGAAACTGAATTTTTGTTATGTTGCTTCGAACATGTTATCAAACTTTAAACTCGTGTTTTTTTCGAAATCATATTTTTTTAAGTCGCCGTTGTACAAAACACTAATAATCTGATTAACTTGAAATTTGATATGCATGTTTGAATTAAGTGTCGCTATTGCATGAATTAAGAATTTTATGATAACCTGAATAGTTTTTTAATTTACGAGAAGAGAAAGAGAACGAGGAAGCACAGAAATGTCAACAAAAAGAAATAACTTTTTTCTTTACAACACCGTCGTTTAGTAAAAAATTATTTTTTATTTCTTTAGCTTATATAAGAACCCATTATTAATTGTAAAAAGGTTTTAATTTTCTGTTCTAGCTATTTCTGTTCTATTGGACATTTTCTATATTATAAATAATATTTAAGTGACAAATACGTGAAACCTATGTTAAAATGTCAATAAAAAAGATCTCAAACTATCACACAGTTTGATTTCACGATTTACTTACAAATCACTTTTGGAAAAAACACTCAATTTTAGGTCCTGTAGACAGAGAAGGGCTGAAAATTATTATTTTCCATCAAGAGTTGTATTTTCGATATAATTTCGTATTCTTCGTTTTTGCGTTGTTTAAATTTGAAATTTTAACCCTCCGTCTGTACACTACATTTTTGACTACGCGGTCTGTACACTGGGACTTTTATGCCCTGTTGATTATTTTACTTAGTTAAAAGCGATTAAAAAATCTGAAAAAATTCTGTAATATTGTTTAACAATTGTATTTTAATATTCAATAGGTTTTTTAAACATTTATTGAATTTTTAATTTTTTATAACAATTCAAATTGATCAAAATCGTGAAAAAATGGATTTTTGTAAAAAAATTCATATCTTGGGCAAAAAAAATATTAAAAAAAAAATCTTCCGGCATTCGACAGCTAAATATATGCCCTTTAAGATAAGAAATACT
This sequence comes from Cephalotes varians, assembly GCA_037157785.1. Classification (NCBI taxonomy): domain Eukaryota; kingdom Metazoa; phylum Arthropoda; class Insecta; order Hymenoptera; family Formicidae; genus Cephalotes; species Cephalotes varians. Next base: position 564,831 of record JANQDE010000029.1, read on the forward strand.
AAATTTGTGCAGTATGAAAAAACCATAATTATTTTGCATATTGTAATTGTCGTTTTTTTGGAGAAAAAAAAATTCATGAAAACAACAGTTTTTGCTTATTTTCTCTTTACTTTTTAGAAAATGGGAACAAAAAATGCATATATTTCAAAATATAAATCATTTTTGTAATTTGTAAAAAAAAATATAGTACTCCCCGGGAAAAAATGTTTCATATATAATAATATAAAATTATATACAATTATATATAATTATATATAATGATTGACATATTCTATACACAATTATATATAATTATATATAATGATCGACACATTCTATACACAATTATATATAATTATATATAAAATATGTCCATATATATGTAATTTTTTCCCGGGTCGTTCTCTCAAGAAGTAGATTTCTACGATTTCTTCTGCTCTTTCGTCCGCCATATCCTTAAAAACTTTTTTTTCAACTTATTTTTACGTTTTATGGCTTATACAATCATTCATGAGTCAAAAAAGTCGAAAAAATTAAAATCACTTACTTGCACGAAATACTGGCACGGTCTGTACACTGGGTCGTTTATGGCACAAACAAAATTTGGATAGCTTGCCGTTCGAACACCAATTGCCGAATCAAGGGGCCCCTGCGGCATCAAGTACCCCTTAGTATCTACTTTTTTTTAGAGAGGGGAGCTAAGCTACGCCCTTCTGTATTCTTCAAGAAATTTTACCTAAAAAATTCCTTTGTGCCATGAAATACCCCAGTGTACGGACGGAGGGTTAAAATCGCGATTGAATTGGCATTTATCTAAATAATACCTGCGAGATTAGCATATATTCTCCAGACAGAGCCAAACTTGCAGAGATAGATTTTAAGCAGAGCATGCTACTAACTTTTGATGGCAGAAAGGCAACAAAGTTCACACAGTCTGTAATATTTGACATTGGCAAACCGCCGTTAGAAATGTAACAAAGTCTGACATGCTATGCCAGCAGATTGCCCGCGGTAGAAACCGAGGATTTGCAGCTCCTGCCAGTCTGCCATCAGATTGCGCACGGAGATTCTGCTCAGTTTCTGTTCTGTTGCTTGATTATGTGAGGCTCACTCAGCAGAACATAAGTCGAATGTGACCAATCTGCTGACATGTTCTGCTGCCGATATACATTTTACTTACTAGGGTTCTCTGTCAATTGTGTGTGTGTGAATATAAAATTGTATAAATAACTTCATTTCTTCTCTATTTATTTTTTATATATTTGTACAAATTAGGTTTACTTCATTATGTATTGTATTATATATTATATTTTTATAAGCATTTTTATTTAATGCTAGGGCAAAATTAATAGTCGATTTAACATACACACGTATATTTCAAACATTATCAGGATACATTTGACATACTATCATGAACCATAAACTAAAGAGGAAACTAACTTTTTCTTGTATTCATTATCCAGAATAGGTATGTGTGTACATGTGTAATATACTATACTTGTGAATATATTATAATTGACACCGCTACTAGACGTACAATTTTTTACTGTTTATTCCAGACTTGTCTCGTAAAATGGAGTATTGTGTATGCGTTATGTATACATTTGTCATCGCACATTTTCTCTCAATCATCATTTATTGTCAAATTATTAATCATTTTCATCAATTTTATAGCTACAAAACTAAAAATCGGATTTTTTAGATGCATTTAATTTAAAGGAAATTTTAATGGCACGTCGCTAGAAATCTAAAGCTTGAAATATTTTATATTATAAATTTAATATTCCAAGAGAAAATGTACGATATATACATATATATGTATGTGTAGTTTAGTTAACAAATGTAAGACTGGATCACTTATGTGATCCAGTTGGATCTTAGAAATATCACTATATATAAAACAAAAAATGATTATGAACCTATGAAGGATAAATATCGCATGTGAAATTTGCTTATGAAAATATGAAACTCCTATGTGTAAAAACTGCAATTCTAAGAGATATTTTTTTATAACAAGTACGCTGGAGATTTACTAAATTATTGAGATATCGTTATCTTATGATATTAAATGGATAAAAGTGATATCATATAAGTTTACATAAAAACTAATTATTTTTAGAGCTACCATTATATTTTCAAACACATATCTTGTATTCCTATTCTGTGTACACCATAGATTTAGAACCAGATATGGCTACGTGATTCTTAGCTCGTGATATTATATTGTAAACAAATAAAAATTTTGAATCAGATGGCCATATTTTGTTCTAAACAAGATACCAGATTGAAATATAAATCAAATATTCTTTATATATAGTTTGTCTTTTGTCAACCCAATAATTCCTCTTCCCTCGAATGTTTTCTACAAGCATTTACTCAATTACTTAGAAAAATTTTTACTGGTGTCACAAGAATTGGGATGCTAAAGAGTATATTAGTTTTCTTCAATTATGTTGAAATCGACTGTACAAATAATGTATATACTATATGCACACACAAAAACACACACACACACACACGTATATGTATAAATATGTAGCTTGTACATTTTTACATCCTTTCTTATAATTTCTTGTTACAAACAAATATCATTTTCAAAAAATGTTGCGACAATCGATAAGAAAATAATGCATACAGTAATAAAATTATATAACACAAAATGTGATCCTACAACACTTATATTTTGTTAAAGTTGTTATAGTTTGTGAAGTGTGATAGTCTGTAAGAACGAAAGATTAAATAATGTTTCTAAAATAATGTTTTCTTTATGTATAATGTATATGTAAAATTGAGCGAAATATCAATTCTACAGATATAATTGATAGAATTGAATATAATTGAGCACGCACACATACACAAACACATACACATATATGTATATATATAATACAATGTAGTTTAAATAAATGTTGTTCAAGTCTCATTGCATGTAATGAAAACATTTCACATATTGTAAAGCACAAATAGGAATATACATTGAATGAAGCATGTTTAATTTGATCGGTTTATAAGGAAATTCTGTGTCACGAATTTTCATTAAGGATAGATTTTAGAAAGGCATCTCATTGAAATCATCTTGGCATCTTATTTCTAATATCATTCTGAAAATAAGGAATATATGTTCAATTAAAAAAATATCTATAACATATTAGCATTATTTAAAAGGAATAAGGCTTAAATACAATAAAGTGTGATAAAATATATATATTATAGAATATCACTCTTTTTATAATGCTACAAGAGATTACATTTAACTTCCGTATTATTTACAATCATCAGGATATATATTAATGATATATATTAAAAATAAAAAAAAAAACGAGAAAATCACTAAATGGAAAAATACAATGTTAGTTGTTTATGTTATTTTAATAAAATATATACTTAATTTTATATAATGTATATATTAAGTTGGTCTCGAAAAATTCACGGGGATCTTAAAACTAGATTGGAATACGATAATAACATTTAAATGTATCTTTAATAATATACTCAATAAGCAAAATATTAGCAGAACATTGATAGACTGGCAGCAAATTTATCAGAAAATGTTAGCAGATTGGCATCAACTGCGACCCTATTCTGCTTCCGTTCTTGTCCGCTTTTGTCGACAAAACTTGTTTACACAATAAGACAGCTGACAGAAATCAAGCAAAACCTGTTAGTTCTATCTCCATCTTTGTTAGCATAGACTATAAACAAGTTCTGTCAGATTTCTAGCAGCAATTTGCCGACATCGTCAGATATTACAGATTCTGTGCGAAATTTGTTGCCTTTCTGGCATCTGAAATTTATAATAGCCTCAAAATCTGTTTCTTCAGGTTTGGCTATCTAGGATATTGGCCTTTTTTTTTTTACTATTCTCTAAGTAAATTCATGATTTCATTCGTCCAAAATTTTATTGCATCATCATTAACAGTTTAAGATCTGTTGAGTGACACGTGAAATTTGCTTAAATCGAGCAAACCACGATACTTTCGCACTCTCTCCGTAAACAAATTTTTTTTGCTGCTTCAAAATCGCACAGAATAAGTAATACTCAATTCGCGCAAACGTTGCTATAAATATGTACATTGAAGCATCATCTTTTAAAATGCATGATATTATAATTTGATATGAAACACATCGTGTTTCCACAAATTGCAATACCATCTTTTAAAAACCCCTATAAACTTTACAAACAACTTAATATATACATTTATAAATATTTATATATATATATATAAATTAAAAATAATTTCTATATATTACTTCTATGAAACAAACAAAATTTCAAAATAAGACACAGAATTTCAAAATAAGTCATATTTCAATAACGCTTATAATCTTGATCTCTGTATGGATAGGTTATATAAAAGTTGGAAGAATATATTATTAATGTGAATTATAAACTTGAAGTATAACTTTTATCAGAATACTTCTGTTGATGCCATGAATACATTTTATATATATATTTGTTTTGTGATATTAAAATAAATTATAAAAAATTAAACTAAAAAATTAAAGAAGTTCAATATACAATACATATGATACTTATATATGACTTTGAGTAAATATTTATGAAGACCTTTCTTCCATGCATACTATATAATAAAAATTTATATTATATGATCGTATTTATTAATGGATTTCTATAACATCTACTGTAACATATAGTATGGTTATTGGTTTAAAAGAAATTATGTAACTGTGTTGCATAATATCTCTATTTTCAATCCGATCGTTCGCTGCCATATCTATTTTAAGCTTTGACTATCATGTTAAGATTTGTAAGAAATGTTCTCTTAAGTTATTTTCATATTTTGTCACATGTATTCATGTCCAATTTTGTTTCGTTACATTCGTAAGAAACATCAATTTTTTATTGATTATTTCATACACAACATTTTTATATATAAGGTATATTAAGTTATTTTCAAAAAAAAATTTTTTAATGAAAAAAGAAAATCTATACAATTAAAATAAGAAGATAGCAGTTTTGTGATATGTATAACAACATCATACAGAGAAAGAGAGAGAATGACACACTCAAAGACAGGTCAACTAAATAACTTTTATAGTTAAAAAATGTTTCATATAAAAACTGTTTTAGAAAAAAAAAAATTGATATTCTTCTCCAACAGAAACGCTTTTATCTGATACATTTTTTATCTCAAAAGGATTATTTAAGCAGCTTATTTTAAGTATTTTTCTCATACTTTATATTATTTCTATTATTAAATCGATTAGAGTTATATATATATTCTGACACAGAAACAGTGAAATGTAAGTGCAATCATTAAAACAAGCTCATTTTTAAAACTATGTATTTATCTTATCTAGAAAAAAATTTTTTTCATATCACAAAACCACTGACATAATATCTCTCTTTCTCTTTCTTTCTTTCTCTCTCTCTCTCTCTCATTCTCTCTCTAAGACAATTCAAGAATATCTTACAAATTTTTCTCTCTCTTCCATAACTATAATATCTACATCTTATAAAACAAATATTTTAATAGTATAGTAATGTAGTAGTGTATATTAAATGTAATTTCTTTTTAACATCAACTATTTATTGATATTCAAACAGATTAAATTATTCAAATTATTCAAATAATAAAATATTCACAGCATGCAGCAACTACTACATTTGGTAACTTGCAAAAGAAATTATTATAATAAAAAATTTATATTCACATGTTTTTCAATCGTAATTACTTATTGGCAACTCTACATTAAATCATATATAACTGAATTAAGTCGAAATAGCAAATAGAAAAAGTGTCATACACAAATGATAATGCTTTAAAACTTATTTTTTCAAACATTAAGATTATTTATTACGGATATGCTTTACCGTTTTGAGATTTTCTCACAAAGAAGTTTTGAAATTGCGCGAAAAAAACGATACAAAAGGATGTCAGGATTCGTAAATCAATCGTTGATAATGAGGAAATATTTCCCATGTTGGCAAATGCAAACCAAATTCTAAAGCTACCAACACGGCAAACTCAGACGTAATTAAATCCTTGCGATTTAATCGGAATACACCCTCAATTCTCTGTAAATAATTGTAATGATAATTATTGTGTAAATCTTTATTATTATATAATACAAGATAAAAGTACCTCGATGAGGGACTTAAGAATATCGCCCTTTACGTCATTCAATTTTGCTGCGAGAAGTAAACAAGCGCCAGCACATAACTTCCGTGTCTGCTTCGTCACGATATTTCGAAGAATAAGTTTCTCAAAATAAACATAGGCCATTGCGACAGTGAGAAAATCAATACCATATTCTAATTTAGCTATTTTTCTCATTTCTCGTTTTAAGCTGAAAAAAAAAACTTGTAAAAATAATAGCATAAGAATTAAAAAAATAAATAATATATAGATATACGACTATATACAGATCTACCTGCGAAGTTTGCTGAGAGTGAGTTGAATATGTGGAAACTTTTCTTTAAATTTATCATTTAATTCTTTCTTCAAATCGGAAGGCCTTACATAATCAATAACAGATGCCTATATAGTTAATAAATATTGAGTCGTATTAATTAAAATTCTTAAAAAAATCATTACAAAACAATTAGAATTAAAAGATACACACCATATATGATGTAAATGTTAGTAACGTTCTATGTTTCCCAGCGATAAGTTCTGGATCATCTAATAAATTTGGATTATATTGGGCAGATTGTTCATCCCAATCATAAACTGTAATAATATGAAGTAAAATAATTTTATCTATATATATGTAATATTAATATTGAATATAATTTATCAATTTGATAAAAATTTAAATTATATTTTTTGTACTCACCTTTGGAATCTGCACTAAAAGACAATGGTGGAGACTCAGAAGTTATGTAATGAGCACGGTTTGTAGCTGTATCATAGGAAAGACACCTAAAATTAAAAAAAAGTATTATAAATTGTATTATATATTTATTTTATTTTATTTCTTTGGCATGCAATATCCAATGTGCTCCAAAATCGTTACATTTCTCTCATTAATAAATATTAGAATTTAAGAAAAAGTATTAAGTATAAGAATTTAAGAAAAAGTATTAAGAATGCTTTAAAGTAGAAATATTAGTTTTTAAATCATAATGGAATATTATAATAAAAATTGTTACACTTAAATTTGACTTTAATAAATAATAAATTATAATGTGTAAAATTTAAAAGTTAAATTATAATCTCTTGATCAATTCTCATTAATAAAAAATTAATTTTAAATTCATGAAAAAAGATTTATTTTAGAAAGAATATGAGACTTCTGAAATATTATATATGCATGTAAAAGATATACTGGATGCATATAAATACATGCTACATTTATATAATTTTTAAATACATAAAAACACAGCAAGTATTTTTTCTTCATGATGTGAAAGTATAATGTGAAATTATTCTGCGATGTGTACACATTTATTAGACATTTTAGTGAATCACATAAAAAAAATGTATACGTGTAATTTTTATATGATATATATCCATATATATACTAAAATGATCAAAGTGAATAAAATATATTTTTAATACAATTTTACATTATATAAATTTTAATAAGCTTTAGAATATAAAAATTTTATATGAATTCTCTATTAAATAAAATATATTTTCTATTAAATTTTTATATGTACTAACAGTAAATTAGAGAGAGGAAGAGAAATAAATCTTTTATATCTCTTATTTACAAAATATTATCATTATTATATGTACTATGAAATGATTAATGATATTATGAATGATTTAATGATTGATTTTTACAACACATCTTTTGCAGAATTATAACAAAATTTTAAGAAATATACTTGTTGTAGAACCTTGTATCTATATGTCTTATATTAAATCTACCTAACATTCTTTCTATAGCTCATTACACATATATTGTATTGTACAATAATTTTTACCATTTTTTGTGATCCACATTCCAAGTAATTGTTTTTGTCCTGCAAAAAGATGGTTGATGTTTTGTTACAAAAACAAATGATATGTGAATTCATGTACGCATTACCTATGATACCGAAAGAGATTGAAAAGATGCCTAGATAGTACTGCAGCTGTGAATTATGAAACTATGAACTACAAATGATTGCTAAGATGAGAAATTCTTTAAATTTTTATATATTTTTTTTCAGTATTTTTCTCAGTCATTTCATTATTAATAAAAATTTGGAGAAAAATAATAACACTTGTTAATTTTAAGGCAGTAAAGCTAGACATCTCATACACTAAAGAAAATTAGAGGTCGATTTATTTTAACTCTGACGATTTCTTTTAACTCTTATTTAAATCTTAATTAAAGATGTGACTTGATGTATAGGATATATAAATAAAAAAATATATATAAATAGGAAGGATATACGTATATTGTTATGTGCATGTATGTGTGTGCATGTATGTGTGCACGCATATTTGTGTATACATAATACACTTGTATAAACTGTGATATCAAATTAAATAAAGAAGAAATAAATTATTTCTAATAAACACATTTGTTGTCATACCTTTGTACCACGTGATGTTTATTAGGTATAAAATGCGTAAGTTCCATAGATTCATTCTCATTTAGATTCAATTTTTTATCCCTTTGGAACTGCCGAGATGGGACAAGTAATTGTCCATAAGATATTTCCTAGAAAATCAATTGATAATTGAGCATTATCATGTTTTAGAATTGAAAGAGAAATAAAATAATATATTTTTAATACTTGGCCATCCTTAGCACGCTCTATACCCAGTAATCCAAATGGATCAATACTATCATTAATTGCTGATAATGGTCTTTGAGATGACACATTTTTCCTTCGACATGTATCTTTACGTAATTCTGACCTGTAAATAATTATAATTATAATTTAAATAAAATTAACTATAATTAAAATTTTATTAAAGTACAAGTCATCATATTAGAATATTAATAAAAAATAGTATATAAATTGAGTTAAATAAGATAAAAAAAAATATATCTTAGAAAAGAATTTATATATAAGTTAAATATTTTCATATCAACAAGCCTTACCAACTGGAACGTTGTCCTTTATTGTATGGAATAGCAGAAAATATTACAAATGGCACATGTTGGTTTGACACCAAAATCATTCTATCATCCCCAAATTTACAGCCATTCACAGGCCGTTGCATCAAACGCAGTTCTTTTGTAATCTCTGGTATTATGCTACTATTTGTAGAAACAGGTTGCACATTGTTCACTGCCTTTGTCTTTGGTTTTGACGATTGTGCTTTCGAATGTAGGGAGCCAATGCTTTCGTTGCTACTATTGTAATGATGCTTAATATCTTCCGAAAGCGTAGATGTTTGATGACTTATGCGCTTCTTATATTGTAGAGAGCCCACACGTCTTTCTGGTAAGGAATAGTCGCTTCCGGTAGTTCCCGTTCTAAGGATACAATTTTCCATTAAATAAAGCATTAAACATAAACGCATAAGTATATATAGAATACGTGTTATTGTTCAAAGAAAAATTTATATATACGTATATAATACTATTCTTTCTTTCTTTCTGATCAAATTAGAGTCAGTTTGCTAACAGAAATTAATTTGATAATGTGTGGCCTAAAATAATATATTTTTACAAGCAATTCATAAGCTGACATTCTGCAGAACGAAACCTAATTTAAAATGAAAGCTAAGATTACATCTTTGTCTAAAACTTAATTAAGAAATATTTTAAATAATAAATTCAATTAGACCTTGTAAGTGAATCACACAATTAAGCAAAAAATGGTCAATGAACAATCAAACTTTGGATCTTGATTGTCTAATAATATTTATACATATAAATTTAAAATACTGTCAGACTTTAAACGCAATCTTAAAAACTGAAGCTAGATTAAAAATATCACAAATTATATTGATTGTCAAATATGATACTAGTTTCTTAAAAATTGCAAAGAATAATACATTACTCACAAATTACATATTGTAAACAAAAAAAGTAGTACAAAAGTAAACAAAAAAATAATATATTTTAATTTCTTATCATACAAATATCTATCTGTTTATCTACATTTATTTAGAAAAAACTATCTTCAACAAATCGGCTAGGAAACCACAGTTAATTAAAAAAAATCATAATTACATATAGTATGTACGAATTATACACCAGATATGCACGCAATGTATGGATGGAATGCAATCAAGTTTCACGATGTTTTTGTTTGTGATACTGTAGACGTTTGATAATGTTATCTGAATCCATTAAGTGTCATTCAATCCTATCTGTACCAAGACAGTCTTTGAGATAGAATATTATAGCGCAGAGATTTCATGCGCGTTAATTATCAACAGTTTCTCTTATCAAAAGGATGTTTAAAGTATTTGACGCGTGTAATTTAGAATATTTGAAACGTTTTATAAGTTAGGGAGAAATCGTCTGCTACTTACAGCTGTCTAACGAAGTATTGTACTACAAAATATTAATTTAAATTTATCTATATTAAAATTTTTACAATTAACTTAGCATGAATTTCTAAAATAATATTCATTGCTTATTTTATAACATTTAATCAGTTCTATTATCATGGGCTATCACGACCTATTTCTGAAATGAAAGAGAAAGCTTAGATAGCTCAGAAGAGATAAGATAAACGAATATATTATTAAAATGTATTATTAAAATGTATTATTAAAATGTATATGTCATAATTTGCTTATGATAAGCAATATCTTATGTAAAAGAAAAACAATTCTAAAAGAAATTAATTTTCTTGTATGTTATTTAAATAAAAGTAACTTCCCTGATAGCAAAGCTGAGGAGACAGATTTTGAGCAGTCTGCTAACAATTTTTGATTGCAGAAAGACAACAAATTGTGTACAGTTTGTATCATCAGATATTGTCAGCAAATTACTGTCAGAGAAATATGACAAAGCCTGCTAGACATGCTATGCCAGCAAATTGGTGACAGAAACCAGTCGTCACAGCAAAGTCGTGCATAATCTGACGGCAGATTGAAAACAGAACCTGATTCGAGTAGATCTTGCTCGATTTCTACCACCAATCTGTTGGCATAGCCTGTCAGCAAACTTTTTCGACAAATCCACAGCCAAATGCAGACACAGCTATGGTTTTGTAGTCAAAATCTAATCGAATTTGCTGCCAAATTGCTAACATTTTGCTATCAGGGTTATATAGATAAGCACCTAACGTAGTTTGTATGTTTAACTTTGTGTTTTTCATTCAGTTGTTTATGATTCGAGACCGCTACGGAACTGTTTACAAATTCAAACTGTGTTCTCTCGCATCATATTGGCCGTTTTTGATATTTCGGCATACTGTCGATAGCTTTCTCGAGCATCGAGAATAAGGACATGGCCTTAACGCAATCGACCCGGTTGACAAGTAAACATTTACCGTTCTCTAAACGAACTGTGCATGCCACAAGAAAACTGCAAGTGATTTCTCTCCTGTTCCAAGAACATGGTAACCGCTGCCTTGGCAGGAGTGAGTAGTCCATCCGAATCGGAACTGAAGGAGTTATGATCGGTGCCCTTGTGCACCGGCTGCGGAGAGTTGTTCTGCTCCGCTGTCGTCTCACTCTGCGGGAAATCGTGCGTCTCCTCCGGAGGAGGACAGCCGTCCAGCACCTCCTCCATGGAGGCCTCCAAGTCGCTCCGGCATACCTCCAGCACCGCCTGCTGTTCTAGCTTACCATCGCTGAGCCTGCGCGCGTGAGCCGGTCCGCTGCGTGACAGGACGGCGAGCTTGGTATCCCGGTGACTGCCGTCGAGGGAGATGTTGGACAGGAATGTGAGGGCGGCCAATCTTCTACGTGAGTGATTTTTCTTTAGGGCCGCTGCCATTCCACGACGGACCGTGTTGGGATACCGGTGCCCAGTACCGAGGTAAGCGACGACTACGCGCGCCCGATGACGACGGCGACGGCGTCGGCGACGTCGGGAGCGACGGCGGCGACGACGGCGGCCTCGACTTTTTCGTACAACGACAACTAAGATCACAACGCATCGTCACTGCTGATACACTTAGTTCTAAGTTCGCCAAACACGATCACGGCCGTGCGCCACGCGTACAAGGACGAACCGGTATCGCTGATCATCGTGCCGTTTCCTCGGACGAGCCCTTCACGAACACGCGTCACCTTCCGCACACTGCCGACTTCACTTACTACGCAACAGCGCACGGCGAAAATCGCGAGACCGAGCCTCCCCCACCGGTCGACGTAGCTGATCAAAGAAGGGATTGCGCAGTGGCGCTTATCGTTCGCGCTGACACTTGCCGAAATATGCGGCACCATCGGGCTCACTCTCGCGAAAACAGAGGATTTTTCTCGATCCGATAAATGATCAAGCATGAAAATTTTCTTATAGATGCCAGTAAATGAGATCTATAAATTTTCTGCGTCTCCAGCCAACTCGTACGAATATCAATTAACAGCAAAAGTCGACGTTGTCTCAACAGGATCAGGGTGGCGTTCCAATATTCATTGTCAGTGCAAAAAATCTGTAACGTGCAGATTTTTACTGACAGTGAATATTGGAACGTCAAAATTGCACAAACATCTGCGAACGTGTATAAGCAATGTAATTTAAATCTTAAGAAAAGCCTCGTTAAAAATTTTACTGATTAGAGATAATTAATTTTACGAAATAACATGAGGAGGATGCTTGTTAGAGCAAAAGTAATTTTGACAACCACGTGAGCATAGAATAACAAGTGACATTTTACGAGGGGACATTTTCTGCGGGCGCCTGCGTTTAATTACGAGGCTGTCAAGGCGATCACATGATCGTCCGCGCGCATGCGCGCGAAATTGACGGAGGCAGAGACGCGCATGCACCGAGGACCGAAGAATCGACTAATTATAGCCTTTATTAATTCGTTTCGTTCTAATTGACTCGAATTCCGATCTCCAATTCGTAATTTTTGATCCTCGGTGCACAGGCTGCGTTACGGAGGCTTCTAATGTCCAGATTTGAGATGCTGCGAGACGACTCGCAAATCGACTCAAAATCGTTCTATAAAATGTATTAAGTAATTTAATGTAATAAAATCGCTTGAAACGAAAGTCGCGATAACACGATAACATAGCGAATTCGATGTTTGGCACGTTCCATGCGGAGTACACATTTCGATCCATTTATTGTGAATACAAGCAAATTTAAACCTGTTGTTTTTGCTGAACTTTTGTGTTTTTTACCATTTCTTTTTGCTCTTCTACTTTTCTCGCTTGTGCGCGTCTGTTTCATCCTAACTGCGGAAAAAGCAGTAATGCAAGAGATCTATTATTATTAAATATATCATAATATCAATAGAGATTGCAATATAATCGATAGTAATTATCATATAGTGTATTACCGGTGTTTTGATAGAAAATTCATGCAAAAATGGATTTATTATTAAATATTTCAAAATATCAATAGAGATTGCAATACAATCGATAGTAATTATCATATATAGTATATTATCATATAGTGTATTTCATATAATGTAAATCATCATTATCATATAGTGTAAATCAAGGTGATTTGATAGAAAAATCATGCAAAAATGGATTTATTATTAAATATTTCAAAATATCAATAGAGATTGCAATACAATCGACAGTAATTATCATACAGTGTATTACCGGTGATTTGGTAGAAAAATCATGCGAAAACGGCACAGAATTACGTTAAAAGTTGATTGTATCAATTATGCGAAACTCCCGATAAGATAAGAAATGATTACCGCATTATTTTTGTACGTTTGAAAATAACACTGCAGAGATTGCGTTTATACGCACGAACAAAGCTGGAATATTGTTGCATAGTTTAAATCAGTGGTCGGCGTTATATTTTCGTGTGTTTATTATCCAAGTCACTCGCGCCCCGACAACAAGGTGCCAGACGCGTGTAATTAAAGCGACGCTCTGTTTAAAAAGCGGCCCTATCATGAATACGATGGGATCGAAGATTCGAGGAAAAGATCTCTATTCCGATCGTGCCGGAAGGTACGATCTCACCGTATGCGCGATATCACCGTTTCTGAGAATGTCGTACGTCATAGTTATTCGAATCCGACGACTCGTTATCAAGATAAAACGGTGAGAAGAAGATCACATCAGCGCGAGTATCGAGCTGAAAATTGCATCCAACGGAGGCTAACAAGGAGGCTACAAAGCAATCTTTTAAACAAATTACTAAACTACGTTTACAAAAAGATTTAATACTTTGTTATTTGAAAAAATAAATAAATAAATTCATTACGATTCATATATATTATTTTGTCATCTTATTGCTAAGCGTGCGAAATATGTTGTTGCTTTTTGCGTGCGCGTGAATTATGTATGTTTAAACAAATTAATGAATATTAATTTGATAAATAATATATATTAATATTAAATTATTATTAAAGATCGCCAGAAATATATTGCGCGTCTTGTTGAGACGCTTAAAAGCTCAAAATGGCGAAGAGAATAATTTTGTTTTATAAGGAAGGCGAGAATTGGTTCTTGGAATCGTCAGGGTGCTGTCTTTAGATGCTGTACGCAATACGCGTCATGGGACGGCATTCTGAGATTGGATTGGATTTTGACCAATCAAAGCAAAGTTTACTAAACTTGAGATTGGTTTTCTTCCTTCTGATTGGTTAAATTCCAATCCAATCTCAATCTCAATCTTTAGTCTGATATGGGCTTAAGAAGAATAGTTGATTGTGATTGGTCAATTTCTTACTCTTACAGCCTCATCCATACTGCTACTGCTCATTGTAGACGACGCTTAAGAGTAAAAGAAATTAATCAATCACAGTCAAATATAAGAAGAATAGTTGATTGTGATTGGTCAATTTCTTACTCTTACAGCCTCATCCATACTGCTACTGCTCATTGAAGACCACGCATTATGCAGTCACTGCTGCAGAAGGTGTTATTTTATCTTTGTTACGTCCAATGAAGATAAAATGATACCCTCTGCAGCAGTGACTGCATAAACGAATTTACCCAAAATGATACTCTCTGCAGCAGTGACTGCATAAACGAATTCACCCGATGCTGCAACAGGATGCGATAACGCAATGACCAATCACCGCGCGGCAAGCCAGATGATTGGCCTGTGACCATCGCGTTGCCGCTTTGCCGCGTCGCTCAACAATCAAGAATGAGAAGATATTTGTTGCGTCAAAAGAAATAGAACTTCCGTGTATACGAACTTTTGTCTTAAGAAAAAGAGAAGCAAAATGAGCACCGAATACAAATTCGTGAAAGAAATCGACTGCAAGCAAGGAGCCGTCAGATCCGTACGATACAGTGGTAAGAAAACTTGTTTACTTTTACAATATAATGCAATTTCAACGACAATAGCTGTATTCGTTTTTCACCCTATGGCTTAGCTCTTTGAATCAGCTCAGTGGATTAGATAAAAGTAAATGATACGATTACTTTAAAACGAATACAGCTAATATGTAATTTTACGTTTATGAAACGTAGTTTTATATTTTAGCGACCGGTGCGTATTGTCTAACATGCGGATCAGACAGGAAACTGAAATTATGGAATCCGGTGTCGACGTGTCTGTTGAAAACATTCGGTGGGCATGGTGATGAGGTTATGGACGCCTGCGCGTCTTGCGACAGCAGCCAGATCGTATCTTGTGGATTAGACAAATCTGTAATCGTCTGGGATGTGGCAACAGGCATGCCTGTGCGTCGTTTCAGAGGACATGCAGGTCCTGTGACAACAGTCAGGTAGATCTATTATTTGCGATTGAGTGAAGATCATCCTTATATTTGCTCGATATTAATGATTTACATACTAAGAATTATTACAATTGGATTTATTAAATTTTACAAGTATAAAAATGTAGGTGTTTTTAACTGAATCGGTGAGGCCAATCAAATTCTGCCTCAAAAATTAAAAATAATTAAATTTAATAACACACACGCTTTAAAAAGTTACATATTTTTACAATTATTTTTATATTACAATACATAGTATTTCTAAATCACAAGTTCTCTCAGTTAATGTTTCTTGTTACAATTACAGTTTTAACGAGGAATCATCAATGATTGTTTCTGGATCTCGTGATAATAGCGTTATGTGTTGGGATGTGCGTTCCAAGGCCCAACAAGCGATACAATCCTTGAACGATGCCAAGGATTCCATTTCTAGCGTGAGGGTTTCAGATCACGAAATCTTGTCCGGTTCTTTTGATGGCAAAGTACGCGTATATGACATACGAATAGGAGAACTCTGTGAAAATTATATGGGAGGTAAGAAATTAATGTGACAGATTTGAGGCTTTATTGATTAGAAAGTAATGTTATATAACACAACAAACTTTTTAGATGTAGTTACATGCGCCAGTTTTACCAGAGATGGACAATGTCTAGTTGTCAGTTGTGTGGGCGATGTAATTAGATTGATCGACAAAGACTCGGGAGAGTTACTCGGTGAATATACGGGACATACCGGAAAGGATCTGTGTCTAGAATCGAGCGTAGACTGTCAAGATATGAAAATTCTTTCCGGCTCGGCAGACGGGAAATTATGGATTTGGGATCTTGTATCTCAGAAAGTGGTCGCGATGCTCTCGGGTTTTAAGCCAACCAAGTATCCTACTGTATCCATAAGTGTTCAGCCACTGAAGAACTGCTTTCTGGCTTCTAACGGACCTAATATATTGATGTGGACGGAGTCTCAAGCAGATAACGAATAATAGTAAAACTTGTTTCATTATTATCTCTTTGTACATACAAAATCCATGATTTTCATTAGTTTTAAAACAGTTTCTACCGATTCTTTTACGCGTTAAATGTTTATTACGGCTGTGTATGCCATGGAGTAAAAAAGAAGGAGATTAAACGGTCGGTCGTGGAAAAGTTGGGCTCGATTTCAGGCTTGGCTAAATTGCTTTACGGACGTGCGGAGCGCGTCTGTCGGAGAAAACTCACTCGACCAGAGGGTTTTCCAACAGTCGTGTGCGCGCACGAAGTAACAAATGTTTGAAACGAGGCATTCACTGAGTGATGCATCACTTTTTAATCAAATAAAATGAAATTCTGCGCTAAAAGTAAAACGTGCAGACATGTGTACTCCGTAAGCATGGGTATAATCTATACTTTCAACTTTTCCCGCAATGGCACTCGAGTCGGATCGTCCGGATACATGTTTACCTAAGTCGTGTCTCGAGTTCACTTTTCATTCCCGAGTTCGGTCTCTTTTCTCACTCAATGGTACTATCGATATTATCAATAATAACAGTTATTTTTTGAAGTTGATCTATTTAATAATTAATGGTCACCTGTCCATTCAATAATTTTTGTAAAAATTGATATTTTCTCATATATTCCGCTAATTTGAATAATTTTATCCCACGTATTCTTTGATTGGATTATTGCCAAACATTTTTAAACAAAATTAATTAAAATTAGCGAATGTAACATCATTTTGAGGAATTAAAAAAAAAGTTACGTGTATACAGCTACATTGCGACAACAAATTTCTTATGAGACATGTGTGAAGCAGGCGTATATTCTTCAAATATTGATGTTCCTAGAAAGTAAACAACTAAAGGTTCCATTCGACAAACAAGAAAAAAAAACGAAAGAATTTGGGGAATAACATCCGATTCGCACACAGCTGCACGTACGTGCGCTGTGACGCACGCGTGAGCGCAGGAATTCCCGTCCACCGCTTCTCGTTCCGTCGTCGGAAGGAGTCTCGTGTCGCGCCTTTCCGGGTTGAATTGGGCCGCGTATCGCCGATTCGCACGCGTGCGACGTGACTTTCGAGCGCGCAACGTCTTTTTAACGCCCGTGCTCGCGCCAGGCGGGGCGGGCGGGCGGGAAAGGAGCTCGCGCACAATGGAATGAGAGGAGCGTAAACTGCGCGCGCAGGTGGCGCGATGTCGGTGCGTCAGAGACGCGGGTCGGCCGGCGCGGTCTCGCCCGGGAGAGCGCGCGAGGGAGAGAGAGGGCGTGATAGAGGGACGGAGAGCGGCGTGGTTCTCTGGTGGTGATCGAGTGTGGCGGAGAAGCGACGGAGAGCGAGAGAAACCGGCCGAATCGCAGTGGCGGATTAAAGGACACACGGGAGTTCGAACTAATTTCGAGATTCCCTTTCGCTGGTAAACGTTTCAAATTGGAAAAAGTGTCGGAGTGAGTGTGCGTGTGTGTGAGAGAGAGCGCGCGCGAGAGAAAGAAAGAGCGAGAGGGAGAGAGAGAGAGAACTATCGAGTTTAGTTTGGTTAAACGATAATTATGAAATTTCAAATACAAACGCGCGGAATTGTCGTATTTTTTGAAAGGTTTCCATATAACAGACGTCGGGATTTCCAAGCGCGAAATGATTTTGATTTCCTTATCCGAACTGTCGGAATTTGAAAATCGGGAGAGTTTTGAAAACGGATACGGCGGCTGCTCATTCGCTCACGCGCGCCGTAAGCGTTCCATCTTCCTTTCGCATGCGGTGAATGGTAAAGATAAAATGAGGCCTGATGATAACGATCTTCGTCATTAAAATCTTTTACAATGATTTGCGATAACGCGCGGTCTAAACGCTCGCGCACGAGGAAACGGAACGACTCTTTCTTTCGCGTGACGCTGGAACTCTCGATCCGAGAGGGTTCGCCGATTTTTAAATCGCCGCGTCGAGGATCAACTTTATTTACGGTATTCGACTTTTGCAGATGCGTAAAGATCGAGCGTTGGAGATCCGCCCCGAAATCGGAGGGCGCTGACACATCGGCGCGACAATCCGCCACTGTCGGATCGACGCAGCGGGCAGGAAAGGCGAGGGAGAAGGACGGATAATACCTCGCGAGACGCGCATGGAGGTGGCCGCACACGGGGCGGGCCGGTCTGTCTCACCACTTCGCGGAGTGTAATTTTTCCTGGCGCACGTAACGAGGAGGAGAGTGACTGACTGACTGACAGGCGGAGAAGGCCGGTCAACGAGGCGGCAAAGATTGCGGCGTTGATGAGATAGACAGAGAGGGAGAGAGAGAGAGAAAGACGATTTATGGTTTGAGGACACCGATGCCGAACGGTGGCTGAACCGCGTGGTTTTGCGAGGAAGCTCCGACAGTGATCGCCGCTCCGTCCGACAGCAGGGCGCATTGTTATTGTTATTGTTGTTGATCGATATATTTGCGAGAGGAAGACAAGGGGAGCGAGAAAGACGGAGAAAGCCGGCTGGGGGCGAGGGACGGGGGAGAAGAAACTGTCGCGGCAGGAAGCACCGAGAGGTTGGCAACGGTGGTGGTGCCCGCTGCCGCTGGGTGGTGGTGGTTCGCCGTGACACAGTGGTGGAACGGAGGCACGAAGGACACGACCGTGAGAAGAAAGAGGGTTGTTATGGGGCGAGAATCCCGTGGCGTGCTGCTGCTCGTCGCGCTGGCCGTGCTGGCAGCCGCGGACGCCTTCTCGACCGACAGTAAGTCCGCACTTTTTTTTATCAAAACGCGAAACGCACGTCTTCGCGAGGCGAGCGAAGGGGGAACGCGAGGGGGAGGGACGCGGGGGAGAGCTGGCCCTGAAGCCTGGATCGTATACACCCAGCTGCAGGGTCCTCGGCGGAATCCGCGACCTGTCTCGCGTTCATTTCTGGCAGCTTCCCTCGACGATATCGCGACGTTTCGACGAATTTTTCAGTTACGACTCCGTTCGCTACCCTCCCCCTCCGGGAGGCGCGTCAATGAGAGATTCACGGATCTTAATGTCGCTCTCTCTTTCTCTGTCACACACTCTCGGGCGGATTATTTATCCCGTTATTAGTCGCCAGATATCGAGCGGAGATAATCGATTTATTTACGATCGCAGTCGTACGTGCCTCTATTGACCGTCAACGTCATCGCTATTTCGCGTCGTCCAACGTGAGACGCGCGTCAGAGATTTATAGTATTGTGAAATCGCGTGTTAAAGACAGACGAGATTTTGCGAAGTCCCTAAGGAAACCGGCGAGGACGCGAGAGAGGATTTCATGGCGGCCCTTTCTCTCATTCCGAGTCCATCTCCGAAATTTTCCCTCTCATCACGTCGAGTATCAAGTACACTCGCCGTGTAATTCTGAAAATCACGTATCGTTGTGCCAAATTTGTATCTCGAGGATCAATAATCTCAGTATTATCGTATTATATTAGATTTGCATCTCAGAAATTAATAACGTTAATTCAAACTAAATTTAGATCATTTTCAGGAATAACTGGTTCGTACGTCGCGAGCAAAGCGTATCGAGATCTTCACGTGTTCTCGTTTTGTCGCGGCCAATCGCTCGCAGCATCCCTCCGCGGAGAGACGAGCCCCCGAATAAGCGCCGCCGCCAAGACGTTCGATTCAGCAAAGTTGCACATTATATAAGTCCGATAAGACGCGACGTCGTTCCCGTTTTTGTCAATGGCACGCTCGCTATTTTTCATTCAGCGACAACTGTGTACGTTTATGTTTCGCCGAGGCGAGATATTTGTATGTACACAGATGGGATATTATCATCGCTGAGAGAAAATGGTAGTCATTTAACGTCGCTTTGTTTTGATCTCTCTGCGACAATGATATTTGCATGGCACGTGTCGTTTCAAATAATGAGTAGATAACACAACGTAAGTCGAAAAATTGATTTTTTCAGAAGTAGAAGCAAGTTTTAGTTCGCGAGTTAACGTTCCTTGTGCGACATGTATAAAGATCGTCTCATTATATTTTTAATTTGATGTGAAGGGTTCAAAATTTTCCGACACAATCGTCAGACTCGTAGATTATTTTTTCTTTGTTTTCACGTAGTATTTAATTGGGTATTTCTATTCTCGCTTATTACGACGCACGTGTTCATAAATATTCGCAAAAGATTAAAGAATTAGAATATCGCGATTCGATCAAGTTAAAAAAGAAAAGAAGAAAAAGAAAGAAACAACTTTTCTTGCGCATTTCCGTACGCTTCTCCGACTCGAATACGCTTGCGAATACTCTGACAGTTTAAATTAAGAAGTGTGATTAATTCATCCTCGTCTTTCAATGAATTTAAAATTGTCTGACAGAAAAGTTGTCTGTTTGATTTATGAGTAATATTTTACGAGTTATTTATATATTTTACGATATTGTTGAAACGATATCACAAACTAATCTTTCGCACATCGCGCACGGAACGGAAACGAAAGTATCAAGGTTGCGTATCGCAGAAAGCGACAACCGCTGTCGATTCTGGCGAAACAAAATATTCTCTCGATTTTTTTCTGATCGGAGACTCTCGATTCATCGTTTAATCTTCGAAATGGGGATGGAGATTTGTTTTCGAACAAGAAAATTTGTCGACAAAAATTGCGTCACTTTCCTGCGTTACGCTAAAATCCACTGCTCCACGAATACGCAATGATATCGGATCTGTCGCGTTCGCGGAATATGTTCGGTACGCATCGCGAGAGAATCAAGGGGGGCGCGCGCATACACTACGCACAGTTACGGATATGCAGGCGCAATTAGCGTAATGATTCTTCCGGCAAATCCAGGCGCCGCGCAAATAAGCGAAAATAATAGAACTCCGTCAATCCTGAACGTCTATTTGATCGGTTTGGTCCCCGCGCGCACGCACCCCCTTTTCACCCCTCACACACACACGCGCGCGCGCACACGCACACATATTTTCAGTGGCTTATTAGCGTCGTCCGATAATTTCACCGAGAAATTCATGAGGCAGCGCAAAACGCGCGGGCGGAAATAGCCGGCGCGCACGTCCCCCACGTGATAAATCCGTGTCGGCGATTCCCGCCGGGAGTTGTTAAGACATTTCGCGGACTGATACGTGAATTCGCAAAAAACTTCTATCTCAGATCGTTCGTTACAAATCGGCTTGGATTACCGCGTAACGTTTCGCGATCCGTTCGTCGAGCGAGCTGACATCTTCATTAGGAAACTCGCGTACGATCGTTAAACAAACATTTCTCAGCGCGGTAAGGAGAAATTACGTCGCTAACGGTAACGAGGAGTGAAACTGTTACATAATGTTGGCATAAAAAAATGCAACGCAATACATTTGAATAATTGAATAATGGCACACATAAGTATAAGTAAAATTGCGATTTCCTTCATTCGCGTTTGCTCAATGAGCGTAGCACGTAGGAATAGGTGTCTGTCTCTATTGTCGTCACAACGAGGTAACCTTGTTGATCAATTGATACGCAAATGAGCTACGAGAGATTACGTTTGATTTTATTATTGCTGCGTTTGCATCGGGACGACGACGCACGTGTCGCGCATCCGTAGTCGTCTTCTAACGGCGAGTCGCTCTAATTATAACCGGCTACAAATCTTGGCGTTATCTCAATTCGTTTATTTACGAGATAAAGCTTTCGCAAGGCGAACGAAAGAATGTAAGCGATTTAAGCGGCAAGCGAATCGGGCGAAATAGACGATATTTTCGAGATTAATTTTTAAATTAAAAACTGTACGATCGGTCGATTTCAACAACACTTAAGTTTTCGCTCCTTACGTTTCTTTACGCTTGTTAAGTTGTTTTGGCTATCCGTTGAGTTTTTCTCAGTGCACTTTTATTTCTTTGGTTCTCAGGTAAGCTAGCTTGTCCTTTGAGGCAGTTCAGATGTGCCAATGGCAGATGCATACCGATCTCGTGGGTCTGCGACAAAACGGACGATTGTACTGACAATTCTGACGAAAGCCCGGAGGAATGCAAAAGTAAGTCACGCGCAGAATTATGCGAGATACAACAGATTGTTACACGTAACAGCGTTGACGTCGGCGCGGTCCGTAGGCTCGAGCGCAAATTTGCGCAAACTCTCTGTCGCGTCAAATTCGCATATGAACTAAAACGCAAGCATCGTTTTACGACAAATATTAGTGCTGCGCAAATAATCAAATTGACGGTCGTTTCTGTTCGGAATTTTGCAAATTTTTCGTTTCCAATCCTTATGATTGCATAATCGCTTCTCTGATTCTACGTGCAATCTTGCACGGAAAGAACGATTTTGTTGATTTTGCATTTAAAAATTAACTAGATACGGATCTGAAAATAATTTTGTTGGTCTGAGAAAATTATTTTCAGATCTGCAGCTAAATTTTTAGATACCTTAGCAAAATCGTTCTTTCCATGTAAGCAAACGCTACATTGGAGAATTTTACGGAAGTGTTTTATAGAATCAGAAGCTTCAATAATTATTTTGAGACGGAGAATGAAATAAAATGACAAGTCGTTTTGTTTTGCAAATTTTGCAAATTTTTTGTTTTCATTTCTTATGATTGTATAATCGCTTCTCTGATTCTGCGTGCAATCTTACACGGACAGAACGGTTTTGCTGAAGCATCTAAAATTAAATTAGATACGGATCTGAAAATAATTTTGTTGGACTATCAAAATAATTATGTAGGACGCTCAAGCTGGTTGTTAAAGTGTCAAAATTTTTTGCAACATTGATCGTGCTTGAGTTTCCTACATAATTTTGATAGTCTGACAAAATTATTTTTAGATCTGTAATTAAATTTTTAAATACTTTAGCAAACTTGTTTTTTCCGTGTAAGCAAATGCCACGTTAGAATTTGACTTGGAAATGTTCTATAGAGTTATAGGGGAAGCTTCAATTATTTTGAGACGAAGATTGAAATAAAATGATAAATCGTTTTGTTTTTTGTTGAGAACATTTTTTTCCGACAAACTGCAATCGCGGATTTACGCGTCGCGTTCCCCGTGAGTAATCAAATATTTATGAATCGCCGTTGTTTACAACTTCGTTTTATGACGTTACAAAGTAACATCGCAAGCGCACAATTGTGAGTAGAAGTGACGCGAGGAAGAAGTAAGATAAGACGTTTCCGAAGTTTCGCGCTGTGTTATCGCGGAAGTGTGTGTGTGTGTGTGTGTGTGTGCGTACACGCAACGCGTACGGCCGAATGCGCGCGCACGTGTATCCCTTAATTAAATGGGGATCTGTTGACAAATAAGCCGTCCGCGTGTTTGCTCGCGCGGTTTCTTGCCACCGTTTTATTGATCTCGAATGGATGTCTCAGCGGAGCGCCGAACTAATTTTCGCGGCTGCGATTTAAAGCCTTGGCGAACCTCGGCCGCTGCAGCGTTCGATCGATCGCACTTGGGGGATTTATTTACGAGGCACCGTACGTCAAACGGATCGCATCCCGATTGACATAGTACGTAATAACGACTTAATGACTAATAATACGACGTGATGACACTGAGATACGCAACTTCGCGAAACGTCTCGTGCGATTAATGTCGGTGAATTATGGAATTTTAATCAAAATTTGAATTATGATTTCTCATCAATTTACATCCTTGATTTCAAAATAATTCTTTTCTCTCGGCGCTATCTATTATTTATCTGCCTCAGGGAGGAAGTTGTGCAAACTACGCTGTCTGAGAGGCAAGATTCGTCCAAATACGAGGAAATCTCACCGGCGCATTAGCGTGATGATGTCGTGTTTGATGTATCTTACTGCAGACACGTTGTATTGACCTACGTGATACCGTACTCTTGGTTTGATGGTCTATTTCAGGATAATCATAATCGTGAATAACCAAGTGATTTTCGTGAAATTGCTTCTCCGCGATCGTTAGAAGATACACTATCTTGATCTGTTATTCCTGTGTATCCAAACATTTATCGATTCATCGAGCGAAGCTTACACGGCGCTCAATCCTTCAATTTTCAGAACTCGTTTGGCGTCAATATAAGCGTATATTTATCTCTCACTGTTAACAGTGAACTTCGTACTTTGGCAATTATTTGACTTTTGCGGTTTCGTGAGGCAAACGTTAGATCGTACAATGTTTGCAGTATATGTGATGTATATTTTCAAACATCCCACAGTAGTTTGTTTCCATATTTCTGATAGGAATAATTGAGGAATGCGTTTCACCGCGATACGATTACAACTCGGTGATAACCGACTTTGAATTTGCATCATAAATTTTGCTCGATCACATATGAATTAAGTATAACGAAACGTAACAAAAAAATTTGAAGCTTATGCACGTAGTAATTCCTTGCCTTTCCTAGTCCGGCGCCTCGTGATGAGAAAAAAAGAAAAAAATAGACGAGAGCAATAAACATAATTTTATAAATATGTAATTATAGTCTCGACGTGAGCAGTTCTGCAAAAATACTGTAATAAAAACTCGCCGTCCTTGCCAATGTCTATGATTTGTCCGATCAAACACGCGAGAATCGGCACGGGCAAGACGCAACCTCTTGTTAATCTTGCATCAGACAGAACGATCTAATCTGCTCTCCCATATTAGAGAACAAAAATGCAGCGTGCGTTTGTCTCATTTATCCATTAAATCGCTGAATTACTCGCTCGAAACTCGGTTCAGAAAATGACGAGCGAGAAATATCGAAAGTAATATCCAGTAATGTTGTATGAAGGAGACATTTTTTTCAAAAATATACATTATTTTTTCAAAAGTAATTATATGTCTCGATATCGATGTCATAAAATAATTATTTTTTTATACCGACATCGAGACCGATATCGATAAATTCTTTTGATGTTATGAATTTTCAAGAAATTGCTATCCTCAGTAAATATACATATTTATTGCCAACATACATATTTATTGCCAATCTATTGAACGCGTAAATATTGCGTGTATATCATGTCGCCGCAGTTTCGTCTTTCCTTTAGTTTTTTTTCAAATTAGTTGTGTAGTCCGTTGTGTAGTTTTGCACCGTGCCCTCCGTAATGTAACGTAACTGTAGTTTTGTAGAGCGTTTAATTTTCCGTAGAAAAATTCTCTTGCCTTCGTATAAATTGGTTCCACTGGCTGCGGGAGCACAAATAAACAAGCGGCTAAATAAGCAACTAAATAGACAAACTGCGGCACGATAGCGCAGCGACGTGAAATAATAAGATAGAAAAGGCAGAGGAAAAGGAAGACCACAAGGAGGAGGAGAAAAAGAGTGCTATCTAACGAGCGAAAAAGGATAATAAAAACGAACGAGACTGCCAAACGAACCGACGTTGCCCTTTGTCGTCTCCCAGAATATTCGCAGGGTATGCACTTTGCACGCAGATTTCACCGTGTCGCTGTTTCCTTTCTTCTCTTTCTTTTTTTTCTCGACCGATTTCTTTTGCGTGCCGATTGTCATTTCGACCCGATATTTCGAATCCCACTTAGTCCTGTCGATTTTCTCTCATCTGTCCGAACCGTTTCAACCGTGCCGCCGATTTCAACAGCTGGTAATCAGCTTCATGGCTCTCGAGCGCGTCGTTTCCTCGAACGGTCAAATTTCATCTTCAATTGGGATCGCGAACAAGATTCGTTATGAATCTCGATAAAGAGAAGCGAAGTGGAGGGCTGCGGATTTTCGTGCAGCATAATATCTTACGAACTGGTGGAGGGTTCAATTCGAGAAAATGCTAATCTCTCGTTCTTCACTCAAGATCTTTCGTTAAATCCCGATTATTTCCACGAAAGGATCAATCGACAATCCCGTAAACGACGCGGTTAAGCGAGATAGATCATAGATTCATCAGTCAGTCTTGATCACCGTGACCTAAGGCACGGAGCAATGCCAACGCTCCAGCTCGGTCGCAAGGTCCAGACGACGTTGCATCAGGCTGCGTGTTCGTTTCTTTTCTCCCCTGTTGCTCTTTCACGTCTCTTTTGCCGCCGCCGCCGCCGCCGCCGGATGAACCGCGGTCCATTCGGTCCATTTTGCCTCCGTTCATTTAAGGTCGATACATTTTGCAACGCAAGGTCCGCGCCGGTTGCATCAGTCGACGAGACGACGGAAAGCCGATTTGGCTGGTGCACGGCGACTGCACCATATAATTATGGTGAAAGCCAGTCGCCGCGGCATGGTGCGTACAGGTTCGCATGAGCTCGAATGTCGACTCGCGCATTGGCGGCCGCATCGATCCTTGAGATTTTGCTACGTACTTGGCGATTGGCGAGATCCTACTTGAACAATAGACAAATTATTCGCGCTCCAAAGTTTGTTTAACTGAAACTTACATCAAAAAGTGTATATTCGTAAAAACCATCCGTTCATGTATTCGTTCGTTATATTTGTTTATGTAAAAAAGGGCGTCTCCTGTAAAAGTTCAAGAAAATGTATTTGCGATTCGTAGACTCTGTCGTGGGAGTCCCCGAACTTCGTGCCATGCTTTCGCATTTGGACATCAATTGGTGCTTAACGATTTCTAACTCAATTGAAATCAATCGGTTTGGTCTGCGTCACTGAAGCAAACGCCAACGGAATCTCGCGACAATCATCGGTCATTGTTCAGTGTCGTCCCAAGTGAATCCATTTTTATTGCACGTCGTTAACGGATGTATATGTTTCTGCAAACTTACAATCGCAAAATTGAAAATCGGAAATTCTCTGTTAACCGGGAGTACATTTGCTCTTTCGACTGCCGAAATTTGCCGACGCAAGAATACGCTCGGATTAATTCTGTATAAATTAACATAACGTATAACGATCGCGACATCGTAATAGTAGAAGCTTTAGTTTTGAATTTCCAATTTTATCGCACGTTAAACCGATACGCGGCATATTTCCTGTTATTCCACAAATAACGCATGCGGGCGTCCCCATCAATTCCGGAATACGCTGCATCTGATTGCCCTCTGTCTCCGAATGATGACTTTTACGTGTTGATTTCGAAACACCAGAGAGATAAAACGTGCGTAGATATTTACGTGTTGATATTTTTAACGGACTGTTCAAGATCAATTAATGTCAATGAAAAATTAAATGGCCTCTGGAGACTGGACGAGGAATAAATAAAATGTGAACTCGATGTAATCGTAATAATGTCCCGGGGCTGTAAATATTGATCGTGACGACGTGTGAAAAGCGATATTCGCAGGAACGCGTTTCGTGGCGAAATGCATTATGCGCACAATCGTCGACGGTGCCGAGCGCATTATTTCCCGGTCTATTTCAGCCTTTTAAGCTGTTGAATGGCGAACATGACGTACGCGTTTTTCTGTTTCACTCGCGAATTCTGTTCACCACGCGCGAAATGACGCTCGCGCGAGAGATATTCCGCACGTTTTTTAATAAAATTTACATTTTTCGATTCTCTCGGAGGAGGGAATCTCGTAGGAAAAAATTCTATTCCACGTTCTCGATTTACTTTTGCATAATAGAATCATCCTTTCGATTGTATTACGAGTTAACATCGCTACATCTGAACGCATTTCGCGTATTACACTTGACAAGTCAATATCCGCGAAAGAAGATATGTCAGTCTTCTAGATACTCTCAGAATTTTGAGGCAGATGAATTTAATGAGCACATAATTTTTATCAATTAAAGCGTAATTTTGAGAAATGTCAGTTTCATTTCTTAAATAAAAATATCGATTTTCCTGACGGAATTTGTATCCGAGACGTCAGAATGATGTTGACATATGAGTTATATATATCTCATAATCCGTAATTGGGAGAAATTGGGGAGAACCGCGCTTTTGAATTTCAATATTTAAGCAATTCCGTTCTCGAAACCTCGAAAGTTAACGTTACATATTTAGGATTACTCGGGAGCTTTGTAACTCCGCTCGAATCTATGCAAATCGATGCAAATCGGCCTCCCTCGTGAATCGGATGCGATAAGAGCAAGACAAGAAGTTTCTATCCCACGCGCGGACGAACGGACGTTTATTCGTTTAGAATTTATTTGTTCAGAATTCTAAATAAATAATTCTAAAATGAAAGAGGGATGATGCGATAACTCGCATGTCGGAGAACAAATATCCTCGCTTCTACCGTTAATATCTAATATTACCTGCTCGCAAATGCATGGATTATTACGTGACAATATCCCGCGGCGTAATAACCATCGCGTAATTTGATACAATAATTACATGACGTTCATTAATTAATCATTTGCGCGTTTAAACTCTTGGCGTGAAGCCATCCGCGAAATACTCGGCAGACATCGTGCATCTCGGATGCGTCCACTAAATGAGAATCGTGATGAGAATCGTGGGTATCACCGTCATTTTTTATCAATCTTATACAATCGCGTAACTTTCAACTTTGTATCAAAGAGCTACACTTGGACGAATTGCATAAATGTTGCTCGACTCTTCCCTTTTATTTTCAGAAGAAGAGTAGGATCGGTTGAAATTTTTTCATCGGTCGGCTGCGTAATCGATCGGAAAATACTGGCGCTGCAAAGCGCCCAGGCTTCTCTCCGCCGTTATATTAAATTTAAACGCCGTGCGCAGCACGAAATCCAATAAAT
Organism: Cephalotes varians; assembly: GCA_037157785.1. Lineage (NCBI taxonomy): Eukaryota > Metazoa > Arthropoda > Insecta > Hymenoptera > Formicidae > Cephalotes > Cephalotes varians. Next base: position 593,970 of record JANQDE010000029.1, read on the forward strand.
TAGTTCGCATGAATACATTGGGCAGTCTCGCGACATATAGTTTCAATTAATCCGTTCGTAGCTTCTTGCCATTGGGAAGTATACAGGGTGTCTCTCCTAATTGCCAATACGAAGCCAGATGATTCTATATTAAAGAAAGTAAGTCGGAAATATAAGATAAAATCTAGATTAGAATTTATTTATTTCAACATACAAATATGCCAAAAAAGGACTTAAAAAATTTTTTACCACATTCGTCCATGTACTTTTTATCCATGTACTTAATTAATTTATACCTACTCTTTGATCTACTTTTTCTTTCATTTCTATTAATACATTTAAATATAAATTTCTATTAATTCATTTCTACTAATAATAAAATTTATTAACATAAAATTTTTTCGCGCAAGAAAATCAATTTGAATCAATTTGCACAAACTTAATATCTCTTTTTTAACTTTGATAAGAGTTGCTTCAATTTTAAATGGGCAAATTATATATCGAATTACTATTGGTAATTTAAGCAGCGTTTAGATATAAATAATCTCGTTATTTATAAAAATATTTCAGTATTGCATTAGATGAATTGAGGATAAAATTCTCTCGGGGAATGGACCAATCGATTCGGTAGTATTTCGAGCACACTACCATCGAGATATCGCTAATAAAGCGTGATCTAGTCGCGAGTTGAAAAGCCGCGCGAAAAGGGAATGACGAGACCGCTGCTCTTAATCGGAGTATCGCGATACGGGGGCAGGATTCTTACGGTCAGAAAACTGGTCGCGATCTCATCTCGCTTACGTCTCCACTTTTTAACGGGTTATACGCGCACATTTTGTGCCCGCGCTTTATATTTTATAACATATGCACAGTGAGTCGCAAAATTAACGACTCTCTCAATTGTCGGCACGATCGATACTTTTTATATATTGTTATTTTTATATATTGTTTACGGAAAATTGTATAGAATTTATCGTCAATGAATTTTTAAATTTTCAATGTAAACGAAGACACGTGTGCATGTGTGTGCGTGCATATTCTAGAAAAGAACTAACGAATTCAGTCGAGACCTATTGCATGTATGTACACCGATTGCATATTCTATAAATGTATTGAATATTGCATTTGATTTTAGCGAATATTGATTATTCAGTGAACGACGATGATTTATTCGGTGCCGAAAACTTTAGATGCAAATATCTCAGAATCATGTTTCTGCAAACGAAGTGCTGGTCAGCTTTTCGATAGTTGTACGGAAAAAGTGATTTCAACATTTATTAATCATGTGAAATACAATAACAAACGTGTCAAATATTAATGAGGGATATATATAATATTGAAAAAAAATTTTTTTAAAGAAAATATCAAGGTTTTCTATTATTACTTTTTAATTTTTAATATTAATCCTACTATTCTGTTAATCTTATTATTTGTAACTCTATTTTTATCTCAAAACTTGATAATAATTTAGTAACTATTACGCGTAATATTTTCAAATCTCATGACACACATACGCACACTTGAAAATTTCACGTGTTTAAAATTATTTCTGTAATATTAAATTTATTTGTATAATATTAAAAATTTTAACATGTTTAAAAATTTTATAAATATATAATTTATAAATATCATATTTTTTAATTGAAAAGGAATATTTAAACGTATTTGTATTTGTACAATAAAGAAAAACGAATATATATTTAATTAAAATTTTATTATAACGAGTAAATTTACATTTAAATATTCATTTTTATAAATTCATTTTAACTCAAACGAACTAAATCTGTACGAAAAAGAATAAGAATAGTTAGATTAAACGTATCTATAATAAAAATCTCAGTATCGCGTTAAAATAAAATTAATTTAAAATTATTGATGACAAGCTTATCTATGCTTCTTTAGAACTTGACTCATGAAAACTTTTTTATCGTCCTCAAGCTATTGGCTAATATTTTTAAAACTATCAATATTCCTCCATATTTTCATTGAAAGAATATTTTCATCTTTTAAAAATCTACTTAGCAAAAATTATTTTCAAGCAATTAATCATTAATTGATCTTTTTCTCTTTTATTAAACATTCTATCCATATTGCGCATGCTATATTCATAACAAAATTTTTAAAAATATAAAAAAGAGAACTGGTCTTATCATTTTTTAAACACTGGTTGCAATCATTTCATGAAGTAAATTTGTGAAATCATTGCGGAAACGCTATGACAAAATTAGATAAGATATTCTATAAGCATCCGACCATAAAATTTTGCATTTAATCAGTTTTATGCATCCATTGAGTTATTGTACTGTACCGATAGCTATAGCTGAAATTCGTTATCTTAAATTATCTCTAAAATTTTTAAATATGTACATATACTATCTTCTGCTGTGATACTTTTGTATTTCCGTATTTTTTTATCAATAGTTAACCGCATTATCGCATTACGCTTATTTTCGTGTTATCATTATACCGCGAATACCGCATCATTCGCGATATGTTTCAAGAACTTGGTAAATAAATGGATATATGTACTTTATAAATATACGTTTTAAATATTACTATTTTTTTTTTTACATACGTTCACGTACAAATTTATCTAACAATAAGTCTTTGACAATACGTATTAACAGCAAGTAACTAAAAAAGTGAAACGGATTTAGTCGGAAATAAAGTGTATATTTTTATAATATGACAGACATACAATATAGTCGTATAAATTTGTGAGAAATATCTGAAAAATTGTTTAAAACGCAATTTTTTGTCGCAATTTTTATGCATAATTTTCTTACAATATGCGTATAAAATTTCAAGTATCATGTGGATAAGATAATAAACACATTACTTAACATTTCATTGTTTATGCTTAAAAAAGAGTAATAGTACATTTACAAAAAATGTTGATAAATAAAAACTCTCTGTAAATAAAAGCCGCAAACTAATGTAATACGTACTTAACGGCTTCGAAAAGCATGTTAAAACGCATTGATGAATCGATGTAATTTTTAAATCATTGCATATTACAGCAAACCGAAGATAAGAGTAAACAAAAATGTGCAAATATTTTCAATTTCAAGATATAAAATCCACGAATTATTTTGCGACCAGTGATGATCGTGTTTCGCATTTACGTTAAGCCGATAACTTAAATGTCAGCGTTGCGTATTTCATTTTGAACATGTAAGTAATTTGATTTTTATTCCATTGCGACACATGTCAATTCCGAACAAATTAATCCAACATTGAATTCCGTATTCATAAAAACACTTTGTTGTAACAGATGTTATAAAATGTTTAAATTTATGAGCCATACAAAAAACAAAGTTGGCTATTTTCTACATACACACACGTTGATCTTTAAAACATTTTTAAATATATTTCTATTAAAAAATCCATGCTTGAATCTTGTAATAAATTATCCAAGTTAATTACAGTATTCATAAAGAAAAGATGAAAGATACAAGTAATATCTTTATATTGATGTATGGAAATTAAAGTCTCTTCTTTAATGCTAATTTTTGCAATACATCTCATATGTTTCAATTTAACTAAATTTATGAATATTATTTTGCAACAAAGAAGACTGAGATTCCGAATTTTAAGTTACAGCATTACTGAAATATCAGAAATTTTATATTTATTAATTTTACTATTTAAATATTAAAAATTTCGAAAATATTAGACACAAGCGAACATTGATTAACCAGTCAGATTAGCTGTGGGGAGAAATCTTCATTAATTTAAAATAATTTTAATAGTTAAGTAATTTGCTATTTTTATGAATTTCTTCGCGAAGTGTGGAAATCAATCTAGGTCGATCAAAGTTCGACAGATTACGACCTCCGACGCAATCCGCGGATTATCGTACATCACACATGTGATATGTGCGACTTAGACAAACGTAAGAGACGCACTAGATTCGCAACAATCCGCAGGATCAGCGGTAGGGTTCGCTTCTCTCCCTCAGCAATCGCCACTACGTGTGCGTGTGCCCAGGGCATATATAGGCGCCCCTTTGCCGGACTGCAGTCTTACAGAATCCGCGGCTACCATCGCGAGTGCATCGTCGCGCCAGGTGCGCCCTGGAGCTCGCGTTTATCGCTTCGCCATCACGCGTGAAAGCTGGAACTGAGAGAAGCATCATTCGACGAATAGCGTCCTCAGTCCGAGTAGCGTCGATCGACGAGTTCCTCCTCTCTGCGAGTGCTCCGATAATATCCAGAAATATCGCGAAAGAAATCTACACAACGAAATATACAATTTGCATATTTATCGCATGACGTCAGTAAGATTTCATCAGCAACGCCAGCGATAGACTCCGGCGGCGACGTCGTGCGGCAGAAGTCTCGTTCGAAGATCATTCGGCGCTGTAATGAACGCGTAAAAATTAATTGATCTTTGATTGAAACGCCGAGTTTTCCTCGAGTGCGCCGTAGGAACTGTACGCGTAGTACATCGAGCGACTTTGCGCGGTGCGGTTTGCACACAGGAGCAAACGGGAGCTCGCTCTCCTCTCGCGACCATGCAGCTCGGCGGCAGGAGCTCGACGCGGCCCTCGGATGTTTCCCGGTGCACGTGCATCCTGCTGCTGCTCGCGTGCGCGAACATCCCTTCGGTTGCTGCCGTCGCTCTTAACCATACGAACATTTCAGACACCCAGGAATGCAAGGACACGGAATTCAAGTGCAATAACGGCAGATGCATACCCAGTATATGGCATTGCGACGGCGATCGAGATTGTGCGGACGGCACCGACGAGGATCCCGCTGTTTGCAGTAAGTTGCAATTTTTTTTATAATGCATGTACAGTGTATAAATACTGTGTCGTTGGATTGTTTAATTTGCGTTAATGTGCATCGAGAGAGATACGGATCGAGAAAAAGATGCGATTAGCTTTCTAAAAGATTCAACGAGGTAAGGGAGAAAGAAAGATCGAAGATAATATTTGAACTAGTTTTATTTTGTTAATTTTTTCAAAATTTAACGAAGCAAAGGAAAAAAGGAGATCGAAGATAACATTGTATCCAGTTTTAATTTTTTTTAAATTTGATCTGAAGATTTGGATCATAAGATATTAACAAATACCACGCATAAAATTTGTAACTTGAATAGTTAACGAGAAAATAATTTTTAAAAAATGATCCATGCACACGAACGGAAGTTTTGACTTCAACATTTGTTTATTTATTGCAGAAATTAATACTTAAAAAAGAATTAATCTGAGAATTTTTGAAGTTAATAGGAGGTAATACAGCTATACAAATTTGAATTTTTTTTTTTAATTTTGAAATATTACACAATTCATCAAATGTCTGGCTTTTATAATTGCTTTAGCAAACGTCCTGAGTACGAATTAATTAACTTTATAGCGGATTAAGAGAAATTTTTAATAAAACTTAAATTTTGAAAGTTAATTACCGGTCTATTTAAAAGCCAACTCAATCGCAGATTAAATATTTGCCGAGGTAAGTTAAACGCGAAATTAATATCTCTCCAATACTACTGCCAATAAAGCATATCTGTTAGTATTTATCGCTTTGAGAGAGACGCCTTGTATACATATATGCAAAATGCGTAATTTATGCGTTTCTATGTAGTATAAAAATCTATTAATTATCTTTTATAAACTTTATATGAATTTCACTTTATAAAAGCAGACGACGAAGAGATCCTTGCATATATATCTCATACACGCTAAAAAATTTATGCGGGCTATTCGTTCAGCGTTCGCATTTTTTTTTTTTTTTTTTATTAAGGTACAACTCTCTGAACATCGAACTTATAAAAGTCGGTTAACTTTCTTATGAACGACATTATTACATTGTCGTAGCAAATGATTGAATGAATATTTATCCGAATATAGCATCCCGGCTGTAAAAGGTCTCGGTATGTGAAAGTGTAACTTTGGAGACCGGTTTTTTTGCGCGGTAACATACCGACATACAGGGTGTCCCTCACCAACGAGGCTATCTCCTATTTTGAAAGCATTTGATTTTAGATTCTAGTTTATCGTGCGAGTGCTGTCTGATGAAATTTCGCGCGAATGTTAAGACGCATTTTTTTTTTTTTATTTAAATGTAAATCGACATTCCAATTGGCCGTATCGCACGTATTTGCATATCTCCACTCTCGATGTATATAACGGCAGAAGGGCAGCATTAATGGTAATCGATTAGTTTAATCGAATCCCATCGAGCCTTGAAGGTCGCAACGGCAATCATAATTACGTAGTGGAATATGCGTTTAATATTAATTATTGCATGCTGACGCAGAAGCCCTTTTGACCGATATAATTACGCGTGCACTTAATCATTTCAATTATGATGTAAATTGCGCTAGATCATTAAAAATCCTTTTAAATTATAAAGTAGAGAAACGCGATTGAGTTTCATGCGTCGGTGCGCGTTGCAATTTTAGTGGAAAACGAAAAAACGAAGGTCTTTCTGAAAAACTGTCAATCACCGTTCCTGTTATTTTCCCGGAATTATAATATATATGTATGCGTTGAATGATTCTTATTTTTTATTTAAAACAAACGGATTACGTAATGAATTATTTTATTCAAATTTCATACGTTTACGTTAACGGGCATTCCAAGTGAATAACGTAACTGCATTCTTCAGATAATTTTAAATGGAATTTGTTCTTTGAACAGAATTTCAATCTAAAGTTACAGAAATATATAACGTCGAAAATTAGAAAGTTGCGATTAATGATGGACTCGTTCGATATTTTTCATTCAAAATTGGCTAAAAAAGGAGGTGACTTTAACAAGGAGGGCATCCTATATATTATTACAACGTTCTGTGACGTTCACATGGTATTATTTTATAAAATAAGAGATTATTTCAACACGTTTTGTTACAAAAGAGAAACGTGATCGCGCGTGTAGCTCTTTTATTCGAACTTGAATTTAAAAACAATGACATGCTAATACATATATCGAATGTCGAAGGTTAACGATTGTTTCGTTTGCCTGCATAATCAGTCATTATTATACATGATAATATCGAAATTTCTATACTTTGTTTTTGACGTTCAATATTTTTAACATCAACATCTCATCCGTCATACGAATGAATTATTGACATTTATAGACAAACTAAAGCTCACTTCAATCACTTCTATAATTTGCATCAGATTTCTGGATAAAAATTTTTATTTAGAATTCCATTTATAATTCCATTTTTTAATATTTTTAATATATTTTGATATTGTATAATTTAATTTTATATATATATATATATATAGGTCCGTTTTGATATGTGTTTGTTTATATGTATGATTTTCTTCCAATGTTTTTCTGTATTACATGACATATAATTATAAAATTATGAAATTCTGAATTTTTGCACAAATTTCAGATTGTTTGAAGTGGGTTTTAGAGAATAAAATTATCACTCGCCATAAAATATGAAATAAAAAAACGCATATACATATATTCTTCATGAAATTTAGCAGTATTAAGAAAACAAGTCTTCTGAGTTACACAAGAATTATCGTAAATTAAAAGTAAAGCATCTTAATTAAAGCATCTTTAATAAAGTAACTTACATAAATATATGAATCATATCATGGAGTTTGAAAAATGTCTTAGATTCTTTAGACTTTTAGGAATCTTTTAAAAATTGTTATTTGGTCGAAAGAAATTATTATCACATTATCAAGTACTATTTCACAAAACTATGTCTTAAAAAGATGATTAATCGAGATTATTGAATCGAAAAAAGGATCGAAACCGTGCAGCGAAACGGACTTTGAATGCAGTCCGGGAGAGTGTATTCCGAAGACGTGGCTGTGCGATCATCAGTCAGATTGCTTCAACGGTCTGGACGAGAAGAATTGTCACAGTAAGTCGCGCGGATAAGTACTTTAGCGTAGGTGTTACCGGAAAGCAGCCAAGGAGGGACGAGATCAGCCGGAAAGCTACGGAACAAATGACAAAGCGCAAATTGCAGAATCTCAGATTGCATCCTCGATATGTTCTATTCGCTTGCGACTTGCGAGAAAGTTGGGTTCTCGGTCCATTAATTGCATGCATTGAAACAGAAAATAATGGCACAAATAACTTGCTCGAATAATTTTGGGAAGTCGGTGAAGTAACAACAAGCATAATAGTCGGTGAAATCAGAAATTTTTACAAGGTGTAATAATTATATCTAAGTAAATGTTACTTTTATTTGTTTATCAATAACTAAAAAGTTTTCAATATTTTTGTAGAACGTTGTTTGTATGTATGCTAATTAATCCAAATCTTTAAATTGATGATCTAATGACAATAGATAATGTAAACTTTCAAGAATAGCAAAATAATAATAAATTAACAGTATGGCCGCAGTTGAGAAATAACAAAGCCGAATTTTATAACCGGTACAGAAGTATGGAAGTATGGAAGTTACAACGTTGTCTAGAATGTGATTTTTTTTTAGATTGAAAAAGAATATCTAAACGAATTTTCTTGGAGATGGGAATTGGGAGTTTAGTTTCTTCAGTTTTAAATAGATATTATTTCGAGCTTCTGCAAACGCTTTCGAATTCATCTAGGATGCAATCTATCTTTCGAAGCCTATCACGAAGCCAAACGTCAATCGTAGTATTCACTTTGTCGGGGCTCGCGCCCTGCGTCGTACAATCGCGTGCGAATCCGGTACAATGCAATTGTCATCTTGTAGGGACCAAGACCTGTACGCCGGAACAATTCACGTGCCATTCGGGAAATGGCGAGTGCGTGGCATTAACATGGATGTGCGACGACAACCCCGACTGTTCGGACGGTTCGGACGAGGCTGAGTGCAGTAAGCTTCTGCACGTGGGCTACTTTTTCCATACGCTTGCACACTTTGTTCTCTCTTATCTATTTTTATCTGTGTCTTATCGTATATTGCACGTTACATCTCGGTGATGAATAGCCAAGATTCTTTCGTATGTGTATCGACTATTAGTTTTTGCATGCATCTCTTTAAAATACATTGTATATTTTTGAGCGATGCAGCTCGCTTTTTTTTTTAGAAAACTTTTTTTAGACATAATATTTCAGTTGGATATTTTTGTACAGAACTTTAATTACAGATTTATCTGAACTTCGAGATGCAAGCATATGTTTGAAATATTTGTGGATAGTTACACAATTATATGTTAAATATATAAAATATGTATATATATTATATATATTATTATATACAATTAATAAATATATGTATATATTATATATATATATATAATATATAACAAATTATACATATATTAAATATATAATTGTAATATCATTAGACGCGTGACATAGACAAAGTTAACATGTCCGAAGTAAATTATATTGATATTCTTGATCGAAAACAATTGTGATAGTCCAGTTGATAATCGAGTAGTGCTTCCTTGGGACAAATTAAAATCGATTTCAATTGGTGAAGGGTGCTTAGATGAAGGAAGTTGGGATGATTAACGCGAATCTATGAGGAAAAGAATTTAAATGTGGTAGTAAAACGATCGTAGTTGCTTTAAATTGCGCTTTAAATGCATAAATTTCACAAACGAATTGCACATCTTACGTCGCACCTTTATGTTCTATAAATGACTTGCACAGGTTACATTATTTATACTTTTGTTAACTGCTATTTTTACTGCGTTTATTCATTGACGACGTTTCTTTAATGCGCTGATTTTCATCGTTTCTTCTTTCCTTGCTACTTTGCCGGTCGATATAGCGTTAAGATCCGCAAGAATTGATGGTGGGTAGAAAATCACGCGAAAAATTTATTAGAAATTTTATCGAATCGAGAAGTCTCTCGTATTTGTAACGAATTCTTGTCCCCGTTCATTTTTCGTTTGTTCATGGTTATTCTATGAATTGACATCAAAACTTTTGAAATGAAAAATGATTGAGTCGGAAATAGACGACCCACGATCCAATTGCTGCACTCTATTATTAATTTTATCTTTTATTTTCTTTATATATATATATATATATATATATCATTGGCATCACCTGTAAGTATCTTATTACACTTTATTATTTCTTGTTTCTCTTAGTTGGAGAATTTCTGATTCGATAACACTTGAAAGTGCAACTTAATGCGTAGCTTTTTTCGTTAGCTGTTAAATAAAGTTGTGTCGCAAATACCGTTTGCTGGGGGAGGAGATTTGAGATTTTATTACGAATGATTGGCGGAAACCTCTAATTTCCTGCAGAACTTGAAAGTGCAAATAATCGCGACTACAGAATACATAACAGTGTAGTATAAGAAAAAGCAGATTCTTTTTCTTACATAAATACATTTAATTAACATATTACTTCCTAGATCGATATTTGTGCACGGTATTTATGTTAAAATTATCGATCTTGTCTTCATACTCTTGTCTAAATTATATGTCGATGCGTGAAAGCCGTGAAATTTATTTATGTTCTATTTTCCTGTATTACGATTATGACCTAACAATAATGCATAACCGTTCCCAATATGGTCTGCGTGAGATTCAGGAGTTTATATGTTTTTAAAAATGATGGTATATTTATATCTTATCGTAAGTAAAATATTATTATGTTTATTATAAAATACCATTATACAGCATTGTATATTAGAAGACAAATGAAATTGTGTTTCTTATCCGTAAGAAAAAGTTTTTTTCTTAATAGAAGCAATTATTATAATGGATTAACATGTGTATATTTATACATAATAGATTATCTAAAAATAGATTGATAACGATTATGTTAATAATATTGTCAAATTAAAAAAATTGTTCATTAATTATTGAGAGAAAATATGAGAAAACCAGCAGAAAATAATAACGCGTAAATGAAGACGTTCTTATGAACGCATGTACTTGTTATAAAAAGTGATAGTTACTGCGAAACTAGATATATCGTGAAAGGTTATCGGATCAGCTGATATTACTATGTTTTGAATTTACAACATAATAGAGTTTATCACGAAGTAGAGAGAATCATTAAGTTATATCGAAATTCTAGATCATATTGGGTGCGTTTTATGTTACGTTTTAATGCAAAATAACGTTGCTTTACAATTATCGGCATGATATTTGTTTTTTAATTGCTATAGACATTATGTATGTGCATCTATTATTTTTGCTAAATTTTGACTTTTTTATTATTTGCAATATTTTTAATTATAATATAATTTTACGTATGTATATATAATTTAGAAAGATTGTATATTTTAAATATTATTTAAAATATTATTAATGCAAATATTTAAATATTTGCATTAATAACTCAACATTCTTAATTGTAGGAAATTGTTTCACATTCCTATGTTACAAATGTTTTACATTCCTATGATGTCAATTTCTGTTAAGATCAACGATTGCTGTGCGAGAGAATTTCTGTTGCGAGTAAATAAAATTTTCCGCTTTTCTCACATGAGAAATCTTTTGCCTCAGACGACACTTGCCGGTCCGACGAGTTTACCTGCGCGAACAAGCACTGCATCCAGCAGCTGTGGGTCTGCGACAACGACAACGATTGCGGGGATAATAGCGATGAGAAAGGTTGCGGGCCGATAACGTGCCATCCTGGCACTGATTTCGCATGTTCTGAGAATTATTGCATAACGTCGCGATGGAGATGCGACGGCGACTACGATTGTCCGGATCGATCCGACGAGATGGGATGCCAGGTACTCATCTTCATGCTGAATCTTGTCAAGTGTATACTTGAAAAGATTCGCGCGATGTTAAGAATAAAGAAACTCGAGAGAAAAAAATGAAATACAATTTACGTAATATCGTATCGCATGTAGATCTGACATTTTTTTTAAAATTCTTTTAGAATATCCAGAATGGGAAAAAGCTGAGCCATTGCGACAAGGAGTTCGATTGCGACGATGGTGTTACTTGTATCCATCAGACTTGGGTATGCGACGGCGAAAAGGACTGTCCCGATGGTGCAGATGAATCCCCACAGAGATGCCATAATGTGACTTGCAGACCCGATCAATTTCAGTGCGAAGATCGACGTTCTTGCATCTCAGGTACTGAAATATTTAAAGATATAACATTTATATAATAAACTATTTAATTGTTATTATGTTAAACATTGTTATTATGTTAAAATTACAATAAAATGACAAATTAATGAAAACTGTCTCATATTAATGGATAATGGCATATTTTATATGTGAATAGGACATGGTTGTAAGAAAATTCAGCCTTAATGTTACCAAGATGAATTTTGTTAATTATTGTTACCAAAATTAAACTTCGAAAATTAATAAGTTATAAAAGATGTATGATATATATATATATATTTTTTTTTTAAATCTCAGATTTAAATAAAAAAATTTATTTTTACATTGCACAAATCGTTCTAAATGTTTCGGATTTTCAACGATTCATGTGTTTAGGTCATCTATATTGCAATGGTAAAGCCGAATGCGCCGACGGAAGTGACGAGAAGAATTGCACGAGCAAAATCGTAGGCTGCGATCCGAAAACTCAGTTCGAGTGCAGCGAGGGCTCGTGCATTCCATTGAAAAACGTCTGCAACAAAAACCCAGATTGTATCGGCTGGGAGGATGAGAGTGCCGAGCTCTGCGGCGTGAACGAGTGCGCAAAAAACAATGGTGGATGCTCGCAGATTTGTGACGATTTACCTATTGGTTACCGATGCGACTGCCGCGAAGGCTATAGACTCATCGACAATCGCACGTGCGATGGTATGAACAAAGTTTTTGCCTCTTCAAATGTATTAATATATTATTTCCTTAAAATTTCTAGTCTCTCACTGCAGGTATATTGGATTAACTCCACATTGAAGCTACTAAGAGATTACTTTATCTTTCAGATATTGACGAATGCTTGGAACCGGGCAGCTGTTCCCAGTTTTGTCAGAATGAAAAAGGCGGTTTCAAATGCAGCTGTGCCCCCGGTTATCTTAAAGATCCGCGAAATTCCACACGCTGTAAAGCCGCGGAAGGTCACGCAAGTCTGTTATTCGCCCGTCGACATGATATTCGAAAAGTAGCTCTGGACCGCCAAGAAATGACCGCCATCGTTAACAACACTAAAATGGCAACAGCTTTGGACTTCGTCTTTCGTACTGGAATGATTTTCTGGAGTGACATCAGTGAAAAGAAAATTTACAAGTATGCCTAGAAAATCTTTTTTTTGTTACATTTCATATTGAAAGATATACTGACCGAATGACATGTTAGAGCTCCAATAGACGAAGGAAATGAGCGGACAGTCGTTATCGAAAACGATTTCACCACATCAGATGGATTGGCAGTTGATTGGATCTATAGTCACATTTATTGGACAGACTCCGGGAAAGATACTATCGAATTGGCCAATTTCGAAGGAAATATGAGGAAGACTCTGATACGAGATCGCATTCAGGAACCTAGAGCAATAGCACTGAATCCATTGGAAGGTTGGATGTTTTGGACAGACTGGAGTGACGAAGCTCGTATTGAACGAGCCGGCATGGATGGCAGTCACCGATCGGTAGGAAACAGAAATAATGTTAATTAAAAACCATTTCCATTATTGAAAAATATTGAAAAATATATTATTTAAACATTACAAAATTTAAAGACATTCAATTTCTGTTTCTTGTTAGAAACGATGTTATAAACGATTATTTATTTTAAATTGTTTCTTTCCTGGAATCTTGAATTCTTTTTCTTACTGGTGTTTCTAGAATCAGTTTGAAAGGAGTAACTGTGAATCATTAATAAAACGCATTAAATATGTTTTTCAAACAATTTGCTTTGGTTTCTAACAAGAGTTTATTGCAGGTAATTGTCGGCGATGATGTCAAGTGGCCTAATGGGTTAACTTTAGACTTGATTGGCAAGAGAGTATATTGGGTAGACGCAAAACTAAACATCATAGGTTCCTGTAATTATGACGGTACCGGCAGACGAACGGTTCTATACTCTCCCGAGAGCCTTAGACATCCTTTCAGTATAACAACCTTCGAGGATTACGTGTACTGGACTGATTGGGATAAAGAAACGATCTTTAAAGCTAATAAATTCACCGGCAAGAAAGTAGAACCCGTAACATCGATCAGAACGCTCCAGCATCCGATGGTAGTTCATGTATATCATCCTTATAGACAGCCTGATGGTATGAATCAATGTCAGGCTGTCAATGGACATTGCAGCCATCTGTGTTTGCCCGCGCCTAAAATCAACTCTAGATCACCACTATTGTCGTGCGCCTGCCCTGACGGCTTACGGTTATTACCTGATGGATTGATGTGCGTGGAAAATGGTGAGTCAGTTATGGCGGAGAATATTATGACTGACAAATGACCTTCTAACACTGGAGTTACTACACAATTTTTAACTACCTCGTTATAGCAGCCAATTTATGAGACATAAGTGTCGCTTATTCTATAATTGAATAGTATTTTGATGTTTTTAAATTTGAAAAAAAAGATGAGATGGTTTTAAATTATATTAAAAATAATTTTTTTAACGTTTGCAATGGACGTTATATATTCCAAATTACAAAACTTCTCTAAATGAATACATTAGTTAATAAACAGTTACGGAAAGTTATTCGTCAATTTATTATAAATCTTATTATGGATCTTCTGCAACGTAGCACATCATAAGAAAGAAATTTATTCTCAGATAGCATTGCATGTCGTTGGTGCATTTATTAATGCTTATTATGCAAAAAGAATGCTCAAAATGTCATTTTTTGTTCAAATTTCTCTATCTTTTGTATTCGATAGTTATTACGATCATATGCAGATAATGCATACAATCATTAATATTGATATCTCAGTAACAGTTGTTGCACAGCGATAAATCATTTTGCATGATTCATTTCTTATAAAAATTTTCATTTTAGAAAAAATTTATAAATAAAACAGTATGAGAACGCGTGCTCGAATGCGAAAAAAATTATACGAAGAAAGCTTGTATATTTTTAGTGCACAAAGTTGATTATTTAGATGTATAAAAATTTATTTTTTTAAATTAACGTTCGATAATTGCTCGAATATGTTATCAGTTTACTCATTATTTACGTTGTTTCATTTATTTGCATTCGTGTTGCATGAATTTGGGACATTTCAGTTACTACAACCATAGCGCCGTCCACGCAAGCACCCATGAAGCCGTTCCAGAGGCTCATGCCTCTGAATATTACAACGACTGCCAGTAAGTTCGGTTGGATGATATTTTTTTTAATACACTTAATATTTTTGGGAACATATTAACCTTGTATTTAACTACCATACAAAATTAATTACACAACACAATTGAATTTGTATTAATTTACGGTGATTCATTTTTGGGATACATTTTATATTGGACTTCATAAAACTAATTAAAAATAATATTAACATAACTTTATTATTTAAGAGTGAATATATGCTGAATTAGAAATTTTTTCCTTTTAAGAAAATAGATTTTATTGTATTTTGTTATATACGTCAAAGCTACGTTAAAATTCTTTGAAAAATTTGTGACTAATTTGAAGTTAATTTTTCTTGAACAAATACATCAAAAAATTAATTTTTAAATCAAAGAAGCTTTCAGGGAATTAAACTTCAAAAATGCAAAAACTAAATTTTATTTATTTTTTAAGTAAATCGTAGCAAATTTTTTTATTAGAAAATTCATAAATGAGAAAAGTTGTGAAATCTAAAGCAATCTGTATATTGAATTAATACTTGTTATTTATCCAACAAAATTGATTGATTAAAACCGATTATATAATTATTTATTTAAAAGATATACTTTTTATAATTTATTTTATAATCTTTTATGATGTAAAATTGTAGAGATATGATTAGATATATTAAGTGTTATTTTGCATAATATGAATGTGCTCTATATTCCGCATGTATTTTTTTCTTAAAAATGTGCAATTTACTTGCTAGCTTAGTTAGTATTTTCTAGATTTAGATTTCTACTGTATTCTTATAATTTTGACTACAAAAATAAATATATTAAGTTTTTATTAATTAATAATATTAATTCTGCTACAGTAATGAATGTGCTGGAATGGAAAAATTTTTGGGATCTCTTAACATTTGAACATCAAACTGATTTCTATTTTGAAACTTTCACATTAAATATGCTATTTTTAGATCCATCACTAGATGCAGATGGAAAAGGAAATTTGAATTCAACAATTGAATCAACGGATCCTGGTTTAGTCGCCGGCATCGTGATAGGCGTAGTATCCTTAGGACTATTATTGCTTGCACTTGTTGCAGTGTTGTGCTACAGGCATTATCTTCATCGTAATGTTACTAGCATGAACTTCGATAATCCCGTCTACAGAAAAACTACAGAAGATCAATTTAGTCTTGAGAAAAACAGATTCCCCCTCCCTGCAGCTACAGTTGGAGAGGAGGTAAAAATGATAATTTTTAATTAATTATAATTATTTGAACTAGTTAATCTTTAATTAACTATAATTATGTAGATTAATTTTTACCTAAAAGATTTTGAAAGGCAATTCTTATGGATTATGGATAATGGATATGAAATAAAATTTCTGAATGTTTTTTTATAAAAGACTTTGAGATATATTATTTGTTTCAGGCTCAAGAACCATTGACAAGTCCTGGAACAAACGATTATGTTTAAGGCTTAATCTGTCAATATAAAGGATTTAACAGGCTACTGAAGTACTATATCGACCAAGTGATAAAATCATGTAAAGAAAGACAAGGTATTTGCGCTGAAAGAGCCTGTCCAAACGCATCATGCCTGCGCTCGCTCGCAAGCCTGCCAACCAACTGTGATTATGTTAATTTTTTTTGTATCTCTATTTCTTTACAAACTTTAGCACTTTGTCACTCAAATATATGTATATTATGCGTGCAACATTTAGATTTGCTCTAGGACATAAAGGGAGAAATATCTAAAGGAACTGTTGCCAAATAAGCGATCTTATCTTCTTATAGCCAAATAGTTTGTAAGAGCTTAAGATTCCTACTTAACATTTTCCTTATTTAGTTAAGTAACATATAATTTGTAATATAGAACTTTTTAGATGAATTTAGCATGGCCTGGCGCACGTAGCGTATGTTTTTATATGCGCTATGTATATGTAAGATTATCAACTTGTTATTGTTTATTTATTCCGAAATATATAATGGACATTTTTTAAATAAAATTTCTAGGTATACAAGATATTACTTTCTTAGTAATATCTTATAGAAGTTATATGTAAATAATGCAAAAAATCTCAATTGTGTATTCTTAAAATTATTTAAAAATTATTATATATGTTAAAACCCAATATAAAAATTATAACGATTAAATGTTATAAAACAAATTATTATCCAACTAAAGTAAAATAAGAGGCTATAATTATTATTCTCTTTTATCTTGAGTTATTATAATTCTCTCTCTTTTGTTACACTAACAAAGAAAAACCACTTTTTATAAAAGGCACATATTTAATATGTATATGTATATATATATATATATATATATATATATATATATATATAAAACCAGGTTCTTTTATTACATGTTGTAGTCTTCCCTATATTTAGATTTAAGAATATATTTATACATCCGCTTCATGTTAATTATTCAAAAAGAAAGTTGAAAAGCGGGAGTTGATAAAAAAATTATATATGCTCAGAAGAAATTTCTCCTTTTATGCCTATGTAATGCGTACAATGCCGTGGATATATGCGAGATATGTTAGGACTTTCCAGCAGCTATCTGTATATTGATGGACGGTCCGTATCACGAAAAAAACTCCACTCGCTCCATTTACAAATATTATACTATCGTTTATGTAAAACGGAAAGAGCATTGTAATGACTTGAGCTCAATGACAGTAAGTGTGACTGTGCGTTTGTTAAAAAGGAACTGTTGTCAAGTACTTCAATCTATTAAAGAAATCAGTGTATTTGTATAGAATTATTGCGTCGGGCTTAAGAGTTTTATTTACTATATAAATATAATATATAATATGTATGTGTATACATATATATATGTATGTACAAAGTGTAGCAAAAATTGAGTAAAAGCGCAACGGAAAATTAGCGAAAAATTAATTAATGAAATTTTTGTGGTTTTTTATGGTTTTTTTCTGCAAAATGAGTTATTGTTAAAAATACGCTTACATTATTAACTAAAAATATCGTACTGCCATTTCAGAAAACAATAATACATTATATGACTGATCAAACACAACTTATAATTTGGTCAAATTTTATATTATATATTTAATCTTGTATTTAAAAAAACTGTTGCTTTCACATTATTTAATTGTTGCGAATTTCTGTTGTAATATTTTTATACTTAATTTTTGTAATGCACTGTATATATGTAGGATGTTTTGATAAAAATATGTATCGGTACTATAAGAATCTTACAACATGAATAACAATTTCTTTAAAACTTTGTTATAATTTGCGTATAATATATTTTATGCCTTAAAATTCACGTACAATTGCTTTGTTTTTTTCATTTCAGCTATCAATAAAATATTTTCCTTTTTTTTAATAATTACACGCTTGTGCATATTAATATATAAAGAAAAAGTGTTGAGTAGAATTTATCAAATATTTTTAGAACATTCCAAACATTCCATAATCACCTTCTGATAATAATAAAGAAAATAAAGAAAAATAAGAATATAAAATTGTATACATAACAAATTTAATTACGTAGTGTGTCTCATAATTATTATAATCATATTAAAATTGTGTAACGAAAATTGCAATAGAGGGAGTATATATTTAATATTTAAAATAAAGTTATTGTTACTCTCTCCTTTAATTTTTAATTTTAACTAACTCGGTTAAACTTTGATTAAATTTACACTAAAAAAAAAGTCCCAAGATACTACTGATTCATATCTTTCTTTGGAATATCCTATATATATATATATATATATATATATATATATATATATATATATATATATATATATGCGTAACATATTATAACACATAATATTACTATATTAAAAATAATTAAATGTGAAAAAAAAACATTTTATTAGATAAGATACATATTATTAAAGTATATAATATTAGATTGGTGAAAAGGGCTATGTACGTTGACAGATAGCGGATTGTTCTCTCAAAAAATTGTGCCAACAGTTTCATGCTTTTGCTGAAACAAATTAATTTACAAGTCAATAATTTATACGCACTTTATCTGGTCTTGTTTCTATGGGACCAAGGAATTTTATACAGAAGATATAAATGTTTCTTCCTTCTTTATATGAAGATAATCTATATAATACATTAAACGATTGTCAGATATGAAAAAAAAGAAAAGTTGAAACCGAGAACTATGCTTAATTTCATATTTTTTTGTAAGAAAATTTACGTATTATATTTATATTTATATTTATAACTCGATAATTTAATTTCTATATAGTCATGGGTATTTGTATGTTCCTCACTTTAACTGGCGTTCAAACTGCAACGTAAAAGCGAATTATATTTTGCGATTACATCGCGTGATAAACGATAGTTTCCAAATATTAATCTATTCTTTATTTCTTTTAACGCATTTGGCCTTTGTATTATTTTTCCACCTGTGATTCTGTTCACTACGACTTCATCCAATTTTCTAATCTTCGCTGATATATACATGTTGCTTGAGATTAAGTGTTAATTAAAAAGAAATGACAAGTAACTCTCAGCATCTCACAATTAGATGTAAACATATAATCCAGAAATATAATCCAATCTCATGTGAATCTCGATAATCTAATTAAAAGGATAATTATACGAGAAGCTTTACGTTCGGTAAATTTTGATCTTCCTATCTACGACCAGCTGTCTGTTAACAGAAACATGGTGCAATTATAAGTGCAAGAAAGCAAAGTCCAAAATTAAGATATAGAGGCTTGGTGGTAATTTTAATCAAAAAATAGGAGTGTGTGAGTGTGTGTATGTGTGTGGTGAGAGTTGCAATTAACTATAAATCGTTAAGATATAACTTGTCCTAACACTTTGTCCGCCAAAATCGTGTCAAACATTATTTCTATGCAACGTATGTATATGTACATATATATACAATGGAATTCTAAAATAGATCATCAGATCTTTTAGATGTATTCTTGGATCAATTTAAAATTGTTTTTTTTTCGGCAGAAATATCCAGACATAATTCTTAATTTATTAGATCTAGAAGTTTTTACATAAAAGCTTTTAGATCCAATAAAAAGATTAATTAGCTAAAAAGCTTTTTCTAAATTAAGTTTGAAAGGAGAGAGAGAAACAAATAAAATTTTATTCTCTCTCCGTTTAATTTAAAACATAATTTAATTTAATTTAATGGAATATAAATTTGTGTCTCCCTAGGATGTAAACGCATCTGATAATTTATATTTCTTACAAAAATAAAAGACAGATTGTGTTTAATATTTTTTTAAAAACTAAAATTTCTAATTTATTAAAGAATGTATCTACAAAATTTGATAATTTATTTTAGAATCATTCCGTGTACAGAGTGAATCAATGCTTGTATCTGAAATATCTTTGTTATTTTTAACTCTTATAATTCTGGATATAAAGCATTAACTATGTAATCGAACAGTTCGGGGACATTCTATTATTAGAGGTTCCCATTATTTTTCAGATAAATTTTGAAATTAAATGCAAATTACCTTCAATAATGGAAAATGTAAAAATTAAAGAGAAAGCGAAAGTTCGTCGAATCAGTCAAAGAACTTGATACCACACGCACAAAATATTTGAAAAAAACAAAGAAATTATCGCACAAAATGATGACTCTCCGACACCCCTTTGCTCGGTTAAAGATATACAAAAATTTTTCTATTTCCAATTTTTGATCTTACTTCACTTTTAAGCAGAATAACAAGAACAATGTATATAAAAAGGATTGACGCACCACATTCAGAAGAAAGTAACATTAAAGTAGTCTTCATACATTATATTTTACAACTTTAATCTTAAGAGAATTCTAGTATTTCTTGAAGGCAACAAAATTGTTTCAGATGCAAATGTTCAAAGACGAATGAATCACTCTGTATACATATATGAGATACACACAACTCGCGCGTGCGTAAATATACTTTAAAAGGAATATACATATAATTTATTATAACGATTGTATAAATAAAGTATGCAAACTAAATTGCAGCAATGCTACATTACTATCACCTATGGAAGATTGTGAAATGTAAAATTTGTAAATAAGCCTATTTGAAAATATAAATAGTGAATCATTTCCCCATCGAGTTGTGAATTTTCCCAAGTTTTTAAAGTTCTGAAAAGAGAGATCCAACAATAAACAGTGCTATATTGAAGTATTATTATTATTATTAGTTTCAGTTGACTAGATAAACAAATCT
This sequence comes from Cephalotes varians, assembly GCA_037157785.1. Lineage (NCBI taxonomy): Eukaryota > Metazoa > Arthropoda > Insecta > Hymenoptera > Formicidae > Cephalotes > Cephalotes varians. The sequence continues at coordinate 615,228 of JANQDE010000029.1, forward strand.
CTCGAGATACCAACTCGAATGGCTTACGTATTTAAAAGATTTCTTCCAACATCTTTTATTCTATATTGTTAATCTTTCTTTTTTTATAAAAGATGCGTGCATAAACAGTTCTAGAATACTATCAGATAAATATGAAAAAGACAAATTTCTGGATACTAATAAGAAGAGTTGTCCCAGTTTTGACAGATAATATTTTTTGTAATTAATTTTTCTTATATATTTTGGCAAGTGAATCTACAGTAAAAAATGCTGGAATATTATTGTATAATTTAGAACAGTGAGAAACGCGAGTTCACAAACCTACACGATATCCTACATGAGTACTACAAATATCTAGAGAAACAAAATAATTTTCGAAATATCTATTTTTCAACAATGTTTCATGCTTAATAATTTTCATTAAAAAAAATATCTGGCATAAAAGCTAGTAATCAGGAAGATTCCTCCATTGCACAACGATCAAGCTGACTCTTACTACGTAACAATATTTCAGATCAATGGCAGCAGCGTCTTTCCATCTATGCCAACTTTAAAAGCTCATCGATTCTCGAGATACCTCTATCTTTTAATGATGTTTCATGGCTGTTAATCTTTCTCTGTATCTTGATAAAAAAATCCAACAAGAAATTATCTTAGAATATTATTATTGAATATAATTTATATTAATGAGAAAAGCGATTGTGTGTTCGACTACAACGATACTCATACGAGAAAGACATCTTGTTGATAAAAGAGTACTCGCGATGTAAAATTATTTAACAAAATAATTTAATAAATACCTCCCTGTTGTGTATTTAAGTTAAGTAAACGTGCGAGTTCTCAAATCGTTACCATTTTGTATCTCAGCGCGCATGATATGTTACCGTATCTCTTATGCATAAGTTATCGAGCTATTCGAGCAAGTGTAATTAATAATTACATTAATAATTAAATAAATAGAATATTTTCGTTCTAAATAACAATCAAACAAAAACAGAAACTTTATGCATCTGTACGGACGCTCGAAAAAAATCATGAAAGCGAACGGATGATAATTCGGATGATAAGGTAGGCGAGAATCGGGCTTTCTCGGCGTCGAGAATCTTGGAAAATATGTTTGAGGTAACAGGAGCGCATTACGAGCGAGGAGGTCGTCGAATTGCTCTTCGGCGAGGGCGTTGCCTTCATACGGACGCGGTCATTGGTCGGTGGGAGTGTCTACCACCCATTCTGAGCCAGCGGTCCGATTGGTCGGCGTCATGAGTGGGGAGTAGTAGGTGGGAGTTGCCATGGAGACAGTAGGATACCTCCGGCAACTTCCTCGCCCTCATGCGCTCCTGTTACTTCAAACGTATTTTCCGAGATTTTCGACGCCGAGAAACCCCGATTCTCGCCTGTCTTACCATCCGAATATTTACCGTTCTATATTTCTTATAACTTTTCGTTTATACTGATGCGTTAAATTCCTTTTTTTGTCTAATTATTAATTAGGATAAGAATATTCCGTTATTTAATTATTAACACGATTATTGATTATATTTGTTCAAATAATTAATAAATATACAATCGCTATCCGAGCTGGTATGCAGAGACACGCGTTTTGATCAAACTGAACGCGATATGATGATATTCCAGCATTATTTATCGTCGGATTTGTCTATAAATAATCAAAACTCCGTCTCTATCTTTTGATAATGTGCAAAGTTTATTAATCTTTCCTATGCATTTTTGTTACTAATTGAGCGATGAACATTTATGCGATACAAATAGTCGCAGATTTTGAGATCCTGGCCGGATGTCGGTATTGTATACAATAATGGTAAAGCAGGAAGTGATAACTACGGTGAGATGGTTTCTGTAACCTCCTCGCACCTCATGCTCTTCTAGTAACAGGAGCAATGTTTCGAGATCCCGTTTGCGACGTAACAACTCGCGCTGTCACCTTCTTTCTCTCGCAGAACATACTTTCCTGATAACTTCGATTTCTCCGAGGTTTACGAAACGCGTCTCTCGCTTGGTCGTGTTCAACTTCTTGTCGAATTATTTTCATTTCTCCGCCTTGATTTAATCGTTCATTTATCAAGTTTTTGTCAATTTTTCAACGTATTTTCACATTGTATTACTTAGTTTAGCATTTTTTATGAAATTAAAAATTAATTTGTTTGTATTTATCATTTTTTATGAGATGCGTGCAATATTTCTCGTCATATTGCGTAAAACAAACAATAAACGATAATAATAAATAAGATATCTATTGCAGAATAGCTTTTATCGCTTAAATATATATATTTTTAATACAGTTCTGGATAACATGTTTAAAAAAAATCCGCAGAAATTATAAAAATACATTTATTTTTTTCACAAACTTTTTCTACAAACTTTCCAATCAATGTTATTATTAATACATAATTTTGTTAGAAATAGAGAGTATTTGAGTAATTGAGTATTTTTTTATGAATGAATACTTTATTTAACTTATACAGAGGTAGAGAGAAACAAGTGACGAATGAATAATCATAAAATTTTTCTTCTTGTGAATTACATCTAATGTATTATCATCTATTCGACATAAACATTTACATATCAGTTTCCACCAATATGGATTAACTTTATAATCTCAGTTCAATTTACTTTTAATCTTTTTCTAATTCTTAGAACTGAGATTAAAGTTAATCTACGTGAAAAGAGGCATTAGTCATAAAAATATTACTAAGCATACATTAGCATTTACGTAGCTTTTATAATATTATTATAAATATAAGTTATTCATATGGTAGTATACCGCTTGCACACACATCATGCTATTATTATAACTTTATAAATTGGTTCTTTCTTGTTTTAATAATTTTTGTCACAGTATAAAAAGAATAATTTTCTCTTAGAAATTGATTTCAATCTTTTCTGAATTTTACACATACTTTTTAATATCATATTGTCAAACATCATATTGTATCAAATCATTATTACTTGAAGTAAATTATTTTATCCGACCGTAATATTTCTTTTACATTTTGTCTTGTGTGTGTGATATGAATTCTGTAGTACATAATTTTAATTATTATAAAATATAAATTATTAAAGCTCATACTCATTGAATATAACGAACTTCCTAAAATTCACTTGAATATTCTAAAATTCGTTTGCTTGTGGCAGTTTTGCGCAAGATTTCCTAACGTCGACTATATACATACACGCATATTTCTTTAAATATTTATGAATTTTTTTGAGGCCACCATTTTTTTAAATAAAATTTTAACTTAGTCTAAAATTATTCTCCTGTATTAAAGATCTATGAGATTAACTTCCCTCGTTATCGTATTCAACGTAGGCGCGACCGACGTTGTGAACGAACGTACATGAGATCTAAAGCTGGTAGCTTCCCAAGCTTCGTCTCGCACTACACCCTGATTTCTAGGATACATGAGCAACGGGTCCTTCCCCGTCTTTTTACACAATCTTTCTTGAAGCGTGATCAAGCGGGATCTCCAGTATCCGTAGCTCGCTTGCTTGAGTGCGTTCACCCACTGCTCCACTTGAGACTCCGATCGACAACTCAGTACATGCCGCTTGTCCAGCTCATCGCGGAATGAGATGCTGAACGCAAATGCCCCCTCGGATGAATTATCTAGATTGATGCTGCAATTCTCTAGAATGATGACCCCAGCGGGTTGCCTCCTATCGATGTGTCCCAAGTCATTGATGTTGAAATAAAATAGTAAATTGTATCGCAGCTTGAACCATTTTTCTTTAAATACTGGAAGCAAATACAAAAAGATATTAGACGTTCGTTACGTTGTTCGTTTTAGTTTTATTCTAATTATCTGCAGTTACGTAAGAACATCTTCAATTCTTTCCTTCAATTGATGTTAATTTTTTTGTAAAACGTTAAGATGCTATTGAGAGTTAAGAAAATAACTAGAAAATAACAACATTTTATAATTTAATTAGATTATTATGGATATTACATTAGATGTAGATTAGACTACCGATATATAATATACTAATACATAAATTTCATTCTTTGTTTTGATCCAGAAAGACTCACTCCAGCTATTTCAGAAGCAGTACAATGATCAAAATTCTCTTGAACAGCTTTACTCACAATCAATTTCAGAAATTCATCTGTCACAATTGACGCCAAACAATGACTGAAAAAATCCTTTTTGAATCTAAATCACATAAACCGAAGGAAGATAATCGCAAATGACAGCGATACAATCGCCTACAATAATCATGTACAAACACTTCGAATCTCCAATTTAATCTCGAATAATTGTGTACGATCGACTGACAGGTGACAGATGACAGGTTAAGTCGCAACGCGTTACGTAAAACTCATTGAATATTCGCGTCGCACTAGACTAACCTGACTTATGGGCCCGCTTGTGATTCAGACGTCCCTCCAGGTCCGCGGGTCCAAGGCTCGTCTCCGCGAGCTCCTTGTCGTTGACTCTCATGCCCGACTCGGACTAACGTCGTCGTCGTCGTCGCGTGTGCGTGCGATCACAGGGGCCGTCGCGCCGCCGTGACGGCGTATCCCATCTTCGAATCGTCAATTGCGTTGATCGCGGCGTGTCGGGCCGCGACGCTGGTCTCCCACGTCAATCGACATGGGCGCGTTCCCTCGCGCCCTCGCACGATTGACAATCGCGCGAGGGACAAAAAAAAATGGACCTCGATAAGTCGCTTATCGCGCGATCTCACGTTCGACGAAACGAGTCAGCGGCGCTGACCGCGTCACAGTTTCGAAATAGCCGAGAAAGAGACGCAGTTTTCTATTTTCTAATGTTATTGGCGTTCAATTTAGCTACTTCGAATCTCATTCCTGTCAGCGTCTCGTGTAACTCGTATTCAGCGAAAAATAAATAATATAATAAATAAAATAATATAAATATATAAATAAATAAATAAATAACGCGCAAGAATTATGCGCGATTAAATTCCTGCTTTCGGCTGTTAATTGGGATAAAGGCTTTTAATTGTTTAATTAAGTCGCTGTTAATTTTATCGACTATTTTATCCCGAATGAAGTTCTCTCAATTCTCTGCTATTTTATCAATTCGTTGAACTGATAAAGTGACAGAATTATCAATCTTTTTTTGCTCGACGTGCGAGAAAAAAGATAACGATAGCCAGAGATTCTATTTCTAATTTCAGATTTTGGATTAATGACCGATTTTAATTTGTAGATTCCTCCATTTAAATAAACTTCGAGACATTTTATAGAATTAGTATATTTAAATAATACGTAAACCAGTGAACCGTCGTACAATCAGTTACGAGAAAATAATAAATTCCTGACAAAAGACTAAACTGTTACACGTTATCATAATATCATGCTAACGCTGCATTAAATACAATGTTGATTTATTGATTATTGAAAACACTAGATTACTTTATTCTAACAATTAACTTAATCCTAGTTTAATAAAAAAAAAGCAAAAATTAGCTAAATTGCTAATTTTTATCATTTTTATCATTTTTTTTAATCATAATATCATGCTAACGTTGCAATCATATTAAATACAATGTTGATTTATTGATTATTGAATACATTAGATTACTTTATTCTAACAATTAACTTAATCCGAGTTTAATAAAAAAAAGCAAAAATTAGCTAAATTGCTAATTTTTATCATTTTTTTTCTCATCATAATATCATGCTAACGCTGTAATCATATTAAATACAATGTTGATTTATTGATTATTGAATACACTAGATTACTTTATTCTATTAATAATTAATTTTAAATGTTGCAAATTTCGGCATCACAGCATCGATATTGCGTTTTTTTCGTTACGTTACGAACATCTGATCAAGGTGCGATAAATGCAAAAAATGAATGAAGTGCATCGAATTCAATAAGTGCCTGTCAAAGGAGCCGAGCACAAAGGAATTATTCATCAACCAAACCCGTTTCGCGTAAAGAACGGCCAATATGCCGTCATGTTCGGCGTATTAGAGACACGATTGGTCGATTCTTCTGTCTGCTGAATCGTCATTTTTCCTTCTTGAATGTGTTCGAAAACTTTATCCATATACGCTACGATATTTCTATTTCATTCTATCTTTAGCATTTATTAGATGTAAAACAAGGATAGATAGACACCCCAGCGTATTCGTAGTTTTCGTACGCGGCCCTTAGGTTTCAGAAGTTGACGTTCTCATTCCCGGGATCTGTCCGCCGCGATTGGCCGATTTGCCTTTTGTTTACATCTCGTCGTGCGTCCCCGGTCGCTTTTGCGCGCTAAAATTTGTGATTTAAAGATATTGGCGATATGTACAACGGGCACGAATATTTGTCGTGCATCAAAATCGTGAGTAGCCTCACAGATCTTGGCTTCTGGCTTTGTAGAGTAAAATGGAAAGTAATTTGTCTTTCGGCGAAGATAATGGATACGTATGAATGTTTTCGGCTCTCAGCCCGCTACGAAACAAGCCACGACGAAGAATAACAGGACAGAATCAATGGATTTGGCAGCGGATTATCGTGATTTGATCATAGTGGCCAATAAGGTCTTTGGAGAAGGCAAATGGAGCCATACTGTTGTCAGCCAAACGTTGGGTACATCTGTCATTGATTGTAGAAATTCTTGTAAGCGAATGGTTTTGTCTGATTTATAAACGTAAGTTCGAATTCGTTGTAGATTTTGTGGAGATCATCGGTGCCAAATGCTGTGCTGGCTGCGTCAGTTTCGTTAAGGTCCAGCTTGAGAACGGAAACTTTCATGAAGACGTTGGTTATTACAGCGCAGAGGAATCTACGAAAGGCTTGTCGGTACACAATGCCAGAATTGTACGTGTCAGTCACTTGGAAAAAAATAAATTGAATATTTTATATTTGGTTAAATAATTATTTTTGTTTGCACAGGGTTCGGCTGTAAATGCCTTGAGAAGAGTCCTGTTGTCGTTTGGGGACAAAATTGAAAGAGAATTGCAACAGCTGCAAAGACAGGTCAGTCCTGAACGAGTCAGTTCTAATGATGTACAAAGAAGTGTGGTACAATCGGATAAGCAGATTCCAGAAAAATCAAATGTTTCAGTTAAAATATCTGCTCCTCGTGTGCCACAAGCGGAAAATACAAGTGAACCCAAATCAAAGAATTCAGATCTATTAATAACAGGTTTGTTGAAGAATAAGTGTACAAAGAATATTATATAATCTGAGAATAGTATAAATATAAACAGAAAGTTTTCAAGAAGAATCTCTTTAAAAGATTTCATACTGCTAAATTTTTTATTCTTCAATTTTTCAATTCTGTAAACATCTTGTTATATGATACATTAACTGTAATAAATGAAGTTAATGATACTTTATTAAAAAGTTATAATAATTTAAAAATTCTTAGTAATATTAAAAAGTTTGAAGGACAAGTTGTGTATTACTTTATTATAATCATTTTTTATATTCTTGTATCACTTTTAACTTACAGATTATAATCGTAGCATGATGTATTGAATTATTAAATTATGTATCTAGATCCTACTCTGGTATCCACTGTGAACAATGGTTCAACTGAGACTAATCCATCTATAAATGTTCAAACGACTAAGAGTATGGAGCCCTCACCAAAGAAAACAATTTCTTCGATTGAACAGAAGTTAAAACAAAGTAACATTGAAAATTTACTAGTCATTAAATCCCTATACGAGAATATGTTTTATTTTAAAATACTCTCTTATAATTCTTTGTAGCGTTATCTATAAGTGAAGCACAACGATTGGAGAGAAAAAGGAAACAAATGGAAAAACAGATGGAATTTAAAAGGCGTATGATGGAAAAAGAGAAGTCAATCGACGACAATAACAAGCCTAATCCTAGATATTAAAATTTCGAAGATTGCATAAATATAGTATATTTAGCAATCTGTATAGAAATGTTTACTTATTGTTACTAAGGTTAGCACGATATTCTTTGTAATTGTATGCACATCTATTTTTTTACATCAAGCAAGCTAAACGTTATTAAAAATAAGTATTGTAATGTTTAAATAAAGATATGTGAAATATCTCCAACGCTATATTAATTAGAATTGCTTTAGTATATAATATAAATTGCACGTGTATCGTTTGAAAGAGAGGTTAGAAATCTCACGTGGAGCACAGACACAAACATTTTAGAAGTTTGGACTAGTTATATACTCGAAATACACATTCCTAAATAAATTTTTACGTTTATTTTTGTTATTCATTCGTCGAACATAAAATATCAATATTAATTCCCTAAAAATTACTAAATACAGACTTATAAAAATAAGTTGACATTGTGAGAGATAAACGAGAAAATTGAATTACACGTGTTATCCACGTGGTGTGATCGTCGCTAAAAAATCAGGATATATATATCTCGTTTTTCAATAGATTTTCCAATAGAAAAAAAACAACGACCAAATAAATAAAAAATAGCAAGAAGTTTGAATTGCTTCACGTAATTTTTATTCACATCTGCATGTGTCAATAAACAATGGATCAATATTTCGAAAGTTACGAAGAACTTGACGTAAGTTGACAGAGAGAAACAATAAACACACACACAATTTTTATTATATATGTTCATTATTAAATCAAGTTTTTATTTTTAGATTCATCAATTAATGCTAAGCGACAAAACACGTGTCTTAGCATATAAAACTGCCATTTTCAATTCAAAAGAGAAATTTCAGGACAAAATAGTAATGGACATTGGTGCTGGCTCAGGTACAATGATTAGATATTTTCAAAATTCTCATATTTGAGGGATATGTATAATACACACTACAATATAATTTTTATCTTGATCATATATATATTTCTTTACAGGTATATTATCAATTTTTTGTGCTCAGGTTGGCGCAAAAAAAGTTTACGCAGTGGAAGCAAGTATGTTAGCAAAGATTATCGAGCAAGTGTCGATTGAGAATAATATGCAGGACAAAGTTGAAGTGATTCACAGTAAAGTAGAGGACATCCGTCCTGACAGTCTGGAGAAAGTAGACGTAATTGTGTCAGAATGGATGGGTTTTTACTTGGTGCACGAGGGGATGTTAGATTCTGTACTTTTCGCTAGGGATAATTTCTTACACGAGGATGGTTTGTTGTTCCCATCCGTTGCAAAATTATACGCCTCGCCATGCCAGTTACCCTCCATGTATGAATTTTGGAATGATGTGTGTGGAGTCGGTATGAGGTAATTACATTATTTCAAAACAAAAAAGAATTTTAAGAATATTGCCCTTTGAAAAACAATTAATTAATAATATTGAATTAATATATGAAATATATGAAAAATATTTAATTAATAATATTAAATAATAATAATATTAATAATATTAAAGTATTCTTTCATCGTCTTTCTTTTTTAATTACTTCAGCGGTGCATCTACAGTATGTTCAATTTTTATGTAGGTGTATTGGGAAAGAATACAGAAAGATCAAATCCTTGAAGCCAGAGGTTCTGCTTCTGAGTCGAGATGATCTTTTGGCGGAAGGTAAATTGCTCGCTTGGCTGGACTTGAAGTGCATCTCCGTGGAAGAGACGGATCTACTAGGTGGAGAGGATTATGTGTCGGTATGCGAGAAGGACGGGAGGCTCCAAGGGATGTGCATTTGGTTCGCAGTCGAATTTCCAGACGGTTCGGAACTGTCCACGGGTCCTCGGGACGAGGCGACGCATTGGAAGCAAACCGCGGTGGTTTTGCCCGAAGACGTGGAAGTGACGAGGGACGAACCTGTTGCCTTCAAACTGGAACTGAAAAGAGACTCGTCGTATCCGAGGCGTTACAACATGGAATTAAGTTTGCTGGACGCTGAGGAAGTGGAGCACGACGTTCCGTGCAGTTGTCACATGACGAAATGTATAGTGACAAAAGAGTACATCGAAGGCCTGGACGAGAGCGAATCGCGCGCGGCAGAAAATACCGACTTGTAGATTCGTATGAAGTATATTTTCGTTATTTAAAATATAATCTAAGGGAAAAAATTTATTTCTAGCTTTTCATTGTATTCCCAGTAAACATCAAGTTACAGTAACTAACTCAGTGTAATAATTTTCTACTTGATGTAACTGTTATGATTCGGTGATTTTCGAACATCTCCGTTCGTCAAAACTACAGATTCAATTCTCGTTAACTCAGTAAACACTAATATCAATATTATAATTTCATAGCTGTATAATTACATAATTATAACACACATGTTACATGACACTAACATCAATATTATAATTTCATAGCTGTATAATTATATAACTATAACACACGTGTCATGTAACATGTGTGTATAGTTATGTAATTATACAGCTATGAAATTATAATACTGATGTTAGTGTTTACTGAGTTAACGAGAATTGAATCTGTAGTTTTGACGAATGGAATGTTCGAAAATCCGAATCACCGAATCATTATCAGAAAAATGCAAGAGGTAAACTAAAGAGACTTCGATCTTTATCGGCGATTAACGTGTTGAGTAACATCTGTAATATTTTATTAGCATTGAATTGATTCAAGTTGGTTCGAAAGTTAGATCCAAATCTGACGCTGAAGTAAGATCTCTTTTCTGAAATTAACAGACGCGTAATGGACAACTAATTAGCGCAGTCGCCCCCTTCGTGTTGGCAATCGCGTCATAGAAATCGCCGAGGATGCGATAATGCGGTTTAAAATATAATATCCATTTTTTTTTTCTTTTCCTTCACGCCTGAACGGAACGCACACGACACACGACGCGCATGCGTTGCTCCGCCAGGCGGAACAATCTGGGCAACTACCGAGCCCGATCGCCCGACTCGTCACGTCGCCGGGGTGGGACGGATCGTCGCTCGCGGGTGCATCTATCGACGGGAGCCGCGGCGACGAAGTGACCGTCCACGCGCCAGTCGTGCCACGCACCGGTCGTTCCGAGCGCAACAACTGGCAAGATGAAGATGGCGGACGGACCCACGATTCTGCGGAGAAACAGGCCCGGGACGAAAGCAGAGGTTATTAAATGTCGTTAATCTCGTTAAGGAACCGTTGCACCCTCGCCCCGGGCGACACCCTCGTCAGGATTCGTCCGACGGTGCCTCCAGATTTCCCGACACTTTCTCCCCCGTTTGACACTTCCCCCGATGAAAATCAATGAATTCGAGATAAACGGAGATACTGTTTACACTACGAGAAAGTCCTCCTCCTTCCCCAAATTCCTAGCATCATTCAGTTTTCACGACGTTTGGTCCTTTTGCTTTCACTGACAAGGTCGACAGATTATTTATATTCTCATCCAAGACACTGCATGTTTACGTACGCGTTTATCTAGATTTTTTTATTGATTGTTTAACATTATAACAAAATACGCCGAGTGATGCGTTTTATGTACTATATCGGATCTATTTTTACGTCGTGACGAGCTATATGATGAACAAGAGATCGATTGTTTATAACGCTGACGTAAATTCAATTATTTTTATAGAACTTATAATTAAGCTTCTACTTCGCTCCATAGGATTTTAGCAGATGGCCGGATGAACCGTTCGAAGAAATGGATAGCACGCTGGCCGTGCAACAGTACATTCAACAAATGATCAGAAGAGATCCATCTAATATCGATTTGATACTTAATATGCCGGAGGCCAATGACGAAGGTGTATGGAAGTACGAACATCTCAGGCAGTTCTGCATGGAGCTCAATGGTTTGGCAGTTAGATTACAAGAGGAATGTCACCCAGAGACTTGCACGCAGATGACAGCCACGGAACAGTGGATATTTTTATGCGCGGCGCACAAAACTCCCAAAGAATGTCCCGCGATTGATTACACTCGACACACGCTGGACGGGGCGGCATGTCTACTTAACAGCAACAAATATTTTCCCAGCAGGTATCTTCACGTCTCTCATTTGTAGTCATTGTCTCGTCAAATTTTTATCGTTGCATGTGTAAATAAATCTTTCTGTGCGAAATTGCGTTTCAGAATCAGCATCAAGGAATCTTCTGTAGCGAAACTCGGCTCTGTCTGCCGCAGGGTTTACAGAATCTTTTCTCACGCGTATTTCCATCATAGAACGATATTTGATGAATTTGAAAATGAGACTTTCCTTTGCCGCAGGTAATGAATGCGTATACATAGATATTATTACATTATTCCGTATATTGCATTACATAGGGAACCATATCGATTTTCACTGTTACAGGTTTACGGCATTCGTGACGAAGTATAATCTGATGTCAAAAGACAATTTGATAGTACCTATTATGGAAGGCGAAGGTGCAACGGAAAGCGAAGCATAGGATCTAACATTGCGATCGTATTGTCCAAAGTCGAATTGCCAGATTTAGTAAGAAAAGAAAAATGCTAATATTCATGCATTATTCTGATACTTCGTGATTAATATAATGAAGATCTTTGAAAGAGGTCAGTAATTCATTTGTTCTTATTTAAATAATCTGAATTTGTTATAGTCTTTAATATATACAAAGTGAAGTATGAAAATATAAAAAATATTGTATGTAAAAATTCGTATTGGAATTAGTCATTTTTTCCTGAATCAGTTCTCATATCGAGTAAGTTAATATCGAAAACTTTACCTTTGAATTTAAAGATATTAATTTTATTAGAGTTTAGTTGTCATCGAAATGTATTTTCTTGACAACTGTGACAAAAATTTCAAAGATCTTGGAAAAAGACATATTCTTATCTTTGCTCAGTACCTTATCAAACAAATTTTTCTTGATGAATGTTTCATTAATAGCTGTGCAATTATTGTTGTAAACAATAGTTTTCGTGTCTGATAAGCGCAACTCTTATATTTATTCAATTTTTTTAATGTTTAAGATCTGTGGAACTTATCAAACGGTACAAGATTTCATTAAAACTATCAAATTTTTTGAAACACTGTATGGTAATTTAATTTCTGTTATACTTTTTATAATATATTGTACATTTAAATAAGAAAAAAGAGAAAGAGATACGATGTTATAAACTTTTTATCTTACACTATTGAAATTATACTAGATACTGATAAAAGAGTGTCTCTCATATCTCTATATTGTGCTTTATCTTTTGTAAAAACTTTTTTGTAAAAATAATAGACTGCGTCTTTGTACGCTAAATATGTGTAATGGAAAAAAATATATATAAAACTCATTTGTATATGTTACACACACTTGGTTGTATGAATAATTATTCATAAATTTCAGGAATAAGTAAAAAAAAATCTAATAATTTTGATTAAAAAATTCTATTTAATCTTCTCTTAAATGTCTGTAATTTCATATATCATTAATTTACTCATAAAGATAGCGTGTATTGCACTGAGAATCGTCGGAATGTTTCAATATAATAGAAACAGTGCTGAGATAATTATTACTACTAATTATTACTTTTATTCTATCTTTAATAAAACAATAGATTTAGCTTCGAGAAGTGATCTTTATCTCAGAACGGTTTGAAGTAAAATAAGATCCAATTGTATCCAGAAATTTCCAATAAGGTGGAGATGACACCTCGAATGTTTGTTGCCGATTTGCATAACCAGAAGAATGCGAATTTATATAAACGATTGTAGAATTTTACACATTATTATACGAGCATCGTGTTAGTCTAGAGTGACCATAATAATTGTCACGTAGTTGGTCTTTAAGATGTATTGTTTGAGCGAGAGACATAGCGATACATGTGGTATATAGCACTGTTATTTATAGTACATATACATTTATTCCATATAGCAATATGAATCACAGGATGCTTTCCTATCCTGTTCTTGAAAATTTCCTAATGATTTATGATGAATCTTGGACAGATTGCTTGTTCCATATGTTGGGCATAAGGTTAGATCAAAATTATGATAAAAGAGATGGAATACAGAAAAGCTAGACTGGGCGCCTTATCAATTTGCCCTACATAATATAATATAATAAGATATCGCTCTTATAAAATAATAAGATAAAATTATAGCGCGAATACGAGCGTCGTTTTTGATAAAATGAATAATGTTAACAAGAAAGATTTTTTAAATCAGAGAAATAGATTGTAAGACGAAATCTCTTACGACAGCTGATCGATGAAAACGTTACTTTCCAACACGCTGAATGTTTATTGTAACATGTAATTCTCATAAAAGTTGTGTTTTCACGCATTCGTGATCTTTTTATCATACGCTGGAAGATGGATTCATAGACAATTCGTACTCGGCGCGCATGTTGCTATGAGAGTTGTACTGCCCTATATGCTTCATGAGATTTTATCAAGCGACACTGGCTTTGGCATTGCGAGATCGTTTCTTTTCGTATTCGATGCAGTGAGAAGGATATTGCAACACTGTATATAAAACTTGTAAGTACAAAAAAATCGAGTTAGAATGTATTAATGAATATCCGCGAGATGTGACGAGAGATTCTTTACGCAGCAGGAATATATATACATATATATATATGACGTGTGACTGTCCCGTAAAAATTGTCTATGTAATGATAAAGAAATAAACTTTCTACAAGATAAGACCTGTGTTATTTCTGTAACTGTTATCGGAATTGAGCGATGAGTGTGGCTATTCTGTTTAATTGCAATTTATTACGTTTTCTGTTTATATTTAACCCTCTATCGCATAACTTAATTTTTTGAATTTATTTTCAATGTTAAAAAATTACAATATGATAACTAAAAGGCTCAGAATTCGATAATGTGATTACAATACAGTTTATTTAAAAAAATAAAATTACAAAAGATTTTACAGGAAATTTAAGGATCGTTGCTCTGAGGCAACATTATGCATATTATCTTTGTCACAAGACTCACTTTTCTACTTGTCATGGCACAATGTAAAATTGCAAGAAACAATTTGAAGATGGGGTAAAACACAAGTATACATTATACTTCATACATTTAACTTTAGGGATTTTTTTGCATTCCATCCCTCCCATGAATTTGTTATAAATGACAACAGCATTTGGACAAGAAATTTCAACATTCTGTTTGTCTTTTTTGCTAACCTTCTAACTTTTTAAACTAGTTCTGCACCGGCAATATTACTAGAAGTTGGACACAACGATTGTCATACTATTTGGTGCTTGCATAAATTGTATTGCCAATAATCGATCTATTGCCTTGAAGCAACTCCATGCGGTAGAGGGTTAAAATGAGAGTGAAGAATATATGTTCGGAAAAAAAAGAAAAGGAAAAAATGTTAGAAATATGCAAAGAGGTAGAAAATAAAATTAAAATACTTTAATTGTATTAATTCAATTATATTAATCAAGATACTTTATTTTTCTTTGAGGGTGGTTCCGCAGTTTTCTTTGGCTTGTTCATACTATTTCTTTTTCTATTTTTTTTCATTTTTGACGATTGCTTATCGATGCAAGGTGCATCACTTTCTGTTGCAGTGCTTTCTGTTGCAGCGCTTTCTGTTGCAGTGCTTTTTGTTGCAGTGCTTTCTGTTGTAGTATTCGTTTTCGATTCTGTTGCTTCTTCGTTCTTCAGAAATGTTCCGCAATTTCCAGGTGCTTGATATCTGACGAAATATAACTCTATATATTTTTCTTTCATGTACACGCAACTATGTATCGCGAAGAAAATAAGAAAGATCTTCAGAAGATAATTTTAATTATAACAAAAATTAATTATTTAAAATTAATTTAATTGTCTAATTATAACAAAAATATTAGCAATTTTAAAGATAAAAATATTCTAAATATAATCTAACAATATTTTCATTTTAATTCAATGAGTTTCAATGCTTGATATCTTTAATCAATAAAAAGTATTTGAATTTAAGTATCGATAAAAATATTTTATAAAATTAAATTTTCTTATTTCTTTCGTTTACGATTTACGATCAGCAGTTTACGAATAGTTACAACAAATATAGAATAAACAATAAGAACAAATAAGAATATGATTATATGACAAAATTATATATTCTCTTCCTATATAATTCGAGGTATTAAAATTAAACGATTAAATCTTCAAACGAATCAAATTATAATGAATATCGTGTGTAATTTTGAGAGTCAAAGGTTGATTTAATGTCTGAATCTTACCCGAGTTCAGTTGTATCCTTAATATTCTTAGTCAATAAAATATGAACTTCCGGTATTCGATGAGTCTTAGCAGCTGTGTCCTCCTTTGATTTTTCCGAGCTGAAATTAGTTGGCGATTGAACCAAGACTGCATCTATTGACATATGTTTTGACAAACTTACTTGATATAACGTAACTTCGTTACTTGATGAAGACCCTCGTATTTTCTTTTGAAGATTTCCGCGCAAGAAATAGTTTTCGCGATGCCATATCCGACCCCAGTCCAGACAATGCTGTTATAATTGGGAAATTCTTTCAGCGCATAATCAAGAACGTTTCTGATCTTTGTACCGCTCTTCACCTTTCAATATAGATAAATCTTGTGAACAAAATTAAATAATATTCTATAGTTCTAAAAGATTCGAGGACTTACGTGCATCCAGAGAAATTTTTCCGGCAAATTATCTATCGGCACTTTTGTACTTGTCGATTCTTCAGTTTTTTTTGCTATCAGTTTTCCTTGCTTCTGTAGCTTCTTCTTCAACTTCGATTTTCCCATCTGAAATTTATAAAAAATAAAGATCATTTTTATATAATTTTATTTTTTAGATATTGAACGATTCTTAATTGTAATTCATTAAAAGATGACTATTTGAAGAAGATGAGTTGACCGCGAATTGCTGAATTATGTTCTCTCTCTCTATCTGTCTCATCTCGATTTAATTTTATTTATAATAATTTAATGTCATCAAGCTTCATATACTTTTAAAGGATTTTACTTAAACTTTTAATTTTTATTATGTTTTTAATATCAAAGTATAAAAAAGCTTTGGAGAAAATACCATCCGTTTAAACTATTGCTAAGAGGAAATCGACTATGGAAAATGATGAAGGATATAATATCATATTTATGTAACATTTTTCGTATTCTTTTTAGAACATCACAATGATGCAATAACGAAGTGCATCATTTCGACTTAAAATAGATTTTGGAATGACCCTTACGAAGGCGGCTTCTTTTTGTCAATAAGGTCAGCATAATGTTAGAGGGTGTAATTTCAGAAATAGTTGAGGTGTTCTAGAAATCGAAGCGAGCAACAGCGGTGTTTAGACACCACGTCTCTCTCTGCCAGTAGGTCATGGGTTCAGTCGCAAGCATCGCCGTTTCGTTGGCGTGCCATTCGATGGAACCATTCATGGAACTTGGAACGACCTTGTACAGTCGTACGCAGAAATATTTCGCCGATTGTGACATTTATCTGGAGCTCTCGCGTACGTAAGGGTGAAGATACAGATACAGTATGCTCGAAGATGTTTCCGAAACATATTTTATATCTAATAAATATATCTAAAAATTAATAATTGATGGAAATGAAAACATTTTAGAATTGTGTCGTCCTAAAACTTTATTTGAAAGAGTTAAAAACAAAATTTGAATTCTATATAAAAATTGTTATTACGGCATAATGCGGCCATCAATAATAAAAAATTAAAGTGATCTTCTTTTGTACAGCTATTCAAAGTGTTACTTTGACAATTTCACAGTAGCTGTGCCAAGCCCTTCGTTAATATTATTATCCTCCGTCTCATTATTTTATTATTATTCGGGCAAGATCCAATGCCAATTAAAGTCTACGAGCAGCCGTTAAAAGTCTTGGGTTCAA